>VZTN01033096.1:0-68156 GCA_013400515.1 Erpornis zantholeuca | reverse complement strand
TGTCTCATCTGGAGCACTGCAGGATAGAGACATTCTAAAGCCAGCCCAGTGGAGGGCCATGGCAGTGATCAAGGGCTGGAGCATGCAGCGTATGGAGTGAGGCTGAGGGGTTTGAGTCTGTTTAGTTTCTAACCTTTAGAAAAAAGATTAAGGGAAATTAAAGTGCTGTTTTTAAGATTCTGGAGAAGAGTGAGCCAGGCTCTTCTCAGAGATTCATGGTGGAAGGACAGAAAGCAACAGACACAACTTACAGAAAGTGAAACTCCAGTTATTCTAATTAGATAGAAGGGAGGAAAAAAATCATGGAAGGGTGGTAAAACTTTAGAGCATGTTTCTCAGAGAAGACTTACCATTCTTTAAGTTATTCAAAATCCAGCTGATAGGGGCCTTAAGCAAATTGACCCAGCTTCAAAGGTGGCCCTGCCTTGAACAGCATACTGGACCAGGCAACCTCCAGAAGTTCCTTCCTACCTAAATTATTTTATAATTCTTCTACAGTGTCTGTGAGGAATGACAAAGATAGTGCCTTGGGCTAGGAGACCAACTATACAATCTCCAGAGGTTCATTCCAGCTACTTTTTTCTGCAGTCCTGAAGACTGAAAGGCACTAATAAATATTCAGATAGAACAAGAGTTGTCTCCCTTTTGCATGAACAGTGCTTCATTCATTTTAGCTGATGGGTTATAAATATAAACAAATATTATGTATTACATACTTAGAAATTTGACAGTAATAACATCCAGAAATTAATTTTAGATACCAAACAGCTTGGAAAACAAGGGGAAAATTATACTGGAGGATGTTACAATAGGCAGTATATAAAATAACATTTTCAAATACTTCCTTATCCCATCTGCAATTCCCAGAGAGGCTCTCAGGCACATTGCTGACAGCCAAAGCTAGAAACTTCTCTGAGTGCTGGGCTGACAGCCTGTAGTCAGAGAGGAATACATGGTGCACAGTGACTTCATCAGCCCTTTTTAACTTTCAAGGCCTTTAAGGCACAAAAGACAAAGGGAGATTGGCTATATCACATAGGGAATTTACCTGTGGATAATCCAAAAATATTCAAGGCAGGGAACAAAGATCCTTCACCTGATCACCTATATCTAAAACTGATTTTACACTGGAAGTATGATCGTACAGCCTTATTTTCCATATCTCACAGAGCTTAGAGACCAGCGGTGATGTATGCAGTCCATTAAGGAGAACTAAACCTTAAGCTGATACCTTCTGATGAAAGAACTGAAGATAATATATAATCAAAATTCTGTAATTTCCCCTCTCATACCTGAGAAATCATTTTGAATATGCAAAAGCAAAATAAAAATGCTTTACTAAAACTTTACACTAGCACAGATTTCCTTTAAGGTGCAGACATAATGGTTTGTCTTCACTATAAAAAAGCTATTGATAAATGAAAGAGCTTGGTGGGAACTGCTTACATTAATCCACCAGTGGGAAGAGAGACCACAGTAATAGCAATTACTTAATGTGACGGATTTTGTCAGCTTAAAATAATAAATATTGCTTGCATGATCAAAATCTATAGTCTTTTCCATATTTTGTGTAAGAAGAAAACATGATTACCACATGTAATATTGGCCAGCAGACTATTTTTTCGTAACTCTTTTAAAAGACAAGATTGCCCTTCCTCCAATTAAGCCTGTAAAGTCTTTCAACGCTACAGTTCAAAGAATAGTCCAGACAGTTCCCAAACTCTGTGAAGAAAGTTCTTTAGATGCATCTCACAGCCTGGCAAAAAAAAAAAATCTCATTTTCATATAGGTAGAAAACAACAGAATGCTCACTTTCTGAGAAGCCTGAAATCTTAATCTGCATATAAACATCATATTTTTATAACTATATGTATATATTTCCTTTTAGAGTAGTTCTTAGTATTTTTGGTGATTCAGCGACATAAATATGCATATATACTCATCACCCACAGAGAATAAAGGAAGATTTTTAAACTTGAAAGCATGGAGGTATAACATGAAATAAATTAACAATTCTACTACAATTTAAAGTTAATCAAGTATATATGCCTTTATCCTCCAGAACCTATATACATGTATGTAAAAACATGCACACACAGATGTTTTATTGAAATACAAAATTCAGACTTAGAAGCTTAAGATTTAGTAAGATTTTGATAGCTACATACTTATCTGAGATTAGCTTCTCTTACTTTTACCACAGTAAAAATTCGAGTTTGCAAAACATGTTGTTACCCTGGAAACAAGAACAAATGCATGTGCAAAAGGAATAAAAATTCAAAAACCTTGGATGAAACTATATATACTACAAGTGAGTCATTTCTCTCTCACGTCCCTACATCCAAGCTAAAGATTTCATCATTACTATAAACAACATATGTATGACCTCGGTAATAATTTAATGGCAGAAAAAAAAAGGGAAGGATTAACCCTCCCAAATAATAGGAAAATTGGAAAAACAAATTTTATAATTCTATACTTTGTAGTTTTTCAGCAATCATTGCTGGAAGCTTTATTCTTCAAAACTAACTGGCATCCTGTTAGAAAAATTTTAAACTAATGGTACAAGAGAACAATAAAACTCTCAGAAATTCACAGAAAACTACATTATTCCCATGTGAAACTGAGAAAAGTGCCAAGATGTTTGACAGAGGCTCTCTCCAGTATGAATGGTTACCTACAAGAAAAGAAATTTCTGCCTTAAATTACAAAGGTAAACCTGCTGTTTGCAGGTGCAAAGTTCCAGGGGTAGGATTTTTATGGTACTGTATGTCTTCTGGGAAAAGCAGAAATTGTCACAACATTTTTATGCACTATCTGAACATGACATTTAGGTACTGACAGAACAAGGCACACAGACAGCAGTCTTTGTCAATAACAATACTTCTTATGTACATGCTGTTTGATTGGGTGAGGGGCTTTTGTAGACTTCATACACTTATAAGTTTGTCCATCTGACGAAAATAAAAACTCCTTTTTTTTACATTGCCCTTTCTAATTAAAACAGTTTGCTTTACCAGCATGTTGCAAATGGCTAATACCAACGACTCGCTTCTTTTTTAAAGTATATTCCTTAGCAAATAAGAAACTCAAGATAATTGCTGCTGGAAAAGTTGGTGTAATCTGATCCCATAAAATACTGTATTTAAGAGACACGCCAGACAGTATTCTGAGACATCAATTTACAAAAGGGATTAAGTTAATACCACTTCTCTTCTGAACACTGCATTTAACACACTTCAATTACACATCTTTGTTAATTTATGAGTTCTCATGTCTGGGCTAAACTTGTTTCTAGACCAGGAGAGATACAAAACCAGTAGTTGGATTAAATTAAGAGCTGTAAAACTTAGGTGGATTACTTAGCGCTAGAAAATTTCAAGAAGCTGCACAGACTACTAACTAGACGTTCTAAGGGTAAAACCAAAAGTGTCACCAGGCAGAAGTGTTTGTGGCGAGCACTGCACTGCAGAGGTAGAAAACACATCAGAGAGTTTGTTGTTCTCATTTCTCAAACATAAGAATTTTGATCCATCAGTTTTTATATTCTGCAGTGTTATTCTAGCGACTTCAAACACTTGCAAGTTCAAAATCACTGAAAGGTATCTTTTAAACAACCCAGAACGTGTCGAATTCTTTTGCATGGAAAATAATAAAAGGCCCTGAATAACATCAAAATAAATGCCTAGCCACTTGGTGTATTCAAAAGGCAAGAAAAAATTAAAAGTTACCCAACAGGCAAGAAAAAATAAAGCACTAGAAGTTATTAAAGTTACAAACACTCAAACATAAACAGCAACTGCACATGTTGGAAAATGTGGTTTTGTCATGTTTAGAAAAATTATTTGAATTATCATTGTCTCCAGGTGTCTTTCTAATCACCATTCCAATAACTTTGTATAAGTTTTCATACATGAAATCTCTCTATGCAGCTTAGTGCTTATCCCACTTTTGCTTGACTTACAGATTACTTCTCCTGCACTCTTGCCATTTTTTTTCCTTCTTTCTCCTCTTTATCTTTTCCTTATCTTCCAAAAACTTTCCTTCCCTTCCAAAATCAGTTTTACCCCAGCAGTTGCCCATTCTGTTTTCAATAGCTGCTTTTCTTTCCCATCAAGGGGTTAAAGATCCCAGCAGAAAACCAGCAGGAATGGAGAAGAGCTGGTGATCTTACTGTGCCTCTGTAGAAGAAAGAAGCTGAAGGTTCTTCCAGACAGTGTTTCAGCAACCTCCTTCAACACCTGTCCTTCCTCCCTGCTCCCCCATCTTTCTTCCTGCTTTATCCCTGACTCACTATACTCTCCATTCTGCTTTCTACCATGTCTCGTGTGTGTATTTTCCCCTAACCCCAATACTCAGATTTTAATACATATGCACACACATGTCTGCCTACTGACACGTAACTTTCTAAAAAGAAAAAGCCTCTTCCTTTCCTTAGTACCTTAACTTTTATTTTTGCATAGTTTTTTTTCCTCAAGAAAACTCATGGTTGATCCCACACAAGAAGCACAAACTGAGTTTCATTCTCTTATGAGCTAGTTAAATTTACACAGACCAATTCTAATATCTCTGCCAATATTGTAGATATTGCAACAACCGTAACCATTAAGAGAACATTGCTTCTGAACCAGTAGTATGCTATCTTCTATTTTTTCTGAAACAGCTGCTTGGAGCTCAAGAAAACTGTGTCTGGTTCAAAATCTTCTGATCCCTCTTGAGACATATAGCTGTGCTTGTATTTCCAAGTTAAAGGCTAGGCATGCCAATAAAAACCCAGCAGGGACTGGGAGATGCTGCTGAGCACCCCAGCTTTCCCTGGCACAAGACAGCAGCTCCTGATTCCTGCTAAACCAACCTCCTGACTCCACAGATCCTCCTGGCCAGTGTCAAGGTCAAGGCAAGCAGCCCCAGCTCTCCCCTCCCTCTCCCGAACACAGCCTCTACACTCCTGTCCCACCACCTCTACACTGCCCCTTTTGCTGACCTGGGAGAGCTGTCAGGACATCAAGCCATGAACCAAGTCAGGAATCTAAGTTAAAAATAAGCTTTTCTAGGAGGGTCTAGCACCCACGCTATAGGCAGCTGTCTGCTCTTCATGTGTGCCTTATAGAAATTCCAAAATGATAGCACAGCTGTAGCTTTAATGAGGCCATCTGCCACTTGAAAAGACATTCTCTATCATTAGACTGTACTTATTTTGGAAGGAACATTGAAACCTACAATATTAAATTGATTTTCTCTTATTTTTCTCCACTGCTGCTGCAGCTGATGTATGTGATTCAACCTACTCTTTGCAAGAAGAGTCCATTTCCACATCCTCTTGAGCAGACTTTTTTCTTCCTAAAGCTCCATCAAGGCTGCCCAACTCAGATCTCTCAAGTTGTTTTCACTGTTGTCTTTGAAGCAGATTAATTTTCTTTTCTTCCCCAACTCCTGCTCTGTAAGAACAGCTTCAGGTAAAAGCAGGCAAGCATTCACATGAATGAAGAAAGCACCATCATGAGCGATGCTCATCACAATGAGCAAACAGGGCAGGCTCCATCACCTGTGCTGAGCTACACCAAGGGCAGCAGGGCAGCAATGGTCAATGGCAGACTGAGCCCCAGATAGGGACTGGATTTTAATCACAGGAACCTCTGTCAGACTAGGTCTGTCTGAGCTTCCTCAGCGAAGGATGGACTATTCAATAATAATCTTCAGGCATCTGTCATTTTTGGTCACGTCTCAGAGAAACAGAAGAGTGCTTAACTTTCCAACTCTAGGCATTGCTGAGACACGTACTTGGAAGGGTTTTTAATTATTTGGCTTTGACTAGGATCTGAAAAACAAATGTCTAAAACAAATCTGAACCTGGGGTCTCTATCAATGAGCCTTTCCTAATTGTTTACATTTTGGTCCTGTATCTCATGTCTGATAAGGAGAACACTTCTACCCTATCTAAGGAAAAGGATGATGATGCTCTGCTGAGCTATTACTGCACTTAGTAATCAGCTACAGGACTTTTTAAAGGATGGCAGAGGATGGAGACAGTGGGAAGCTGGGGACTAGCAGACCTGTGATGACACTGCCTACACAAAATATAATGCTAGCACTGGGAAAAAAAAAATCTGCACTTCTATCTTGCAGAGATTTTTCCTGTGCTTTCAGCTTTCTGCCAAACCCTCCCTTGACAAGACCACTCTAACAGTACAGCACACGAGGCAGAAGCGAACACAAGCAGAGGTCACTGAAGCACCTTACCTCTTTCGTCTTAAAACTTTCAGTTAAAAACTATATCCTGTGAGCAAAACTGTGCCAAACAAAACAGTCTAAATAAATATCAACCAAGGAAGTATATGAGATGTTTCTTTCTATTAGGAATTTGAGTATTTTTCACATCTCTAAAGAAAAGATTCCAACTTTTTAAGAAAATCATAATATTGCAATGTGAGAGGTCCAGGTTTTGGAGTAAGGTCCTTGGCTAAGTATTCCCAAAGACAGAGAGCTCCCTTCCAGGAAGCCTAGGTCCTACAAGCATTTCTTCAAGGCCATATACAACCCCAGGTGTCAAGACAAAGACACAATAATAACAACGAGAAACACTAACTCATGGCTTGGTTAGGACTGGATAACGAAATTTTCCTCACTCACAGAAACGTTAAAGCAAGGTGTGAATAAAGCTAAAAATACCATTTGAGCAGAGCAACAATATCAGAGAAACTGTAACATGAATTCATGAAACAGCTTCAGTGTCTGCCTTGGAGACACTTGCTCACTTGCCAAGTCTGCCAGAAAGAATTAACTTGTCAGCGAAAAAAAGGGTATAGTATATGAAAAAATATTTGTTTGAAAGTTATACTGCAATTTTTCATCCTTCTACAGACTATTTCAAGCTTTCAGGCATGATTTGCTGTTTTTCATCTTGTTAACGGTAATGCTATCACATGGGCACATCCATCCTGTCCTTGATGCTTATGTAACAACACCTCCAAAAGAGAAGAGATTAAAAAAAGGAATACTTTGCAACTTTCTTGATGGATAAGAACAGGAAAAGGATTATATTTAAAGCATCTTGAATTTTGGGAGAGAAGTTTCAAGTTAAGGATCTGTTAAGAATTAAGAAATCTGTCTGAAGCAAAAGTTAAAGAAGCAATAACCAGAACAACAGAATTACTGTCCAGGTTTCAGAGCCACAGGCCATCATGACTGCTTCCCAGCCAGCAAAGCCATATATGACCCCAGGTGTCAAGACAAAGTATTTGATTATGAGCTATTCAGGATTAAAAAAAATTACATATAGACGCAAAATGCTACATTAAATTGGTAGGATTTGGTTTGGATTTGGTTTGCACTGAATGAATTGGCTGATGGAGTTATGTGGATAGCTTTTCAATCAGCATGTGAGCAGCATCCCATGTACCAGGACAGGATAGGAGAGACTGACACCATACACTTGCAGATACAAGTCACAACAGAGAAGACCCCATTTTGACTTTTCTGACCTCAAAAAGGGGGAACTGATAGAGAAAGAAAACAGGAGCATATGGCCTACTGCAGAAATGCCTTCAGCTATTAAACCAACTTGCAAAAGTATATTAAACTGTAATGCAAAGGAGACAAGAAGGTTCATCCACAAAAGTCAAATAGGCATCTTACCAATTAAGATGCAAATCAATCATAACTTGTATGAAATAGGTTTACATGCAGCTGCCAGTGGGAAAGGTTCATCAAGCTGGCCCAAGCCAAAGCCTGGTACTGCAAAGTGCAGCATGTGTACCAACAGAGTCTTCTGAGAGAGAACATGCAAACCCACATTAGTTATCTACTGTTCAAAGCATTTTCTGCTCCATAGAAGGAATTAAGCCACCATTAAACATGGCATCTGCCATCAGCAACCAAGTCTGAACAATACACAGCTCTCCTCTTGTCACCCATGGCCAGCACAATGAACATGCCCTGTCAACCTACACACTGGTATCCCCACAAACATCAGTATAATGGATCAAGCAGAAAACAATGAGCAGCCTTATAAATCTCATCAGAATTACTGGGGGAATAAAGCCAAGGCAAAATGAGAGCATTTACTCTTGTGAGCTCCTGCAGATCTGCTGCTCACAGAGGACAGGTCTTCTCACTGGTCTCAGAGACAGCAAGCCCACTTGAGGCAAGTGAAGGACCCAGCACAGTTCTGCTCCAACACCACCATCTGCCAGCCAGAAGGTGGCCAAATCTTTGCCACTTTCCAAGATGTCTCCCATAGGCAGCTATCTTAGTAGGGTCTCAAGTCCCCCTTCTTCGATGCTTGAACGATTTTGAGCTACAATGTTCAACGTTAAATTTAGAATATTACATCTTTGATACTCATACTTAGGTATGGTTCATCTTTTTGAGAAAGAATATAAAACAGAAAACCAGAGCTGACAAAAAAACCAAAAACAAAACAAAAAAAAACCCACCCCAAACAACCAGGAAGGGTATCCATCAAAAATTTCATATTACCATTTGAAATCAAGGCACATCAATATTTTCCTTAGTCTGTGATATTCAGGTGTTCTTTACAAACGATAACTTTGTTTAGCAGGAGTAACTTCAGTTACTTAATGTCTTCTATGTACACTGGGAAAAGGGAACAACTCCACCACTGGGCTTAACCTTGTCACCTCTGAAACGAGATGGCTCTGCCCTCCTCCACTGACCACATGGAGAAACACATTGCCTCAGGATCACTAGTCTTTACCTCATTCTCCACTGTGTTTTCCTTCAGTTTAATTCAATACTAAGGAGCATCCACACAGCATGGCCACAGACAGATCATGAGTTGCAGTTTGGATGCTGCACATCCCATCCTTCCTTAGACAGTATTTGCCATAAGACCAGGAACATGGGACTGGCTTGATACTGCACTACACACAAACCTGCACAATGCAAGGGAGGTATATTCAAACAGTACCAACACAGTTGAAGAAAAAGCTTTTCCACTGCTGAGTTAACACCTCCCTTCTTTGTGCCACATGGACACTTGCTCCTTGAGCCTTCCTTGGTTTGACAAAGGTGGTCTCCTAGTTCACTTGGCTTCAGTGCTGTTCTTACCAGCTATGCCTCAAGTGTTTTGTTTGCCAATTTGACTGGGAGACTCCTGGGGATCACAAGAATTTTCAAGACAACAAGATGGCAACATAAACATAAGGAAAAAGTCAGATGAAAACCAGGGGCAGAGCCCAGCTAAGGTCTTCAGGAATGCAGAAAACGTGGCAAACGGGGTTGGGATGGCACGCATGGATCTATAAGCAGCAAAAACTATGATTAAAATTACAGCGTAGCCTGCATCACATTAACTGCATTCTGTGCAAAACTGTAATATGATGAGTATTTTCTCCCTATTCCTTTCACCCCTGAGACCTAGCTGTGATGTCTGGTGTGTCTCCTGAATGGTAAAATGTGCTCCTTGTGGCAAACCTGACACAAATATCAGTAGCTAATTGCCAATTCCCATTTTGTCAGTGCTGAGAAATTACTTGTCCAGCAGCCAAAGGAGCCATACAGTGTCAGCACAGCCCACTGGGACAGTAGGCAGGTGGATGAGGAAGTGAGTCGTGTGAGTTGTTTTTTTCCTTAGCTTCTCTGTGACAGGAATCGTTATTCACAGCATCTCTGGTGGGCTGCCACTGCCTTGCATAATAGCATTCAGCAGTTCATACTCTCTTTGCCTCTGGTTTGCACTTGCCAAAAGCCCTTGGTCAGGATTGCACAAAGGACTTTAAGTGGAGCATCAAGGAAAGTCACAGCATCTGGCTCAAATACAATAAATAGAAGCCCTGTCACTGCAAAAGGCCTTTGCAAGCAGACAGGAGCTTGTGCCTAGTTGGTTCCCAGGGCCCTTCTTGACTTAGGCACTTTCTTCACTTATATCATCATCAGGGGAAAAAAATACAACACGACAACTGGCCAAAAAATACAGCACAGGAACTGGCCAAAGTATGTTAAAGGACGCAACTGATATGGGGGCAGAATACATAAATAGGAGCTGCAGGAAGAAATCAAATAGTGCTGGGAAAGATGGACTGAAAGTCTGTGTGAAACAACTTCATGCCTTCAAATTAGCACCTAAATTTTCTTTCACCCCAATTGTCTTCTTAAGCGAATTTCATCACAACTCACCAATATAACAGATAAAGCCTTCTGTGCACCACTGCAAAGCCGTAAGAAACAACTGAGTTTGTTCAATTGAACAATACCAATAATGCCTTATTTTTCACTCTCCAAGCCTATTTATGTCATCTTCAATAAATTTCACAGTTGAGAAATCAGTAATCTGTCATTCTGTTTTTAAGCTTCCCAAGGGAAAAGAAAAGAGGGGGGAAAAAAGTATTGCTGTTTTGTTCAAGGGTTTAAGAGGAACATTTTTTGTGAGGGATGAAGAAAAAGAGAACAAAACATAAAATTATGATCCCTAGAAATGACTCACCTACTCAGGTCTAAATTATTTACTTATTATTGTCTATTTCCAAGCCACCAAACCCAGAAAGCCAATGGTTGTTTCTGTTGACCCAAAGTTGACAAAGTACACAGACACTGCCCACTTGCTCTGACACCAGTCCTGCAACTACAGCTGTAAGTCACACAGAAGAGTTCCTCTTAACCTCCTTGAGGCAGAGGAATGATGGCTAAGATGCACTAAATACTCTGTTTTTTAAGAACTCTGTGAGCATCCCATTGGGAAAAGAGGTCTGTGCCATCATCTTCTGGTAAGCTGGCGAAAAATATTGATACCAAAGCAGTTTATTCAATAAAATTCAGAAATCTTCCAGTTAATACATTTGTGAGAGACATAGAGAAGACAAACTAGTATGTGATCAGAAGTGAAAATCATTTGAAAGAAGGATACTTGGTGGCAGGAATACCAACCAGTGTCCTATGTTTTAATGAAACTTTGCAAACAAGTAATGCTAAGGCACCTGTGAAGCAACAGTAAATACATATGTATCTCCTTGTGAAAGCCAAGAGGATCGGCAGCAGAACAGAGCCTCTGGAACCTACCACCATCCTATAATTAAAGGTGAAATCATCATACAGCTTGGCTGGCGGGATTCTCAGTGGACTGGTGGCAGCCTTTTCCCTGCAGACAGTGAGAAGTCTCCTGAGGAATGTCTCAGGATGCTTTCCCCTGTACTATCCAGCAAAGCATTACAGGATCTCTGCTTAACAAAGACATCCCTGTGGGATGGGGATCCATGGTGAAGGATGTGACGCAGAGGCAACATGACATTAGGTTATCAGTTGTCAAAAACTTGATTTTTGGTGTATGTCCAGTCTCTGCAGGACTTCTCAAACAGGGAAACCCTCAGAAATGGATCATGTGCCCTTGCTCCCTGAAGCACCTCTTTTGTTTCATGAGGGGATGCAAGGACTACTTACAAGAAAAGGTATATTGGTATTAGAAGTTGACAAATTATTGCTGCAGGTGGTGATGTTATGAAGTTTTAAGGGAACCCAATTACATCACTTTCATTACTCACTGCATGGCATAAAGGTCAAACACAAACACACACATTTCTCTTTACAGACCCTGCTGTTTTTTCACTTTGATTCCCTCACACAGAATTTAAGTGAGGAATCAAAGGGCTTTTTCTCTACCCCTGTGGCAATAGTACCACAGCTGATGTCTTTCCCACCACCTTAAATGCCTACTATTTATATTTAATATCTATATACATAATATCTAGTTCAGTGGCTTCTAGAGTCACCTCAAAAAAAAAGTTTTATTTGAATACCACTGAATTCTGTGAACAGATGAAAATTCAATGGCTGAATAAGGGTTTATGAATATTATTTCTGAATAGCCTGATCTGTGGTAATAAGCAGTGACTCAAAGTCCTTAGCTTGCCTGTGGGTATATTCAACACCTTTAGTCTGTCTGCTGAGCCTAATGGAGGTAAGTAGAGACAAAAGAGTCTGCTTGCAGTGTGAGTTTGCAAAAGCACAGCTACATATGACAGACAGATGTGGCAGGATCCCAGCGCACAGCTGATCAACATCTGTTGATCAAACCTTGATTCCAAATCCTCTTTTCTCCCAGAGCAGCACCTGGGACAGACAACAATCCTGTACATGAACTCCATAGCACACAAGGAGCTAAGAAGGTCAAGGGCTGACAGCTCAGAGCACATGGTGGATGCACATCACTGCAGATATACTGTCCTACAATAGTGATGGAATAAATAGTGTAACTCCAAAAATGCCAGTTATACAGGAAATCAAAGTGAATTATCTTAATAATTTTGCCTAGAGACATAAACAGCTGCTGCAAACTAGCATCAACTGTGGCAAAATTAAGGTGTTTATTCTCAAAAGCAGCTTACTTCCCAACCATTTAAAATGAAAGACTGATTATTTCCATTCCAGTAAGAACTACATAATTTGAAATGTATTTTTTGAAAAGAACACTTCTGGTAAGGGCACCCACAAGCCTTTAAGGAAACCTTGGGCACACAAGACTAAGCATTATGGCATGGTCCTTAGGTCTACAATATATCAAAATAAAATGCTAAACAGCACAGCTTTCAGGGACTTTGACTGGGACCTTAGTATTCTTGCCCCAAGGTATTTACAGCTTCAGGACATATTTTGTTGATATTGTACTCTCTTTTGGAAATACTTTTCATACACTCGTTTTACTTTGCTCTCACAACCAACTGCTGAACTGACACAATTACCAAGTCTGATTAATAAAATTGTTCTCTTATGGTACAACAATCTTTCAAAAACTGTCCAGGTCTTGAGATGAAAAGCATTCAGAGGATGTGACTTATTGTTCTTAATTTAACCTGCATTCATCAGCTAATTTTATTTTTCCAATGTTAAGAAATTGTTTCTAAGTTTAGAATCAATGTCTACTCCTGAAATAATGAGGAAAAATTCACCTGACAGCTATAACTGTTAATAAAGTATAAAAGAACATCAAAAGCTTACTTATTAAAGACCATGCTCTGGGGCTGGCAAGTTTCGCCCCTATTCTAAACAATCATTATAAATTAAAGTATTATTAAATTCTGAGTTTTGTCACTGTTGTTTTCCCTTTCCTGCAAATTTACTGCTTTTTGGAATTCTGAAAGATTTTGCTCAAGGAGAAAAAAAAATGAAAACATGTTTTTTGAAGCAATTATTTTATATAAACCTTTTGGAAAAAAGAAGTAGATTTTGATTTTCTTTAACTGAACCCTAGTGAACAGTTTTTCAACTATAAGAATGGCCTGATGAAAATTCTGCATTTGTGAAGCACTTAGGCTGGGACTAGGCATGGCACATCAAAAAACATAAATGCAATTATTTTTGTAGTCAAATTTCAAAAATAGTCCTTCTTATAATTTTGGGGTTTATTAGAAATAAACTCTCTTTTCTGCCCAGTTGCATATTCCAGGCAGAATGTTATCTAGACCATAAAAATCACACTTGCCACCGGGATGGTAGACAGCAGAGCAAGACAACTTCTGGCTGTTCCCAGGATCACAAAAGGTAACTGGATATAACAAGAAGAGGCAGTAGCAAGACCAGATTACTAGTTCTTACTAGGAAGCAGTAGGATTCAAGAAACTTAAGTCAAAGAAAGGGATGCCATTCCAACTTAGGCTTAGCCTCACAACCACAGTGATCATCCTCACTTCAGATAGAATGAATTTATATAAAATCTGTATTTACCTCTTTTTAGCCTAAAATTAATCAGGACTGGGGCAAAAAAAAGGATAATTCTAGCTATGAATTATTCCAAGCCTTTGCTCTGAGGAACATCAGTCTCTAGAGGCATTTCTTATTAATGGACTCCTATGACTGACATTTTTTTTGTCATGAAAGAGAAGCAGTAAAACATGTGGGTTATGGATTCAGATACAGAACGTTCCTGCTTTCCTAGTTTAAGGGGCGTATTTCTTATTAAGTAATTATTTAATCACAAAACCAAAGTTTTAACATCTTCCTCATTTTTCAGATATTTTTAATTTAAGGTAAAGAGATGATTTGTGGAATACATACTAAAAGAATCAGTTCAATTCATATAAAGACCATTAGGTCCTTCGACCTAGTGTGAATGCAGGATACTCTTCTACGTACGGAAAAGGCTTTGGCACTTGTCATAAGCCAGGAATCACTCGAGGAGCTCCAGTGACACGATGGCTCTGCCTCGGAGGATCCCAGCGCTGCAGCCCAGCCACAGCCGAAGCCCTCAACACACAATGGAAATGGAGACCCCCAGGCTGGCAAGACCCCACCTCATTCCCTCAGTGCTGCAGGCACAGTCAGACAGCAGCCCACACCTTCACTGGCACCGCGGATGGGCACCACACCAGCCCAAAGGGAAGATCTGAATTCACAAAGCTTAACTGGAAATTTAACCAGCCAAACTGCAGTGGAGCTTAACAGCTGCCCCATTAAACATCCAGGCAGGGATGCTCCTTTGTCAGGCAGACACCAGAGTTCATCCAGGATCCTTTCTACATGAGGTAAATCCTCTGCAGCCTGGTAAACAGGGAAACCAAATCTGTAAACATCTCTCTTGGACAGAAGTTTGGACTCTACCTGCCAAATTTTACCATCTTATTTATTTATTTAAGAGCCTCAGTTCTTTAGTTATTAACAATAACAGAGGGACATGAGGAGTTTTTTGCTTTGTTGGGGGGTTGGAAGCTAATTTTTCTTTTTTTTTCCCCTATGAGCCATGTAGTGTGACACACGGAAGAGCTTTTAGTCAAGAAGAGTAACACTACATGCATCACGCACTCAGAACTGCCAGCACAGTGACCCTTTTAAGATACTTCATACATTACCTCTTAGAAAAATGGTTTACCCAAGGGACATATACACATTTTGAGAAGCTGGAGGTTTTTGAGCATCTGCAGGGACAGCTGGCGTGATGGTTACAGCAGCTGTCGCACTTGAATTATGAAATTGTGCATTGCCCAAGGAAAGGATCAATGTCATGCAAATCTCACAAACCTGAACTCAAGTCACAAAGAAAATGAAGGTGGGAGAGACAACTGTTCTGATGATATAAGCCAGATTCGTTTGACTCACTCTATAACTTCAAATAATACATTACATACTATATCCTATAATATATACTGCATCTCTAAGGCTTCCATCTGAACAGCCATTTTATTTTGAAGTGTCCACTAAAATTTTATTAAAATCTTTGGGGGTAAAAAACAGCACTGGGGAAGCAAAAAGGCTGTGGAGTTTTAAATCAAACTTCAATAAAACGTTTTTTTAAACTCAAACCAAGCAAGAGATGTCAGTTCTTCAGTGAGGCTTTCCTGCTTGAGAAAATTATGCCTTGGTTCACAGTCGATTACTTATGTGACTGACCTGATTTATTATGTATCACTGCTACTTCAAAAGAGGAGCAGCCTGAACAAAGAAGCAAAAGATACATCAGTATTAATGACTTGCCTCTATTAAATGGCTAGCAGAAATAATTACATTTACTATTTTTTAACTTGCTATTCAATTTTTACTGCTTTGTATGAAATAAAAGAATTGTAATGAAAGTCAGGTAATTAATATAAATAACAGCTGAGGTTGCCTACTCACACATAGCACACAGGAACAGAGGGCTTGTAAGAAAGCCTTCTCCCCAAAACTCAGCTTTGCTTTTCAGAGATTCCCACAAACCCAGGGAGCCCTTGAGACACACAAGAGGTCATAGCCAGTGCTCAAAACATGTTAACACCCCATAGCTGGGTCTGGCCCTTTTTTACAGCATAGTTTACATACATCAGACTTCTAAGGAATTCAAAAATCACACAATTTCGTTCCTCAGGAAAACAGGTTGGGAAGTTTAGAAGAAAACAGACCAATGAGTGACAGGTACTTTTTTTAAAACATCCATCTTAATTCTTTTTTTTTTTCCCCAAGTAATTTCCATAGACCAAAGATCTCATCTAGTGCTAAGCTCTCCATGTCATTAAGTTATCAGCTCCCTCAAGATCAGGACATGCACACCTTACTGAGGGCAGGGTTTATGGACACCAGTTCATCAGTGGAAATGTTGAAAAATCTTCTATATTTTCCATTTACGTAAACACACACTGAAGATCATCTACTTAAATAATCTAGGACATTCAAAGACAAAAACAATACTACTTTACATCCCACAAGTCAATTTCAATACTATTAGAGGACAAAATCATCACCCTGTAATTCACATTTTTCAGTCTGAACACTAATAATAAAGACAGGCTAACTAGAAACTGATCACAGAACAAAGATTTGTTTTTTCTTGATCAGAACTCCCTTGGATTCAAATGAGGAAAAGAAGTAAATTAGTATCTTGTACCTGCATTACTTAATGACTTTTCCATAAATTTTCTCCCCTGTCCATATTTGTAAAACATGAAAAATAATTGAAACAACTGTTTCTGCAAAATTATTTACTTATTGCAAAATCCAGAGTTCTACAATTGAAATACATACTACAAGGCAGAAATGAGTACAAAACCCATCTGATTCCACTTCACCATGGTTTACTTAATCATCAATAAAATGTGATCTTTAGATGAATACATATTAATTTTGTTACTTAAAAAAGTGAAATAATTAATGGTTTTAAATCCGAAGGTATTGCAAATGAAGACAAGTCCACTATTAAAATACGTAGGACTGGCAGTGCTAGCAGTACATTTACATGCCCTTCTCTAGAGTATTATGTCCCCCTTGCAAAAGGGAATCACCTTCAGTTATTGCTACAAATCCAACGTAGACGAGAATGCTGAGCTGGCAATATGTTATTTAACTACTGCCATGACAAACTGGCAAGCAGCAGAAATCAAAGAAACATATTCAAAAGAGCCCCCAATAATCGATGCAATGAGCAGCAAACCAATAAAGCATTTTAGTGTCCTTTCTTGGGATCATGCAGTTGATTAATTTACTAATAGATTTACACATAAGTAGTTACCCATGTATATCGCTGTCAATTTTTAATGGAGAGTTCTCAGAAGTGCTTCATGATTAACGTCGCACTCCAGTTAAACAAGAAAAGCCATTAAACTTACTGTAAATACATCTTGATTTAATTTCTTTGAAGAACACTAGCCTACAGAAAACATTCTTAAGCAGTACTTGTCCAGGATTAGAGGACCTTATGTGCAGCACATCATGATTACTGACAATAAAACATCATTCCTTGCATTCAGCACATTCTTCGTCATATACCCATGTCAAACTTCTGCTTCTGATAACATCAAGGCAGCAAAGCAAACTGATCTTTAAGTATCTTTTTAAACTCCTATATATAATTATATGTATGAGAATCAAACACCTTCCATGGACTTAAAGTTCTGCTTATAAAGCTAAGTCGGTATGCTAAGAAATATGAAGTACGAATTGCTACTTTAAAGATAATTTAAGAACTACAGCCATCTAGGACATGATGAAACATGCTAAGTAGTATGCTATTACAGTCCTCCACAGAAAATTATCTCTAAATTTGCTATAACCATGAGGCACGTTCCTGACCAACCAAAAGGACGCTGACTGGTAAATTTACCAGCATGCAGACTGGCTATTTCTGCTTTAGGTCCATAAGTTCTGAAAAGGCGGATGTCTCCTCTTTTATTTCAGTTTTAATCCCCTAACACCCAGATCTGTTCATGACTTGACCCTAAGTTTAGTCAGGAAGCAGAAGAACCAGGCTGCAGCTAAATCACACCACCAAGCATCATCCCTTCACAAGAAGTGAGTCACTGGCTGTAACTCAGTGTTTGGAGAGATGGTGTCAACTTTTAGACGGGACCAACAAGGCATCAAGTCAAAATTATCCTAACGTCTCTTAACCCTTTCATTTCCTTTTTTTTTTGCATGAGATGTACACAATATTGACCCAACTTTCCAAATGCTGAGGCATGAATGACAAAAACTTGCATCCACTAAGCCTTCTAGATCCTTCACAAGTCATCTAGTGCTATGAAGCACAAAATGCTGTCAACTCAACTCACTACAAGAGGCAGTCACGGCTACGCTTAGTTAAGGGACAAATTCCAATGAGGAGACAGAGTCACAGTGACACTGAGTAATTTTTTACTATCCCCACTGAAAAGCTATCAGGTTTATGAAGCCTCTTCAATACACACATGTAAGTGGTGGAAATGCAGAACAGCCTGTTTGAGGGCTGCCATTCCCTTCATGTGTCACTCACGAGTGAACAGAGCAACGAAGTCAGTGTTCTTACAGGTGCCAGAGGTATGGGAAGAAGGGGAGCAAAGGGAAGAGGGCAGCACCTACAGAGAAGGCTCTCCTTCCTCCTTCCTCATGATTTTTTTTGTCAATTGCTGATAAAATTCATGCTGAAAATTCCCACTCAGTTGAAGAATCTCCTGGAGAAATTCTCTTCCACAAAACTTCTACTCAACTTCTTGATCCGCTGTGTTGCAGAAGAAGAAAGCTCTGTATTGCCTGACTATAGTTTCAGTGTTTCTCAGTAACACCTAAGCTCTTACGTATTTAGCAGCAGAGCCTCATTAAAAGATGAAAAATCATTGGAAACAGCATTGACCATCCTTAGTAAAGAATTATGAAAGCTTTACCTGACATGTGTCTTATGCAAGTTAACATAATTCTGCTTTAAAACACATGGGCCTTCTGATTTCTATCACTGTTTACAAGAAAACACAAATTCCATATATAGGGACAAAACCCTAAATGAACACATTTATGCTACCCAAACCTCTCACTCTACAGTTACAGTGCAGTGCCATCTGCTGTGCATTTGTTTATGTACAGTTCTTCCAACTACCAATATGACAAAGAAAACCTCATGATGGTTATTTAAAACCTTTGAGCATCAGCAGTCCTACAACATGCAATTTTGTCACTAGCATTTTAAACCAAAATAAGACTGAACACTGCATATTCCATTCTGCAAGTATACAAAAGGCAACACAGATGTATGCTAACATAAGGGTGGCTGCTGAATAAAGAAATCAAATAAGACCATAGGGAACCACTGCTTTTATTTCTCTCAGAAAAAAGCACCAATTTTTATGGTCACAGCTGGGGTTTACATGAATCTTCTTCAATTAAATATTAATATGCATTTTTAACTGCATTCCCTCATTAACAACAAATGATGCCACAGACTGTAAAGAAAGCTCTCAATTTTCAGAGTTCACTTTGCTCTAGCTTACAGTGTCTGTCGTAAACACATGATTTTATTTTGTTTTAATATATTTTAGCATAATACAGGGAGGAAAGAAAGCTTGTCCCTGGAGACAGCCAATGAAATGTTCGCAGCAAATCTCTGTGTTAATGTATCAGCATAATTACTTCATCAGAGTCTGCACTGAAATAAATAAGTTGAGATGCACTTGTCTTACCTGTAGATACTTTTATTCCATCCTTTTCTTATCAGCTGAATCACTCTCAAGGTCTCCCTTCCTTATCCTACAAGAATTTTCTTTCCTCAGAGACCCTAAACAGACTGCTTTCCAAGTGGCTAAAAGTTCACTTTGACCTAGAGAACAGATGTATTTGTTCTGCCTTTGCCACTGAATGGTAACATGAGCTGCCAATACAGGAAAAAACCCAAGCTGTAAGCAGCACTTACTCTTCCAAGCACACATTAATAATACCTGAGGTCTCACAGCACTTCAGCCTCTCTTCCCATGGCTTACTACTGTGCAAGAGTCAAGAAAGGCAGCCAGGTGTCTACAGAGTGCCTCATCACGGCCCCAGGAAGTTCCCTGCATTTACAAGGCAGGACAAATACACAGCACCAACAAGCACCCGGAGGTGTGCAGCACCCTGCAGGCACGAGGCACTGCTGCTGCGCTGCTGCACCACTGAGACTTTTAGGGAACACTGGTCCAAACTCCTCTTTCTCCAACATATTCTTATTTGTGCAACTGAGTACCATAACAGTGTGTTTGTATTATAAACTAGACATATAAACCCATTCTCAGGAGCATCTGTTCTCCTGAAAACTAATTCCTACAAACATAACGCCTCTCATTAAACAATGAAGAATTCAATCTGCTTTAAACATTTTCAGTTTCAGAAAATGTGATGCATTCAGAAAATTCAGAAATGTGATACAGGTATGGACCATGAATGGAAGTTATCCCAGGAGGATGTATCTCCAATACTACTTAAAATTTTATCATGAGCAAACTTCTTATCAGATCAGGTGACTGTCAAGTTTTCATTTTCACAGTCATAAAAATGCTGGAGAACACTGAGCTAAGAAACAGGGAAATAAACTTCAAACAGAGAAGAAGTTAATTTTACACTGTGATGTTTTGACAACACTGCAGGTTGCTAGTAACACTGCAGCTGAACTCTCTTGACTACCTCAATAACAGCAAATGCATCTAGTCTCAGTTTCAGAAGGAGAAGGAAGCTATAGCTCTCCAGTCTCTACAGCAATAGCAGAAGGCATGGAAAAAAACCCCAGATTTTGAGGTGATGAAAGATGATGCTGTCATATTAAATGTATCTGATTTACCCACTGTGATATTTCATCAATTACAAAATGAACATGCAGAGAACTAACTATAGAAGGGACAAATATTTCTCTGGAGTCACACCAGCCCTGCCAACCGTGAAATGTATGCTGCTAAATTACTGATGCTGCTTGCAAATTAATCTTCTCTACTGAGAGAATTTTAGAGCAGGAAAACATTCTGAACAGCTAATTTGCATGTTTAACAAGGAAAATAGATAAACCTAAGTTATTCCGCAGAAAAAATATCAGTTAAGTCACGAAAGTCTAGCTGTACATTGTCTTAACAAGAAGCAAAGGTTTCCATGTCTCTTTCCAGCCAGCATCTACAAAATTTACATGGATGAATGCCAGATACAAGAAGAAACTAAATACCAGTTCTGAAGACAGCCTCCAGAAACAACTAACACTCCACAGAACGCAGCGTACTTCCTTTGCTCTAAAACAAAAGGTAAACGAAAAATATATAGAGCAAAGATACTTTTACAGAGTTGTACCCTGATATCCCCTTTGGGCTTCAGAAGCATAAACTGGAAATTAAACTGATTTTTGTAAAATAAATTTCTAAATCAGTATGTTGCAGTCTGTTCGAGAAGACAGCTTTTCATGTAATCTGACGAGGAAGTATTGCTGTTCTCATCCAGAAGACAGAGTTTCTGCTAATTAAAGCCCTGTTTTAATTAAAATAATAATAATCATGATGTCCTGTTTCTATTGTTCTTATTTGTGTAATACAGCTGCAGATACATAACTCACAAGTGATTCTCCAAGCTCTCATTTCCCCCTACATTTATCCAAAGCAGAGCACATGAGCACAAGATAGATTCCCACAAATGTACACAACACTTTGCTCAGCTCTAGCTACCCCTACTGTCAGCCAAAGTCAGCTTCTGAGAGTTCCAAAGGTGAAAGTAATAAAGACTGAATCTTTAACAGCACATCTCATGCATGTTCTCCATTAGCTCTTCTCTGTTCCCACTGATTTTTGCAGGAAAACAAAACCAAGCTTGGTCTGGCAAGACTATTTGAACACTAGTAGGGCTTGAGCACAAGCAAGTCATCCTGACTCCCAAGCTCTTGAAAAAGGCAGCTTATTTCAATTGATAACCTGACATGTCAAAATATCTCTACTCTAAAACTGGGTAAATTATATAGCATGGCAGTCGAAAAAGAGATTCTCTTTTATTGTAAAAGAGATTCACCTCAAAGTAACACATTCCTTCAGCAATCTGAATTCATGGCTTGTACATAATAATTAACCACTGGCGTCCACAAATAATTTTACTTCTTGAACTCCAGCAGCAGAAGAATCTGCCAATGAATGCTGCTGACAGTCTGTTTGTGAAGTTTGTTTCTCAGGTCCTTTGCACAGTAGGTTAATCCCACACCTCAATCATTCATCCAGTGAACAGACTAATAATAAATGTAAAACTCTCAAGCAGTTTCCAACAGCACCTTACGTGATAACTGTTTCCACTCAGGCATGACTGCGAAACACCCACTAAGGCTCTTCAGCTTTCACAGTGTAACAGCAGCTGAATTATGATTTTTTTAGGTTCTGATGTGAAGCTTCATTGATCCTTTTGGGGAAAAAAAAAAAGGATATTCACAGGATCTGCTTTTTATTCTGTACTTTCAATTTTTCCCATTCTTTCTTATATGATCTGTTTCTCTCTCCTGAAATTAAGGGAGTCAGCTCAATACAGGCCACTAATTGTCTTCAGATCATTAGCAACTGCTGCAGGAAACACACAGCAAATGTTTATCTTAAAAAACCCAGAAAGAGTGTCTGTATTGTGCAGAAAAGACTGGGGACAACACAGCACTTTCAGTCAAACTGTCTCAACATTAGCTGAGATGTTGCTTTGATTCTCTATTCTTAATAACCCCACACCTGAGAATCTTTAAAAATGGTCAAAGCAGAAGATATGTGATTCTTCATTGTACATAATATTATTTTCTGAAATCTGCTGGCTTGAAAGATGACTGTTAAGGAAAAATAAACAAATGGAAAAGTTCCCATGATCAAAACTAGAGAAATCAAATGAAACAAAGGGCTGGCTGGTTCTGAGTTTAGCATTTTTCATTTAGTTTGGGGGTTTTTGTTGGGATTTTTGTTTGGTTGTTTTTTCTTCAGTTTGTTTGGGGTTTTTTTAAAAGAGAAAATTTGTCACCTCCTGAGTTTAATTTCAGTCCACCAAGTTAATTATTCTTTTAGCAAGGTACTTAAATGACAACTGATTACACAGGTCCTTTTTTTAGGGTCAAAATCAGCATGAACTTTGGGGAAATTTTTTTGTCACATTCACGAAATGTAATTACAACAAGAGTAACTTTTCAGAGTACCACAGTGAAACAAAGCTGGCATGAATTTGACAATCAGGGCCTGTCTTTTAGGCTTAGCCTTCAGAAACAAATCCTCTTGGGACACTGGTGCTGCATGTCCTTGTGCTGCAGATGGCCCTGGGGACCAAGGCTGCTCATCCACCCTTCAAGGCAAGAATATCAACCTGCAAAGGACAGTTGCAACGCAGCCCCAGAGCCTGACAGAGGTCTGGGACTGAACTACAGGCCACCTGTAAGGTCTTCACATAAAACTCATTCATTCTGGCTTTCACTAAGAGAGAATAAAATTCACTCTCAGTACCTGGACTCTGGAAAACCTCAGTACTGTCAAAAACTGTTTTGTCTCAAAAATGTAACATTTTTTCCTTTTTCTTAAAACTTACTAAACCAGAGTGTATAAAAAAACTAGATTTATCTACATCAGGTCTATCAGTAATTCAGTGGCAATAACACCCTGCATGCTAAGTAATTATCTGGCTTTATTAACATGTATTTTTCATGTAATGGGGTTGCCCAGGCCCTAATGACAAGTGAAAGCAAAAACAGTAATTTGCACTTATAAAGCAAAGTGCAACTTCACCATTTGAAATGGACACTGCAGACTGTTTTTATCTTTCATTTTGACTCTTGGAAAACTTTCACAAGTGATATTTAAATGCACTTTATTTACTCTAGTTCACTTCCAAAAGGCTACTGTTTTAAATGTGAAGGTATGTTTTAAGACAGCACATAATCCACTGAGAAGCAACATGGTATCTTTTTTTCTTAGCAAAACTTGCTTTGACATAGAAATTTAAAAATTTTAAGTCTAATGAAATACCAGGTTCATACACTAGAGGAAACAGTCACTCTAAATAAAGTACCCAAGAGCAAAAGGAAAGCTGCAATTTTACGCATTAAGTACAAAAGTATTCCTGACTGATAGCTTACTTATAAAAGTTGCCTAGTTGTATATTAATACTACATACAGCAATAACGTATAAGCTTCATAACTATTTCTCCATTTTGTTAGACTGGAATGAGGAGTTCACAGCCCTCCAGGATTACAAGAGTGCCATGGATTTGTACCTGCCTATCTCTAACTGCTTCTGATACATATTTTGTACAGACAGACCACAGCTGATCAAAAAACAAACATTCCTTTAGTAGAGAATCCTCCTCCCAAGGCATTTGTTTTAGTTTTCATTTGGGCAACAGCTGAAAATCTCCCTGTCTTGTAAATCACATGATTTTTCAAAGGTTTTTTAATTAATAAATTAATAAGCATTTCATTATTATTTTCATCAGACTCAAAGACCACCACTGTACCCCGTAACAGCATCAAAAAAATGAGCTTACATTTGGAAGACGTATAGCATTTTTTTTTGCTCTGTCTCAAAAAAACTGAGATCTACAGCTGGAAGTGGATCTCTTTCCTTTATAAACCTTATAAAAATATCTCCAAGAAAAATATATGCACATACATAATCCTATCATACCTGCTTTGTTTTGGTTTTACTGATGGTTTTACATAATCAGACAATCAGGAGGCTGACAGTTTCTATTTTCAGTGCTGTCAGACTCCTGTGTGAAAAAAGGCATTTGAATTACTGATAACCCAGTAGTATCTTCAGACAAGCTAAATTCTAGTTCCCCAAAGACCCTCTTGTTCTTCCCAGTACAGTTACTAGAAAACATCATTGCTTTGAAATGTGATGGCAGCCTACTCTCTACTACTGAGTGCAACAGAAACTGGAATGCACAGAATAAACTGGGTAAGGCTGACACAGAACAGTGCAAGCTGTGTTGTACGAGCATGTTTTCATCCTTAAGGAAGCACTGTAACAGGAATTGTGAAAAGATGTGATTGCTTTAGGGAGCAGAGAGTAGAGCAAGGCAGGGGTGTTGCACAGGGCAACCTGCAAGCCAATAGCAAGTACAGCTTTGTCCTTCACTCATCCCAGCATGGGGAACCAAGAGCTAGCTGTTCCATAAAAAAAGTTAAAATCCCTGCTTCATCATTTTTGCCCTCTGCAGAGTCAGCTGTTATCTCCTATTCTCGGCAGCTGGAACGTTTTCACTCTGAGTAGCAGAGCAGCACCCTTCCTTTGAGCTGAAACTGGATGGATGTTGTGATACACAATAACCACACAACTAACTTAGCTGTAAGACTAAATCCCACAGTAATTACTAGAGCAGTACAATTTCAATGAAAACAGTTAAAAACCACTACTGCACAAATGCAGTTTAGTTTGCAATTATGATGTATAGACCAGAACTGCTTAGCCTGACTTCCACATTACACTTTGAATTTGCCAAGAGCATCCCAAACCGTGTAACTGGCCATGGAAGTCAATCTGCGTAAGGCGACAAGGTGTCTAAAGCTGTGAGCGTCCAAGCACCCAAGAGCTTATTGCATTATTTGCTTTCTTAGCCTAGGAGAACAGGGCAAAATACTTTTTAGTTAAATAAAATTTTTCCCTTATATATAATGGGAAAAGAGTGGAAGAGAGACTATCAAACCACCAAAGTCACCCTGATTACAAACATCCATTTCATGCTAATTTTCTCAGACTGGCTGAGAGTCACACAGAGCCTAACAACCAACAGCCTGAAAGTCCAACTAGATTACATTTGCACAGTGACTGTTCCTATTCCCCACAGGTTATGGAGAAAGGGTTGGTCCATTATTATTTTTTGTGGGTGTGTACAGTTTACTCTCTGCTTTTCCATCAGTGCTCCAGACAATACAAGTGTCTGCCTGACTTCCATTGTGAACCAAGGTCCATCATCCATAGAGATTCTGATTCCTTGTCACATTGTGAAAGCATCACAATTAGATGTTTGATAACACTCTGCTTTTCCTGGGGATACTTGTCAGCAGATGCAAGTAGAGCAAACATAAAAATGGGAGAATACCTTCCACAGTAAACAGCAAGTCAAGAGTTTTTTGGGGAATTTTTTCTGTCTAAAATGAAACACTGTGACAATTTTAATATAAGCATTAACCTGCATGCACAGCAGATGCATTAGTCTGTTCGGTAGTTAATTCTGATAACTGATGGGTTGATTCTGCAAAAATATTAAAACCAACTGCCAAGCCCCTTCACAGCCCAGTTTACCAGAATAAAAACAGATCATAATTATTTTTAAAGAGCATCGCTTCACCATGCAGAGCAAGGTTTCCAGAAAGATACACAGGCAGTGATGCTGTGGTAAGGCTGCTTCTTCAGCAAGAAATTCATTAGACCAGACTCTCTGAAGCCTGCTTTAAAGCCCAATAAAAGAAACAGGACTACTGTCATTTAATGGTAGGATTTTAATGGAGGACTGGACTAGATCCACACTCTCTGGAGGTATAAGACTTTCAAGAGCTTTGCTCCAAGAGGAGCAAATCTGCAGCATTGCAGTGTGTATCTACACTTCCAAAGCGGCACACAAGATGAGCCAGGACACCTGGCACATCAGTCTCAGGATCCAGCAAGTGCAAAGCAAGCTGAGTACCCTGCCCACACTCAGGACAACAAGATATATGAAATTGCTCCCATCCATGGGGTTAGGGTCCCTTGCAGCCTTCAGTCCAATATGCACGTGCAGCTGGGATACAGGACTTCACATCCTTCAGATTTCAGGTGCCCTAGTCTCTTTCGCAGGCTTGGGCTGATTTCTTTTAGTCTGTTTGGATTTTTTAAAATAAATCTTTAAAATTTATATTCAAATACATTTATTATACTTTGTAAGACACAGATCAACCCTTGTTTCAGCAGTCCAGCATTCCAGAAGAGGGCTGTGACCACCAAGGGAGGGAAGGCAGGTAGATGGGACTGGAAGCAAAGCAAAAGAAGCGAGACTTTAGTCTTTCAGATCCACTTTGAAAAACACTGAATTTATGGAGCCACAAAGAGAAAACACAAAGCAATTTGTATCTTAGCGACAGGAGCACTCTGCTGAAAGAAGGGATACCTGAGACCCTTCCTGATACTATTTACACAATTCACCTGTCACTTAAATGAAGACCAGGCTTCTGGAACTGGAGACATTTCTCCTCCAGAAGAATTCTATAAAACACCGGATTAGAGGAGCTATGCTCTTCCACATAGATGTTTTCTCCTGCCCTATGAGGAAGTTTTTCCTGCTCAACTTCACTATCAGGAGATAAGAATGACCCTGTTACAATTGAGCCTTAGGGCAAAACCTCTTTTGTGAGTCCCTCATATTGACAAAGGCATTGAATCAAAGTCCATTCTTTCAAAACAAGCATTCTGATTGCTACACTGTATAAACACCTCACATAATCTGATCCATACAAAAATAAGGTCCTACCAACACCTAAGTTTTCAGTGAAAAGGGGTACAGCTGTCATGTTTCATGCTGAGAGTATCAGACACTGAGAAAGTTAACTCAACCACCTCATGGCCCTCAAGAGACCAGCACAGTGCCTGACATCAGACAGCTCAGCTTCGTCACACAGGTACTGGAAAGATTTTGAGTAAACCTTCTGTAATCAAAGCAGATGACAAATCAGATTAATTTCTGCAACATTTTCACTAAATTTCGTATAGAAAAACAAGATAAGTATCAAGCAGCCCATTGACACTTGCATCCCCTTCTACCTCAGCATTTAACTTCCTACCTCAGAATTACCAAATTTTCGAGCTTGAAATAAAACATAAAATATGTCTTAGAAATTATGATCATTAAAGAGTTGGAGAAAACATCAATTACAGTAAGTCATTCCTTACCATTAGAGTTTCAGAAACCTGTAATTTTTGCTGATGTTTTTGAAAGACATTCAATCATGATCACCTATTTGCTGTCATGCATAAAATACCAAGCTAAAAGTTAAGCAAGAGCCAGATGTCTGACATACATCAACTTTACAGTTTGTTTCACAAATCATTTGCCTAAATTTATGTGCTTAAGAAAAAAAACTTATGAATTTATTACAAATGAAACATCTGTCCTGACTTTCATTATTATTCTGATACTACAACTGCTATTTGCATTTTAAAAGGTTGCATTTTGAAAGGAAGTGTCATTGCTCTTCTATACCTAAAACGACACAACTTACCTTAAGAACTCTCAGTGTTTGACTTTTTCCATTGGCTGCAGAAAAGTAACCACAACAGTTAAATACCACTTCATCCCTTCCCCCTCCTCACCATTCAGAGAGGGCATATTTCATTATCTGTGTGTTTTATGATAAATAAAAGCCAACCAAACACCAACAAAACATTAACAACTATTAATAATCCTCATGAATCCTAAAAGTGTGTGTTAAGATGTGCATAATGTTATTGCTACAGCCTTGCTGTCTCCATCACTATCTTATTGTTTTCAACATTGTCTCTCACATCATCCTCATAGGTAAACTTGGGAAGTGGACAGTGAGGTGGATTGAGAACTGGCTGAACAGCAGATCCCAGATGGTCACAACCAGTGAGGCTGGAGGCCTGTGGTGAGTGGTGGGTGTTCTGCAAGGTTCAATGCTGGGCCTGGTATTAATTTATTCATCAATGACTTGGATGAAGGAGCAGAGGCCTTCTCAGCAGCAAGTTCACTGCCAACACAGAGCTGAGAGGACTGGCCAATACCCCAGAGCACTGTAAGCCCTCCAGAAGGATCTTGACAGGTCAGAGAGATGTGCAGAGAAGACCCATCTGAAATTCAGCAAAGGCAAATGCAAGTCCTACACCTGGGAATGAGCAAACCCCTGCAGCAGCACAGGCTGAGGGCTGACCCGCTGGGAAGCATAAAATGTAACAATTCAGATTTGTGTGAGCTACCAAAAAAACCCCCTCAGAAACCAGCAGATTTATCAAGCTAAAATGTTGCGATTTAAGATTTTCTAAAAGATATATCAACAAATACTACCCATCAGAAGTGACCTTCATGCTGGTGTCAGCCCTACCACCAGCAACTCAGCTAATGCAAAATAATGACATCCTAGTAGCTCCTTTACCAGTTGGACAAGAACTGAACCAGCGTGGATATTGTACTCAACAACCGTATGGTGGCTATTTTTCAAGGAGGTGCTCAAAAATCTGCTAGGAGGCATCCCCTCAACCAGGGCCAGAACATGCAGTCTTCAAACAGCATGGCAGACAACCCCGAGAAACTTGAACTGAAATCCCAATGCTCTTGGCATACTCCTTCTAAAACAGAGGCATGAAAAGGTTTTTAAAGTCATGAAAAGGTTTTTAAAGTCATCATCAGAATTTCATTTTCTCCTAGACAGTCCGGAATTTGTCCAGGGTCCTGCAGAACAGACACCAAGAAAAATTTACTTTTACAAAAATTGATTAATCTCTACCTTCCTTGTTTAATACAGGTTTTGATAGTTCCAGCTGCTTTTGGTTCATTTAAAGTGGAAGGTAGCAAGACAAAGAGCATGGAAATTACAGTGAAAGGTTCTAGGATGCATTTTTTTTCTTTAAAAGGAGGAAAATAAGAACATATTTTAAGTTTTAAGTAAGGCCTTACTTTCATCACTATCAATAGGGCATTACCTTTGTTCTTCTACCTCAAGTCATAGTTACCATCAGAAAAAAATTGTATGTCACTGTTTTAATATGCTAAAAGTAATTTTTGAAAGAACGGCTTCTAAAGAAGATTTTTTTTTTTTTCTTTTTCTTTCTTTTTTTTAAGTAAATATTATGGATTCAGGTCAAATATGGGGGGGGTGGGAAGTTGGGGCGGAGAGGGAGGAGGGGAATCCCACCTACAAATTCTTCTCAGAAAATAATCTTACCCAGAGCTCAAGTGACTTTTGCTTAGGCAGAGATAACTACATCTGCTACTGCTTTACCCTAAACAAATGGATTACTGTTAATAAACAAAACTTTCATGAGTGCTTGGGGGTAAGAGGAAAAAAAGCTCTTACAGCCTTATTATAAAATGTGCAATAGTCAATATTAATAGATAAATCTCTTAGATACATGAGTTGCTTTATGAGGAGAACAGACTCACTCTAGAACCAATATCGCCATAGTTCAACCTACATCACGAAAACAACAGAATATAAGCACCACAGTGTACTATGTAAGCATATTTACCAATTGCATACTGTTTCACTGTTTTGGAAGTTAAGCTGTTTAAAGAAATGAATGACCATGACTCCCTATGTTGCACAAGAGTTTTCTTAGTGTGAAAAGAAAAGCTGGAGTGTTTTTTTCACTTTGACTTTAGCCGAAAAGCTTTATTTTTGGTTAGGGTTTTCTTTTAATTGATATAAACATGCTAGCAAGTTGGAGATTATTCAAAGATTCTATTAAATTTATTCTAAAAACCATTATTTTGTTTTTTGTTTTAAGTCATAATTCTCTTAAAACCTCCTCCAAAAAAACCAGCCAAGTACCAACAACACTTTCACAGTAATCAGGGGATCATGTAAAATTTACTTAGCTTGGTACCAAACTTCAATTAGTGCACATATAATTGTTCTTGAGTCATCTTGAGACCTGGATTTTCCTTATTTGGTCTCCCTGGACATTGCTTTTGTTTTCTCTTCCGCGGTTGCTTTCAAGTGTAAAAAATTAAATTTATTAATTTTAAAAATCCAGAAATGTATTTACTGGGTCAGTTAATCTTTTGACTCAATATAATTTTCCCTGAAGTCATATAAATTGTATTGAATTTTAATAAAGAAGATTCCTACGAAGCCCTTTCACAATTCTACAATATTCTTTCAGCAGAAGTATTTCTCTTAATCTGGTTGCCACAAAGTCATAATATCCCAGCATCTCTATAGATCTGTCAGTGACAAAACTTTGATTCCGTATGTGTGTCACCTATGAAACAAGAATTGTGGTGCAGTGTTGAAAGTCTCATCATGCTTTATGTTTTTTCTGCCTCATCTATTATGAGGATCCACTGACACTGAAATTATTTCATTAGAAATAGACAAAAGCAGAATATGGTCGTTATTTTCTTTGTGCCCAAATTCTATCCAGCCGCCACTGTCATATTCAGTAAAGCATTTCAACAAAGGAATTATTAAAACAGCTGTAAAAGAACATTAGTTTCAAACAAGCGTCAACACACAATATCTTTCCATTAATCGATCGTAATATGCCTTCTGCTAAAGGCATTTTAAAATGTATGTAACTTCACAGCTGGGCCTTAAAAACCTGTTAACCTCTGCAATCCTGTAGTGCAACACAACCAGTTTGAGCTAGCTGCTGACACATTATCGGTTTTGACAAAGTCATGAAAGCTTATATTAAGCTTCTATTAAAACTTACAGTTTATGACAGATTTGTCAGATTTAATTTATTTCTAGTTTAGCTCTATCAAATTATCCCAATTTGAGACTTTATGATATGATTTCTACCAAGGGAAAACATATTATCTGGTAACAAACGTTGTAAACTACTGTAATTCAGTTTAGAGAAAAAGTCATCCAAAAGAATTTACTATCGGAGGAAAATATGCATACATACTTTATTCACTTGGAATGCCTTTTCCCACTTAAAAAATAAATTTCCACATACTCTATATACATTTTATACATTATGAATTCAAGCACACTGATTTCCTTCTGTATTTGTAAGCACATGATACAGACTTCCTTAGGTCAGAGGTCTTGTTTCCCATCAATTGTTTTACTTGCATTACCACTAATGAGTATTACAAAATACAGAAGACCCTTCATAAAAAATTGCTAAGAAGAAAATAATACAGCAAAACAAAAACAGTGTAACCTAGCACTATATGAGATTCACAAGAATTTCTTACATCTTCTGACTGAAGGATGCTCATCTTCTCAGCACAAATCTGAGATCAAATGCCTCACCTCCCCAGACACAGAAGACATTTTCTCAATTATTTAAGGAAAATGTGTGAGGCAGAATAACATAGATAAACAAAACCTTTATATTCCAGCTTCTTTTTTTTTTTTTTGACCCCACTACTGTTCACCTCCATCACAGACAGCCAGAGCCTTTCTGCTTCTCCATGAAAGACCTGTGCTGGCCTAATACTTTGTGTCAGCAGCCCTTGGGGTGTCACCTTTCCTCACTGTACTTCGGGGAGCCAAGGTGGGGGGGGTAGCTCCTGGGCTGAGATATTCAAATGCCCCAGAGGAAGAACAGGAAAGTCCCTTCCTCCAACCAGCCAACCTGGCAGACCCTTTTCCTCCTCATCACCATGGAAGACTAAGAAGAAGAGGTGGAAAGCAATGCAAGCACAGGTGTGGCTTCAAAAACAGGGGGTCTCTCTGGGCAGCAGAGAAGCAGGACCCACCATCAGACCCAGTGGCGTATGCAGGAGAGTCCCCCTCCTCAGGCAGCACCAGCAGGGCCAGGGAGCAGTGGGGCTTTCCAGGGTCAGAAGGTCTGCTCAAAGAAAGGAAGCCTCAGAGCTTCCCTCTTCTAAAGTAAAACCCTTTCAGCAAAGCACAAAAAGCAGCAGGAGGAAATCTAACCTGCAGTTGACCCAGAGACACAGGGCACCAGCTGGATACGAGGTGAAGGATGGTGAAAGTGAGGACAGCCACAGGCCAGACCTGGAGATGTAGTTTTGCAGAGGTATCAGTTCTGGTTTTTTCCACCTTTTTTGTTCTTACACATCACGACACACACAAGTCTGCCAAAATGCTTAACTCAGGATTTTATGTCTAGAGCAGTGTACCGGGTTTGCATTGCCAGGTTTTGCTAGTGGCAGGGGGCTACAGGGCTGGTGACTTCTGTGAGAAGCTGCCATAAGCTTCCCCCATGTCTGACAGACCCAATGCCAAATGGCTCCAGGACAGACTCCACTGCTGGCCAAGGCCAAGCAAGCAAATCGGAGATGGTAGTAATGATCTACAACAACATGTTTAAGAAGGAAAAAGAGGTTATTGTGTAGATGTAATTGCACTCAGAGAAGAAAGGAGTGAAAATATATGAGAAGAACAGCTCTGCAGACATGAAGGTCAGAGGAGAAAGAGGGGAAGGAGGTGTTCCAGGCACTGGAGCAGATTCCCCTGCAGCCAGTGGTGCAGACCATGGTGATGCAGTTGTGCCCCTGCAGCCCATGGAGGACCATGAGGATGCAGAGATCCACCTGCAGCCCATGGAGGAGACCCACACCAGAGCAGGCGGATGCCTGAGAGGAAGCTGTGTTCCTATGGGAGGCCTGCAAAGGAGCAGGCTCCTGGCAGGGGCTTGCAGACTGATGGAGAGAGGAGCCCACGCTGGAGCAGTGTCCTGGTAGTACTTGTGACCCTGAAGGGGACTCACACTGGGGGAGGCTTTTTTGAAGAACTGCACTCTGTGGGGGACTACCTTGGGAGCAATTCATGAAGAACTGTAGCCTGTGGGAAGGACTCACATTTGAGAATTTCATGGAGAACTGTCTCCTGTGGGAGGGACCCCACACTGGAGCAGGGCAAGGACCCCTCTCCTTGAACAGGAGCAGAAACAACCCATGCTGAACTGACCATAACCCCCATTCCCTTCCACCTGTGGCACCTAGGAAGGAGGGAGCAGTTGGGGGAAGGTGTTTTTAAGATTTTACTTCTCATTACTCTGCTTTGATTTGATTGGTAATAAATTAATTTCCCCAAGTTAAGTTTGTTTTGACCATGACAGTAATTGATGAGTGATCTCTTCCTGCCCTGATCTCAATTCATGAGCCTTTTGTTGTATTTCCTATCCTCTGTACACTTGCAGAGGGCAGTAATAGTGGAGCTCTGGGGGATACCTGGCACCCAGCCTGAGTCAAATCACTACAGCCAATAACTCTGCATTTATCTTTGGAATAAATTTTTCAGCACCACACAAACACTGTGCCAATTACCCTCTTTAATCATATCACAGAATTACTGTTTACATTTAAGTCTATGGAATTACCTTTCTTCCTTTTTTTCTTTTTTTGAGTGGAAAGGCATTGGGGTATTTTGATATTTCACCACTTCAAAAAGAAAGCAAAATATGCCTGTGCCACATACTTGCTCTGGTGCATCACCTAAAGGGTCCCAAGCACTTTCAGATGCTTCTCTGGTAACACTATGAACTACCAAGCCAAAGACTAAAAGGACCATTTTGGATGGTACATGGATATTTTTGATCAAAGCATCCAAGATTTCCCTCTGCACAATCCTCAGAGAAGGCTATATAGTTCTTGCCTACCCAACACAATGACAATTTAAATGCATATTTACCCCTTGCATATATGTGTATTGCAGCAAATTATTATAAGCAAGGTCCACTGCTTCTGATTCTCTGATTTGCCCAAATTAATTATATGGTCTTCCCTCTACTTACTAATAACTGTTTAGTTAACATGCACCACCTCTGATTACGGTCAGGAATTCAATTTACACAAATAAAGCAAAAAAAGTTAAATACGAAAGATTAAGCAATTGCACTCATTATATTACAAGGAAGAAAGAAAAATCCCAATATAAGTTAGGTTTTCAACACAGTATTAGAATCAGACCATTTCCAGCATTTTCTCTTTCAATTTAGGTTAATCTTTACTACTATACAGAATCACGAACTATGGTAAGGCCATCTGATGCTTTCTGACCATTAAGACAAAACCTGAATGCAGTCCACCATAAAACAAGACTTAAAAGGCCAGCACAGGCCTGACTCAGCAACACTGGAGTGCACGGATTTTCCTGTGGACTTTTAGGTGCTAATTGAAAAGTGAAACTGGACCATCGTGTACAACCCTGTAGAAGAAAGAGCAATCAGGTTTGGGCACACTTACTGTATGTGAAAATTTAACATATTAAATGCCACTGAGTTTAAAATTATCCAAGAAGATAAGAGGAAAAGAGGCAAGGTTTTTGAGGAAAAGCCTAGAAAGAGGCCATAAAACAAAGGATCCTGGAAAGCTAGGGTACAAATATTTATCCCTTTACAACTTCCTACTCCTTACTTCTATATGTACATCTGACAAGTTTGCATAATTTACATTCAAAAAACTGTTTGTGTGGATTAGAGTGGAATAATAATATATTAAGAGTGGAAGAAACCCAAATGAAAAAACAAAGCAAACAGATAAAAAACACAACAAAAACCAAATAACCAACCAACCAAAACCCCCAAACCAACAAACACAGAGGGGGAAATGGTGAGCTTAGGCAAATACCTGGAAGATGACTAGATGTCTGTTAGCTGTAACTAATTCCTAGGCACCCCACCAAAGCATGGTTAATGGCTTGCCATGCAGACTCAGAAGCTGTAGCTCCTTTTCCCACACTTCTAGTTTTTCCAAACTTTTACAGTTTCAGTTACAGATCAAAATGCTATCTTGGTAGAACCAAATGAAGATTTCAGCTGTTTTTATTTACTTAAAGAAAGCTGCTGAGCTGCAGTTCAGCAATGCAACTAATAGGAAAGAAGCTGGCTTTCCCCAAGGGCAACTGATGCACAGCCGCAGGGATCAGTGTGTGGTGAAGCATCAGCAGCTTTGCCAGCCACAGCAAGAGAAATGCCTGACTCCATGTGTGAGTGTGCAAGCAGCAGTAAAGCCCAACAGAGGAGCAGGGAATATCTGTTGTCCCAGGATGCCATAAAAACAAGCAGTGACTTTGTGAAATAGATGCCTATTTTCATCCATTTTAAATTTCCAGGAAAGCCATTTCTTTTAATTCAAAATAATCTTGAACATGGCTTAAATTCTGCCTAATGGAAAATTAGACTGTTTAACAGAAAACTAAGTTTTGCTTAAAATGAAACAAAAATACCGAATAAAACATTATGTCTCTACTACAAACACCAAATGGAGGAATTGTGTTCTCATGCTTGACCAGAGACACTTAGATAACTGAATAAATTCAGACTCTACCATGTTGCAGTAGCTAATTAAGTTTTAGCCTCCTTTTCATTTCTGTTCAGCTTAATTACTTAAAGGGAACATCCCAAAGAAAGCTATTCTATGAAAATTCTGAATATTTTGTTTTGTTGCTGCCTGTAATTTTTCTTACCTTTGACAATATCCCTTCTTATCTATGACAATATCCCTAACTCCTAGATGTGACAGCAAATCAGCAAAATGCTAACAATATTACCTTTTTTTTCCCCAAAGAGAACATCAGATGGGATATTAAAACACATTTCATCCCCAAATATGTAATTATCATATATTTAATATATGACATGCAGAAATAATACTAATAAAAAAGCATCAAAGCAGAATTTAATGGTAATTTATGCATCCTGCAGAATGCTCTCACACTCTCCCACCCCTCTTCTCTGGGCACATGGTACCCGGTGAGAAAACAAGCACTGCTCATTATTCCCAGCGTATTGTGAACCACCATTAGCTCGTTTGAATGCAATACTGAGAAGCTCCACTTCTCCTTGAAATTATGTCACTTCACAAAAGCTTTCTAAAAGTGGTTCTGCTACCAGGCCATCGAACCAAACACTGAGATCTGTGGATGTATCTCCAACCCAAGTGACCTGAAAGACAACACAGGGGTGTGATTTTGGCTCATCACTAACTATTCTTAAACTGCTTTAAACTTCCCAAATTCCTTTATCAAATTAAGTTACAGTTTACAAAAACAACCAGAATTGTGGTTTTGAGGTACTGGAGCGTATGAAATGAAGTTTTAAAGAAAATTTCTTACTCTTCTATATATTTAAGCTCATACAATCAACAATTTCAAAATCATGCTTAGTCTGAGACCACAGCTGGTGGAAACAATGAAAACAGGAATTTTGCAGGTGAACTACTCAAAACACCTGGCTTAAGTTTCTCAGACGGCCCTAGCAATTCTGCAAGCGTCACCTCTGCACACTAATTGCTCTCTAGGAGAGGTGCAGGACCCCACGCATGCTTTGCAGGGACCAGTGCGTGTGCTTTATAGGAAGCCAAAGCACACATGGCCCCAGCAAGAGGTTACAGAACTCCATCCATGGTTGAGGAGGCAGCCAAACACACAGCCCTTCGCAGTCCCAAAGTCCAGCCAAATAATAAACTGGAGCTTTCTGCAACCTAAAAGGAAAATGAAGCTTGAAGCAGGTCAAAAATCTCTAAAATGTCTAAAAAATACGTTAATTAGATGACAACTGAAATAATGTGCACAAACAAGTGTGTCATCCAAAGCGCTCAGTAAGAAATACTAAACAAATGAAATCACAAACCCACACTGCACCTAAAAATATTGCTTCTGATGAGATTATGAGAATTACTCCTCATGAAAGAGAAAAGAAATGCTAAAGGGGCAGATATGGACAGATAGTAAACAAGAGATGGGCAGTAACTTTATGTCCTTCCTTTTGCTGACTTGAAGTGTTGCAGGCGAGGTCTCGTCCACTCACGTAAGCCAAGAGGATGCGAGGACCACACACTGCTGCCCAGCAGGGTCTGAGCCCCCATCCCGGCCGTGGGTGCGGCCAGCCCTGTGCATGATGGGCTAACCCCGTGGGCTGCAGCCCCAGGCAGACCCAGGAACAGAAGGCAGAGTACACAGCCTACAGAGGTGCTGGGAGGCTGCTGTTCCAGACCAACGCTGCAGACCTGCTCAGTGGCAAAGTAGCCTCCTCCCCACGTTGTTATGGCATGGACAGGAACAGCTTCACTGTTGCACAGCCAATCACTTTAAAAAGACAGAAATAGTTCCCAAATGACACAGAACATTGTCCTTAGGCAAACTAGGAGCAATATTCCCATGTTCTCATTCAAGCACCATCCTTTCAATAAGCAGCCTGGCTTTTTCCAGTGTTTAAAAAGTCATGGCCTAAATATCTGCATGCAGCTGCTACAGCATCAACTGTTCCAGCTCTGCCTCTCAAATGCTGCTGCCCTGAATAAGTATTGATAGCCTTCGCCACAATATAATGATGCACACCCAGAAAACCTAGTGCAACTAGCTAACATCACTATTACACTTCAACTCACACCATACCCTATGCGCACCAGCATTCTTATAGGTCAATAAATGCTAAGCTTGATACCCCAATACTGCTAGGGTGACTTTACTCAACCAGAAGATTGGGGTACATCTGGTGTAAAATACTTTTTCCTTATATTTGTGGAACAAAATAAACACATTATTTTGTTCCACTTCCAGTTTGTATTTGGCTGTTAACCTAAGTTTCAAGAAGATGACTTCATGTCCCAAGAGATGAAAACTGCTTTACCCTCAAGGAAGAAAGCAATAACAAGTCATGCTGACTTGCCCAAAAGGCATATAAGGTCAAAATAAAGTGTCATATACTAACTGCATTCTCTATCCAAAAAGCAAGGCTTCATATGGCATCTTGTCCACACTATCAGAGTGAACACAGACCGCAAATATCTAAGAGCACAGAGTCCAAAACACATTAATGCTACAGCTACAAAAAACATCCTACTATGAATAGAATGTGATTTGCAGCCTGATATATAGGCTGCAAACCTATATATCATATATATATATCATCACCACAACCACAGTTACCCTGGGGCATTCACATGGGCATCTATTACACAGTAGCCAACAAACCACAAGGCTGCAGGAAGCACCCACCAAGGGAAGCCATACCTTAACAGAAAAGAGTGAATTAGCAGCATGAGCTTGGAAATTAAATCCTGACTTATCAATCTGTATGCTGCAACTCATACTCTATATAGCAGTGGGGTTGGCACTAGATGATCTTTAAGGTCCCTTCTATGATTCTATGATATGCAGATACTAACCACAAAAAATGAGTTTCTTGGGTGTTTTGGGGGACGTTGGGAGGTGTAGCTCTATGTCATAGAATATAGATAAGAAGACAGCTATATGGAAAATAAGCAATTTATATTTGACCCTTAGTACCAAAGTGGAAAGAATAATTCTCTTGATTACTCAACTGAGCAAATCAGGATGCCGAGGATATAGTAGAGGATAAATATACATGAAAGCTATTTTTTTCTGTCTGTCTATTTTCACAAAACAACTTCCACTGGGGAAGCACATTCATTGTGGCTGACTACTTTTAGCTGATGAAAGAGAGATTACATCATTTTCTATAAGACAGAGAACAGAAATGTTATTCTCTCCTGAAGCTTCAGTTACACAGATCTTCAAGGTTTCCACTCCAGCCTGTTTCTGAAGGTTTCAAAATTCTGCTATCAGATATGTCTGCATCCAGGGTTAAGATTTATATCTGATAATAAAGCATAGACAAAGCTCTCAAATACACACTATCTACAGAAATATGTAGCTAAAGAAGTATGTTTAAAGGCTACCTATTTTAGCCTCATATATGAGGTCATTCCACGGGTAGTCCGGTAACGGTCTACTCTAAACCAGCAATGAAATTAGGAAGGATGAAATCACACCTACTTAGGAAGCAAAACTTTCATGTTAGGGACCAGTTTTTACTACACCCACGACTTAGGATCTCAAACTACTATAAAGTTTTTCTGTCACTGTGGCATAAATTATATTACTTAATTTAAGAACTACACGTAAAAAACTTTTTTTAAATTATCCATATGGTTTCCTAAGGAAATTCAGCTTATTTTATCACATTATCTGCCCACTCACACTCCAAGCTTGTTGGCTGATTCAAGTTAAATTCTACATGGGATGAAAACCCTTCAAAATAATTATGCTCTGATAAATTTAAAAATAATCAGCTGCTGGGAAGTGTCACTACCTGCAGCCTCCACAGAGCAACAGAGAAACTGCAGCACAACCTGCTAAGTGCTAATCATCTGACTGCCAGGCAGTGTCACTGGCTGCTGCACCTGCCACCTCTCATGAAAGGGACAGGTTTTAGGATGCAGCTGGGAGAAGAGGTTTTGCCCTATTCTGGACAAGGAGTTTGGCAAGGGAACAAAGGGGCCAGAACAATTAACACGCTGACAATTAACGAAGTCAGGCTTCATTTGTTTTTATGCTCAGTGACTCAACTGTTATACCTCACAATTGATATTTGCTTGTCAGAACCACAGGATGGGCAAGGTTGGAAGGAATCACAGTGGATCATCTGGTCCAATCTTCCTGCTCTAGCAGGGTCATCCCAAAGCACATTGCACAGGATTGCACCCAGACAGTTCTTGAATATCCCCAGGAAGGGAGACTCCACAGTATCTCTGGAGAATCTGTTCCAGTGCTCAGTCACCCACACACTAAAGAATTCTTCCTCATATTCAGCTGTAACTCCCTGTGCATCCCGTTTTCTGCCCGTTGCCTCCTGTCCTATTGCTGGGTACCACTAAGCACAGCCTGGATTCATCCTCTTTGTACCCTCCCTTCAGATACTTGTAAACACTGATGAGGTTCCCTCTCAGTCATCTTGGGGCAGAATAGGCCCAGCTTCCTCAGCTTTTCCTTGTAAGAGAGATGTTTTCATTCACTTGTTTTTTCATTCAGGACATGACAGGACAGCATCACTGAAACAGGAGGCCAGTAAGTCCTACCACATAGATTCTGACATGCTTAAAATCTCATCCTGTGCTGAATAACTGGTGATGAGATTGACACAAAGAGTTTTTTCCTCCAGTGTTTCCAGCAGCTGGCAGAATAGAGCACACTGGAATTCTGCCAGAAGCAAAGCCAGGATTTATTTGATGGTGTTAAGATGTACATATATGAAAGATGTGAAGAAGAGAGATGAAACTTGGGCAGTGGAGAAAAGAGGGGAACCATATGTAATACAGAACAGCCACATTAAATTTGCAGGTCAAGTTTCTGGGTGCTCAAAGAAATTTGATTTAGAACTCTCAGAAATAATGTATATAAAAATGGAATAAAAGCTGTAGAGACACTTATATACTAACTGTATGTATTTCTTTTTCTGGGAATAAAACTTTTTTGCACAAAGTGTTTACTTCTGTAGTTCAGAAACAGCTTATGTGTGTCAATCAGTAAACACAGGCTATCAAGTAAAAACAAATGTTTGTAACTTTTGAAAATGATACAAAAGTGTCAAAGATTATCACTGCTTCTGGAGAGGGGACTATGGTACCATCACTATTTGTCCTACAGTACTGAGACAGTAAAAGGGAGAAGAAACCTTGTGCTCAGGATGGCACCAAGGAATTAAAGTTATCCTGTTTAATCTGAACCACAAAAACATTTCCAACCAGGGTTATTGTACTGCAGCCTATTTGTCATCATCTTATCCAGATACATCAAGAGACTTACCCATCAGTTTAGGAGATTTCATTACTCTGGAACTCCCAGGATCCACTCACAGCAATCAGCAATTACTAAGATGACAGCAGCAATGGCAGTTGGTACACACTGCAAATGTGGCCACACTAGCCCTGCCCAAAGGTTCTCCGAGAGCCACCACCAAGCTTCACTGTCAGCATCAGATGAGTGCCTGGCTCCTTCACCCAAGACATTCCTTCCAACGCACAAACCCCTTTGAAACTCAGTTCCTGAAACCATATTTGTAGTCTTAAATCAAAACAGCAATGTCATTAGTCTTCTCCACTGACATCTGTTAGGGCGACACATCCCTAAACAGCACTTTATGGAAGCAAATACACATTTTACTGACTAGAACATTTCATTCATCATCCCATAGCCCATAGCCCACTGCAATTCAAGGGGAAGGAGTACTAGCATCTCAGAGCCTGATTTCAGGAATCCAGCCTTCTCCTAGTCTCCAGATAAGCTGAGAGGGAAGGAACAACACACAGGCTCCTTTTCATCCATGCCCTCATACTGGCCATGAATAGAGCACAAAAGAGGCCATCTGCTCCTCTGTAATGGCACGCTGCCCAGAGAGCTCAAAAAACTCCATGCTGCAAGACACTCCATGAAATGGAAGGATGTCTTGCTCTTTTCTTACTTTATTGCCTGTATTTTCATTAATGAAGGATTAACTAACAGGATGATGATAGCTCATCATATAGTTACTGAAAAAAGTCATGGATAGTTGAGAAGAAAATGGATGCCTGTAGAAATTATACTGAAAAAAAATACCAAGGGATTTCTTTGATTTTATACAATATCTAAGCAAATGAAGGAGAAGTCTCATTCTTAAAGGTGCATTTTTGACACTCCCAATGGCGTACCTCAAAGCATACTCTACACTGGGATGCAAGGTAATAAGACCGGTCAAGTGTGTTATTTTTACAAATATCACATGTATTTCAGTTTGTTTATTTTTATTCTTCCAACTCCGAAATGTAAAATGCTGGGAGGGAGATAAAGAAAGATAAGGTAGTCCAAACAACAGGAACTATCTGTAAGAACAGAAAGGCATTCCAGCACCTGGAGAATAGCACCCATCTCTGCATGGACCAGCAAAATCCATTCCTCAAAGATACAAACTGAGGATTAAAGCAATCAGACAAAAAAGTTGCCAGACTTAGTAGAAGAAATAGGTGATTTAGCAGAAGCTAAGAACCGGAGAAAAGTACAATACAATACAATAAAATATCAAAATAAAGACAGCAAGCACCTTCTGAGAGCCCAAACTGATGGTACTGCTAAGGTTTGCTGGGAATCAAATGTTTTGAGGAAAATATGGCAATACAGATGCAACTATAGAAGTCAGTTTTCTCAACCTGTTATTTCTTTGCTGTGCCTGCTGTGAGCTCTGAAAGCAGATATATTTATTTAAGAGAAATGGTATGGGTTTGCCTAACTCGCATGCTCCAGAGCAAAAAAGAACATAAGTACCAAACCCTGCTGAGTCAGCCAGAACAACAGTACTAGAGACCAAGCAAAAGGCTTCTCTGATGAGCTAAAACCACACAAATCTATCTGAAGTGTGGTGAAAGCCACCAAGTTTTCCACTGCTGGGATTGGTACAGGAGCAGTAGAGAGGAGCAGCAGCCTTTCCTTCCCACTCAGCCCAGGCCAGAGCAGCAGGATCTGTAATGCACTCTCCTGTAGTGGTGATTTTTGACATTTTGGTAACAATTCCCACAAAATCACCACTTCATTTCAACCTAATTGCAAAATCAGGACAAAAGGGCTCCATGGGCTCTTGAAACTGAACTGCTAGAAAAAGCACCCAGAAAAACTGCTTCTCTTTCTTTTTTAAGCCAAGCTTCGTGATCAAATGCACTTTAGATCAGTAGCACATTTGTCAAATGAAGAAAAATTGTACACACAGCGGTAATGCAACTGGGACAAAATATGGGGAAGTTCTTCTATTAAGTATTTTTCATTAAAAAATCCAGGGGATATCTAGATCTGTAACAGTACACAAGTTAAACCAAATAATAAACTTGCAAATATTAAATTCATTCTCATTCTTTTAGCTTTTCTTTACAGGAGTTTCCAATAAAAAGAAGCACGTATAGCCTTATTTTCTGAAGAGGCAAATTTTACCAATGAAAGCTTCAAGAATACCAGTAGGTGGCACTTGGAAAAGAAAGCAAAAACCAAACCTGAAACATTAATTTATGCACAAAATAAAATCACATTTTAAAATTTTTCATTTTACATACAAAACAAATGTTTTATTTTTAAAACAAACCTTTAAATACCTCTTAAAGAAAAATAAGCTTCTATTCTAGTGTTTATTACAAGATGAAGGATTACAGTTACTAACTCTAATTCTAAATGAGACTTGATATTGATACTTTATGTAAACAGATATCCAAGGACAAATATTCCATCATCCAAAAGATGGAAACTAGATAACAAGAAAGAGGGAAACATACAAGGGATTTAGTAATTATACTGGACCACCTACAAAAGACAGAGGGGAAAGCGTGTGGTAGCGGCAGGAAGAGGAGGCTGGGATGTGTGTGAAGAAGCTGCTCTGGCAGGTGCCCTCCATGAGGCTTGAGAGGGACTTTAGACAGGCTTTATAAATAGAGGGCACCAAGAGACACCACTGGCAACTTCTCTAGGAAGAAAGGTCTTGAATTCTGCTTGTCTTTTAAGCATCATACACATCACTGCTCATCTTTCGGAAGTTTCCATAATGTAAATTATAATATTTTTAAGAGACTGAGTAATTTTCCAGTCTATAATTTTTTTGGCAAAAACCCCTAATGATCTTGGGGGGGGGGAGGGGGGGGACGATGGGTTTTATTCAAGGAAAACTAGAGATGAAACACCTATATAGCAATCACATTACATTTTAGCTTCCCAGTAGTATGTAAAAAGCAGAAACCACCTTGCAAGTAAATCAAACACAAACTCAAAAGAGAAAGGGTCTACTGCAAACAGTGAAACACCATGTTATATTTAATTTATACTGGGTTTATTATTTCTAAGTGAACTATTAATCAACAGCAACATTTAGAAAGCATTTTACCAGTGCATTCAAGAGGAGCAGCAGTTTAAGTTTCCAGGTAACTACCTCTCTTTCAAAGAGTTCTAAGTTATTTAATCAATAACTCTGTAAACAGCAAATTAAATCCATCAGCTAGAGTTTGATGAGGCAAGTATTGACTCAAAAGTTTTTAAGAAAGCCGATTATTTCTCACATTCAATTAGAAACAGCAACACCATATACATAGATCACAAGACAAATGTGCTGGAAAACCTAGTCCTTTAATTAAGCAGAAGACTAATTATTTATAAAAAGCATTTGCTCATTTACTAGATACAATCTAAACTTCATGGTCCATGAAGCATGATAGTATTCAATTGAATATGCAGGCAATAAAATTTCAGCTCCTGTCTGAATTCCAACTGACACAGGGCCACCTCAATATTAAAAAAAAATATATAGTATGTAAACAGGTAATTCAACTGCACAGACAATAATGAAAGATTTGTCATTCAAAGTGAATGACATGGGGGTGACAAAGAAACCAGGAGATAATCAAAACAGTATTACTATGTTACCTCATAAAAAGACTTCACTGTTAACTCATTCTTTGACTATGACTTAATCTGGACCTCGGCCTCAGCCATATTCTTACACTTGACTCTATTTTAGAAGTGCAATAATTTGCAGACTTAGACTGTGACTAAGTGTATTTTCAATCCATTACATAAAGCCAAAACCAAATCGCTGATAGACACTGTACTCAGCAATTACACATTCCTGCCCTCCCTGTCCTCCATACCAACCATGCTGGCTGGCTGCAGCAGACCTGCTCGATGCACCATGCTGAAGAGCCAAGGTTTTAATTCCCGTGGCATTGCTGCATCCCTGCGGGAGGATCTCCACCACCCCTGCCCCTCTGGGGAACAGGATCTGCAGCACAGCCAGGAGTGGGATGCAAAGCCATAGGACAGGGCTTATAAATAAAGGGCTTTGGGGGAATGGCAGCAGGGTGGCTGCAGTGATATTCTTTTTCCTCTGGGATTCAGGATGAAACAGGGGGTAAGGGCATGAGGGAGGGATGATCAGGAAGATCAAGGGGGATTGATAGTACATGGAGAGAGTGGAAAAAATGTTGTCAAGGGGGCTTCCCAGGATGCCAGAAGGAACTGAGCTAGCTCTCCTTAGGATGGCTTTCTCCCTTTTAGACAATCAAATTTTCCCTTAACTTCATAGCAAAAATTTTGTTTTTCTTATAAAGCGACAGGATTCCACATCTGTGATCAGTGCTTAGAGCCAGAGCTCGGGAAAAGTTGTGTGATGCCATAGGCAAACTGTTCTGCATCCCTCAGAGGGCACCCTGCACTGCAAACCATAATTCAGAGAATTAATGGCCCTTTTAGTTTCTCTACTTGGCAAGAGAGGCACTGAGCTGCAACAGGCCTGTAAGGCTGCAGCATATTGCCCTCCCAGCACAGCCCTAGAGCATGGCTGGGGAAAAAATGAAGGTCACAGCCTTTTGCTCTGAAGATACTAAACAAGCCCCCCATGCTCAGTCCCAGGTTTCCACATTCTGAAATACACAGCAAATCTGTTTAGCTCTCCAAAACTTAAATCTTTAGGGATACTTATTTTCAAAATCAAATTTGTCTTTAAATCCCTGCAGCCACACAGACAACTTTTAATCTGGTTTTCACATTCAAGTTTTAGAATGTCCAGTCTAGGTGGTAGTTTTAAGCCTGAAAACCCTTTACATCATTAAGTTTTACCATTTTTTAATTATTAAATTAAAATTAATTTTACCATTTCTGCCAAATTCAAGTCCCTCTAAAAAATTTTGCATCGTATGAGCTCAAGGTTGTAGCATTTTAGAGATCAGCTTTTACCGTACGTAGAAACAGCCCCTGACCACTGCCCGAGAACAGTCTTTCTCTCTCCATGGCTCAGCAGCTTTCTGGCAAAGGCACCATCTGAGGCAACATTTCTGCAGCACACCTCGACCAATACAGACTCTGCTGCAGCCATGTCCCACAGGACAGGGCTCTTCCTCCATGACACAAAGTCACAGGGGAAGAGAAAGAATAAAGAGATTTCCCTCTTCAGAAAAAAAGATTTTTGTGCAAAGGAAAAAAAAAAGGTAAAAATATTTCAAAGCTTTTGTTTTTCTCATAAACTAACAAGTAACTAAAACACTGCCCCACTGCATGCAGAATGCAGCAGGGTCTACATTTAGTTTATTAACCCCTACCAGCAGAGTCATGAAAGACAGTTTTGGGCTGGAAGCAAGACTGCTTCTGGTCCTGCAGTGTTGCCATGACTGCAAGAGGAGAAAAGCTGCAGGGGACCAAGGAGGAAACTCCCCCTCAGGGTCTAAGAGCATGATGGAGACTCAAATCCCTCCTTCTGTCCCACATGGTGTCCACTGTACCAAGCATTACTGACCACAGAGGCAGCTTGGAAAGAGATGCAGGGATGCTGGGACGATCCAAGCTGCATCCAACTGACACATTCCTACAGTCAAAACAAATGCAACGGGGAGGGAACTATTACAACATTAACATCCATATTGGACATTTCAGAGTCAAAAATATCATACAGTTGTTAAAGGCTACCTTTTATTGTAAATGGAAGTAGTACAAAAGTTTTCAGGACTTAATGCCACGTAAAAGTACTGATTTCACCTTATGAATCATTCTATCTGACAGCACAGTAAGTGCCATAAAGCAGGATTTAGTGCTCGTGATAAAATGTTTGGTTTTTATACAGATATACATAAGGCAAGGAAAAATATCTCAAGGGAAATCTGCACCAAATTGGAAACCACAAGAGGAACGTGGAGATTAAAATTCTGGAAGCATTGTGTATTAAACGAGCAGTCTACTATTCAAAAAAAAATCAATTGAAGCAAATTCAGTACTTCTACAATTATTATAGCACAATAACTGTCATTTTGAAGGATGAAGGTTGGTTATTTCAAAGGTTTCTATACAGCACTTCCCTGCCTACTTGAAATGTGGTATTTTTAAACTGCAGTATCAGCCAGCCAAATAAATATCAGACACCTTCGAGCAATGCACTTAAATGAGAGAATATTCATAAAGGATTTAGAAAGACATCTCAATTCACTGACCTAAATATTACAAAGCAAATCACCAGAATGTCTTCTACATGCAACTATGTTGGAAAATTTCAATTACTTCTTATCTTATAATTAAACTACTGGCTTAGTATTTTGTATTTCTATGGTACCTTTCAGCCAGGGAGCTTAACGTGCTTTACAAACATTATCAGCTTTTACAGTTAGCTGGCTTTTGTGATGTGACACTATATTGCAGACCTCCAGTTTATGTTAATTACATACAAGCAAAACAGGGATCTTTAGTCATACCAAGTAACATAAAGTTCATCCAAATAAAGTGAGTTACTATGAATTCATTAATGAGATAGTCAACTCAGAAAAGCAAGGAGGAGCACACCACAAAACACATCTTCTTTGGATATTTTGCTGCATCACTGCTGCCATTTCTTAAGTAATATTTCCAAAGATACAAAATAATTTTAACATCTTTTTAAAAATCCGTACTAAATAAAGCTGGAAGAATTGACACATATTACTATGTTTGTATATACCATTCCTTCACTCTGTAAGATATGAAGAAATGGATGTCTTTAGAGAATGACAGATTTCATGAGTGGACTATTAGATGGATTAGAAATTGGTTGGAGAGTCACATCCAGATGATAATTGTCAACGGCTTGGAGTCTCAATGGGCAAGTGGTTTTCCTCAGGGGCCCATATTGGGACCAGTGTCACTTAGCATCTTCATTAATGACACAGACAAAGGGATGGAGTTTACACTCAGCAAACTGGCAGGTGACACTGAGCTGAGTGGTGCAGCTGACACACCTGAAGGACTGGATNTGGGCAGCAGGGCCAGGGAGGGGATTCTGCCCCTCTGCTCTGCTCTGCTGAGACCCCACCTGCAGTGCTGCACCAGCTCTGGGGTCCCAGCACAGGAAGGGCATCGACCTGTTGGATTGAGTCCAGAGGAGGCCACCAAGATAATCAGAGGGATGGAGCACCACTCCTGTGAGGGAAGGCTGAGAGAGTTGGGCTTGTTCAGCCTGAAAAAGGGAAGGGTCTGGGGTTACCTAATTGTGGCCTTCCAGTACTTGAAGGGACCTCACAAGAAAGATGGAGAAAGAAAATTTACAAGAGCATGTAGTGACAGGGCAAGGAAGAATGGCTTTAACCTGAAAAGAATTAGATTAATTATTAGGAAAATGTTCTTCACTGTGAGGGTGGTGAGGCAGGGGAACAGGCAGCCCAGAGAAGTTGTGGATGTTCAATTCCTAGAAGTGCCCGAGACCAGGCTGGACAGGGCTTGGAGCAACCAGGTCTAGTGGAAGGTGTTCCTGCCTACGGCAGGTGGGTTCAAACTGGATGATCCTCAAGGTCCCTTCCAACCCAAGCCATTCTACGATTCTACGGTTTCAACATTACACAACCAATACTTCTTTACTGGTATATTGAATCAGCTTTTTCAGGTTTCATTGCTCCAACAGCACTGTTAAAATCCATGTACTCCAAGATATAAATCACCCTTAAATCACTTTGCCTAAAAGTGCTTAAAATGTTGGAAACTTTGCTACACCACAGCAACACACAGAAATCTTTAAAGTTCATCTAAACCTACGGCAATAGGTACCACTACTTGTGCTCAGGCCATGAAGGATAGAACATAAGCGTAGAATTCAAAGCTCAGCACTATTACGAACATAAAATATTAAAACTAACATTTTAAAGTAATAAAAAATAAATATGTACAACTCACTGCTGTGGAATGAAGCATCCTTACAGGACAAAATGAAAATATTTTATAAAACTACAGATTCAGAAAAAAAAAAAAAAAGAATGGCGAAGTACCAAGTGTAGGCTTTCTACAATGGTACAACTTCAACATCCACATGAAGTATGGAGTTCAACTCACTTGTGTCCTGATTAGAAGGGGAAAAAAATCTTTAGTGTCCAGCAGGCCACATATTCTACAGACACCACATACTTTTACTGGAAAACTACTTAAGCAATTGTTTACGGAGCTTTCAATATTTTATTGGCACCATTTATTTTCTCTTCCCACCTGGAAAGCACAGCAGTTCATTCTACTATATGTTCAACACTTACAGGATTCATGAGAAAAGAAAAATTACAGCTAATACCTTTTCAAAACCTTTCAGAATATCCTAAAACAGCTTTTCTGGATACAAAACCTGCAGTATTTTATATCCAAGATTTAGACTCTTTTGAATACAGTCAAATACTGCATCCCAGTAGAAAAGAAATATTACTTCCCTTTCCTGAGATATAAAATGATAAACTTTTGCCATTTAAGACCACAAGATACATGACACCCCCCAAAGAAAAAAAAAAAAAAAAAAAAAGAAAAGAAAAAAGAAAACTACAAAAAATCCCACAAAACCTATCCAAGAAAAAAAATCCTAGTGGACGAATTGATTTTGAAGAAAGATTTCACTATTTCACAACCTGTGGTGAAGAACATTTCAAATTGACATTACAAAGATAATACAAAAGAATGAAGGCACAGAGAGACAGAAAAACAAGCAGCATTCAAAGCTGCACAACAAATAAGTATACAGCATGTAATTGTTCAAGTCAATATACAGATCTTTTCTGCCTCACCTTCTTTCCATCTGCATCTCACTGTCATTAAATTGCATCATGGCACTTCTCCTGTACCTGAAAAAGCTTCTACAAAATGATGCTGAAAGAACTGTAGTGACTTTTTTGGACATATCCACAGTACTAAAGCCACTGCTCCAAAAGGTGATTTATTCCCAGTACACCATCCACTCCCTCCATTTTCAAGACCTGAATGAAAGCCATTATACTTCCTCATATAACAAAACATTTCATTTCTTGTAATCCATTTATTTTAAGAATTAGTCTGTTTAAACAATGCTGAGGTCAATATTATGGTTTGGAGTAACAGCAGGCAAAAAAAATAGGTATTTGCAGTCTGCCTGAAACCTTGTGTGCTCTTCTAATCATCTAAACCTCTTCTAATGATCTACAAACTTGTTACAAGAACCAATCATGTGTGTATGCTGAACTAATTCAATTGGAACTATACTGGAAAACACAGGTATATGAAGGCAGGTAAGAGCACTGCTTCCACCAGCAGCCACAAAGCAGTCCCTACCCGGTGTAAGGAACCGAAAAAGAACAACAGATTTGACAGAGACTATTAGGGAAAACAGAAAAAGAACAAGGATGATGGCAACCTCCAGCCTTCTCACTTTGACATGCTTGGTCCCTATGGCTAAAGATCACACCACACTTTGAAAGCCCAAAGCAAATCAAAGCAAGCTATTCTGCATCACCATGCTTGCTCCCGATGGCAAGTCCTTGGGGAGGGCAGCACACAGAGTGCTGAGCCCCATGGGGCTGCCAGGTGGGCAAAGCTCCAACAGAGGACCCAGCCCCACACATCCACTGCCTCTGCCTCAGGAAAGATGTCACCAGAGAGGAGGGTGGGCAATGATCTGCTCAAAGCAAGAGGAGAGGCAGCCATGTAGCACAGCAGGCAGACTGTGCCATTTTTAACTATTTCCTATCTGCTGACTTCTATTTCTTATGCTACTATAACTGAAGGTTAGGCAATTTTTTTACCTTGTGGTTAGGTCAAACATATCATCAAAAAGCTTCAAGTAGTTTACATTAAACCCCTTAAATTGCACTGCTGCAAACGATGAGGTTATATGTGGCCTGAAGCAATAATTTAAAAAAAAATTTTCTCTTTCTGGTCGAGTGGAAATACATGACTCGTTAAACCAGGGCAAAATCAGTTATGGCCCGGAGATGAAAGTTCCCTTTTGTCTGAATAAAACTGACATTTCTGTTATATGCTATAGATTCAACAAACAAAAGTTAATTAATTTAGGACAGCAATTCTTTTAATGCTTTTGGCAACATCTTAAACCAGTGAATACAAACTTAAGTATTGATGATGATCTGAAGCCTCAGAAGAGTGTGGCAGCTGAGCAACTCAGGACACTAAAAGTAACAGTCTGTACAGCATTCAGATTGTTATACCATCACTCATTTGCCAAATGCCATTTGCATCTAGATATTTATTCTTTTCCAGCTAAGTGATTCATACTGTTGCTTGCTTCCTTAAATTGTTACTGCTGGAAGGATCAGTTGAATTTTTAACTGACGCTCATTTGTTACTTGTGAATTGTACCGGTATGTTTATAATCTCAAATCACCCCATGCATTTCATATGCACACATATTAAGAGACAGAGAGAAGGAATACAGTAGAAAGACAGTAATGTGTCGTAACATTTACCAGTCGTTTGCCAGCATCAGTTCCTGATGAGATGAGTGGACTAATTTCCCCAGAGACAGATCATACTTCATTCTACGTGGCTGCAGGCTTAGTGTCCCGAGAATAAAGCACAGTTCCTCTACCAAGCCTGGAGACATGGAATAACACCTCCAGCCCTAAGGTGGCCTGTAACAAGTGTTTGTTATCAGTAAACATGGTTAGCACCACTGTAGCTAATTCTATGCAAAATATTTCTTAAATGAGATGCATGAAGTTTAGCATTTCATTGTCTTTTATATTCCAGCTTCAACTTTTAAAGGGTATTCTGATTTTATTTTTTCCAATAATGGAGTCATATGAAAGTCTGGGGTTACAATTAAGTCATGTTCTACCATGCCAAAGACTTAATCCTCTGCCTTCCTATGAGCTCCCAGTCCAAAGTTACATAGTGTTAAGGCACCCTTAGCTTCAATTACTTTTAAAAAGGGTGGAGTAGAGCTTCTTTTTCCCTACTCTGACCTGTTATGTATAACCACTTGCTAAGCACAGGCTCTTGTATATGTGGCACTTCTTAGCACAGAAAGAGCTTGGTCTTGCTCAGAGCTTCGAAGCAGTAATTGCCATGCTAGCACACGCTCCTCACCAGAAGCACAAGGAGACAGACCATCAGGACCATTCACCCCTGCATTCACAGGCTCTACACTACCCACAAAGAACAGCTGAAAGCTGATGGAAGCTGCCCAGGCCCATGAAGTCACTTGAGGAGAGCCTGTAGGAAATCTACTTCCAGGTCTGCAAAACATTTTCACTTACAAAATCCCATTTGATTCAAAAGTTCTCCTTTATCTCTATCTACAACAACAAACTTCCAACCTTCCATGTTTTAGAACAGGGCTCCAAAGGAACTGCAGACTTGATATTTCAAAGAAGCTAAGCTGAGGCTTGGTTCTGAATGCTCCATAATGGCAGAAAGAAACACTGGTGCTTATAAAAACAAAAAACAGCAATTCTGAGGGACTGGTGATCCTGAAGAAGTCTGGAGAAGTCTTTGTATCTGAACATTTCCACTTGCCATACACAACACAGCACATAGAGCACCAGGGCATCCTATTCCTTTTCAGCTCCATGCATGCTAGAACTTCAGTAACCAAACCAGAGGGGCTACAAAATTTATGCTGGCAAAACAAAATGACAGATATTTGGTCACCCTACCAGAACCAGTACACTAAGTTTAATCAGCAATTATTTCCAAAGCCCCAGGCAGAATGTTATAGAATTCCTATACCAGAAAATGTTGATGTCCCAGCTCAATTTTGGCAGAAAGCATGCACTTCCCACCCCATCTCCAATGAAAACAACTCCAGACAGGAACAGATCACTACAGCCTGGGGCTAGGAAAAAAGAAAAATCTCCTCAATGAATGTTATTTGTGCAAAGGACTTTAACCCAGCCAAGCCTTTGCTGCCAGCCACTGCATAAGCACACCAGCTATGATTCACTGCCTTGCTGCAGTTCCCACAGCAGTCTGAAGGACTTCAGAAAGGACTGACTAGAAGCTGCAGATACACTAGAGAAATACAAAAATCTTGACAAGCAATATCCTTAAAAGCTGAAGAAAATAAAGTCAAATGACTAGAGATATGGATCAGATATGGAATGATCAAGAGAGACATATTTAATTATAGATTCAATTGAAAACAACAGCTCTGCAAAGAATTCAGGAAAAAGATCAGAACTGGGTATGCTCATACAGGAGAAAATGATAACACAAAACCTAATTTTTTTTAATTTGCATTGCTCGAAGCAGACACCTGTAGAAACTATCAATTAAAAAAAATTAAATTTACTGTGGTAAAAAGGGAAAAATACATAAATTCTTTATTTGTACGGCTACTCTGCTTACTACAATAATTGTCTAAAAAAAGAAAGCAATGATTTCTCATAATTAGTGTACTGCACCAGTAGGCTTTTTCCCTAAGTATAACATGTGCAAATATTACTTTTTTTTAAAAAAATTACATGCATACATATTTAACCAACACTCAAAACAAAGTTTACTAATAGGGCACCTCAAACTTGTCCAAAAACCAGACTGGGTCATGGTGTAATACTGCTCTGAGATGCATTTCCTGCAAATAGAAAAGAATAAAGATGGAACAACATATTCAGTTCTGCTGGATCATGGGGCAAAGTCCTTAAGACCTGAAAAGTGAGGGAAGCACTGAGTTTATAAGGAAAAGTCAGAAAAGCTGAATATATTTTGTCTGCTTAACAAAGGTACATAGGAATCTTGTCACATTTAAGGATGACAGGACTAATTCAGAAAATTACAAGGGCTGGGGAAATTATTATGAATGACAGAATGAAATTGCTGAGTACATAAATTCTGACAAAAAAAGCTATGAAAGCTATTATGAAATAATTTCCAAAAGAAAATGACAGAAGCATCATTGCCAATGACAAGCCTAATACTACACCAGACAAAACTTGAAAATAAAGACAACTTCTTTGTTTGCCAGAGTGGCTGGGAGCAAGGGGTTTAGAGTGGGTCCCTGAGGGCTACCTCTAATCTTGAGAACACATGCATTGTCTCCACAGATGAGAGCACCTGGATTGTTGGCTGTGGGACCAGGGAGCTCATATTTTCAAGTGCCAGCCACTGGGGACACCAGGACAGCCACTGAGCAAATCCAGCATCTAAGCATCTGAATGCAGCTGCTGGGCAGCTCCTTCAACATGTGTATGCACACACTCTCACTGTCAGAGCTCCTTCCTGCTCAAACAGAACTGTCTGAGTGCTCTCTCTGCCTGCCTTATCCTTGGCATACACACAGAGTGCACACCCATGCCTGCTGGGGATACATTTCAGCCTCAACACTGGTCGGCCCTGAGGCATAAAGCAGCAGCTGCCTTGCTTCTCTAGGGCTGTCGGACCCAGCACGATGTATTTTTTTCTAACACAAAATAGATGCTTTCAGGCAACCATCAAGCTAAATGCTTAGCAGTCAAAACAAAACAGCAGGTTATTGGAAGCTATGCAGAGGAGAGAACAAAACAGAAACAAGCTTAACACTGCCATTAAACCCACTGTGGGCCTGCACCTTGAATGCTGCCTACAGCTCTGGTCCTATCCCTACACAATCAAGGGCTGAGCAGCTAACACTCCACTGCCTGGAAAGAGGACGAAAGGAGCCAGGATAGAACAGTGGCTGATAAAATTCACAGGCAGCACAGCCTGGATGAAGAGTTGTACCTCTTGTAGCCCATGAGCTAGGGCCCAGTACAATGAACAAATGGAAGTAGTGTTCATACAACTTTGATCTAACTCATGGGACTCTGCCACAAGATACCATGGCTACTGAAACCCTACTGCTTTAAGGAGAGGCCAAACAGATTTCCAGAAGAGAAATGCAGTAACAGTCAATATCCACATGGAAATCACCCCTATGTCAAGAAAATAACCTGAGTCACCTACCACTGAAGGGTGGGAGAAGACAGATGGTGGGGTCATTACCTTGTTGCTATAACCTTCTCAAGCTTTTCACTTTTGGCCACTGTCAGAAAGGATATGGGGTTAGACAGACTTCAGGTCTGACTCAATATGAGTAATTCCTACATTCTGTTCTTGTTTTGATTTTTTTAAAAGTTAAAAATAGTAATGACACAGAGGACATCTCCACAAAGTGTTGATACTTTTCTTATACTGTAAAAGATCAGACTGAAGCTTCTTCCCTTTCTTCAGTCTGAAGTTTCTTTCTTAACCTGGATGATTTAACAGACCAAGGTTAGGGAGAGAACTTACAGAATAACTGCCACAACAAAGAAAACCAACATCCTTCTCTGGGGAAATGGGAAGAGGCAGTTGGACAAATGAGAAATGGGAAAACAATGCCAGTTTAGACAGATGTGCTATTGACAGAAGAGCAGCAGTGCAGCCAAAGCACTCCTTGCCCTGCTAAACAGATACAGCTGATAGGAGCAAAGCAAGGTTAAGGCACGGATGCATGGCAATCCTCCCACACACCCATTTACATAGTGCAGGGACCAGCTCCTACAACCCTTTAATAGCAATCCCACACAGAATAGCCTAGACTTTTTCAGTGAGGGATTTGCAGCCTCAGACTGCCCATAGTCGTTGCAGTACAGAATCTACTGGAAACAAAAATTAACACTATAAACCTCTGAATGAGTACCAGCTGACTCTGACAGTGAAACCAAAAATCATGATTCATTAATTCCACCAAAACACTTCCCCTGTCTGATGTAACTCCTGTGTGACAGAAGAGGTCCAACTCATACCTCCTCACACCACACTTCAGGAGATACAGGTCTTCTCCAAACAACATATCCACCTTAGAGAAGCACAATGACACAAACCACATCTGTTCCAAAAAATATTTAAAACTCCAATCATGCACCATTATGTCATTAGCAAAGCAGAGAAGGTAGAGATGGGGTTTCAATCCATTCATTTTTAAGCAGTTCTCAGCAGTACAAACTACAAACAATTATCTAAAATGTTACAATCACACGGAGCCACCTCAGGCAAAGCTCTCGGAAGTAGCAGAGACGATTTTCCCACACTGGAGACAGCAACGCAGTCATCATAACAGCACTTCGTTCACGTTATTTAAAAGGACAGAGTCTAGACTGAAGACACCGAATCGGCAACTTCAAACTCAAGTTCAATGAGGTCAGGCAATTCAAATGCCTGCAAGTAAATAAGCAATAAAGGAAAGGGGACAAAAAAGTATCTGAAATGGCAAACATGCACTCACAAAACTCACTGCCAATAACGGTAGTATTTCAAAGTGCAAATCTACAAGACAATGGCCACTGACTGACAACAGCTTTCAATGAACAGACATCCTGTCTGGTCAAGCAGGAGCTCTAGTGCATGAGAAGACATAAAACATACATAATAAGTGACCATTTATCTATTGCCATTTCCAAAATTAAACATAAAATAACATTGAAATATATTTAAAGCAAGGATATTCTTTACAAAACCTGTTCTGAATATGATTTATTTATTTATTTTTAAAGAAAGTACAACAAAATGCTCTGTTCTAAATCCCAACTGAAGAAAAACCCTCTGATAGAAACGTAAGCTCACCAGGCTTAGGTGACAACTGGGAGAAATTAATTTCCCTAAGAGGCCCACCCAGATTTTCCAGAGCTTCATACAAGTAGTATTCTTTACGTGAACAAACCTTGAATCTACCTCTGGAACAAATAATCTTCCAAAGTTCTCCCATGCAAACACAGAAAAACAGAATTACTATGCTCCATTAGCAGAGACAGAGAAACCCAAAATGGGGTAAATTGAAACCTATAATCCTGCAATGGCAGACAGGATTTCAGCATGATGGAAGAACTAATGCAGACCTCAGCACTGCTCCTGGTTCGGCACTTGCAACATTGTCCTCATCCTCACTTGCACTTACATTCCCAGATGGTTAGTAAGAGCAAATTGCCTATAAAAGCTTAAACAAAAGGTGCAAGAGTAGAAGAAATTTTTTGGAGGTGGCTGCAGACAACAAATATTTACGTCATCCAAACTAGCAGCGAAGAAACTCATTGCTTTACAACATATACAGGGGAAGGAGTGGGAAAAAAGACCATGTAATACTTCAAAACAGAGCACAGGAAGCCCGGGAAATGCAAGCAGTTAGTATTGAGACTAACTGGTCTCAATACCAGCTAATAAATGTTATTGAAAGCACTTGGCACAACATCATTCCTTTAAGACATACATGCGTAACATTCACATCATCCAAAAATGCAAACACAGCTTGCTTCAATTTCCAATTGAATTTTGTTTCCAGCTTAAAGAAAAAAGAAAAAGAAAGGAAAATAAAAAAGCAACTGGTATGTGGCAGGGAAGGACAGTTGCCAAAACCTTCTGTATACATTTAGACATATTTCTGGGTGCATGGTTGGGTTTAATTAAAAATAAATACATAAAAAATTAAAAACATACAAAGTGACCAAGTACTGACAAGAAGAAAGAAATGTAAGCATGGTGTTAAAACATTAAAACATTTCATTTGCAGTCTCTAGCACTAAGTGTGATGATAGAGAAAGCTAGGAATCAATGAACCATTCTAACATTGAAATTAGGTTAGTCTCCATAAATGGCAAGTAGCTGAATTCAGAATAAGTAAGAATAAATCTTACCAATGTGTAGCACTAGCTACTGCTTTAATAAGCCCTCACTCTCAGATGGGACTCCTGATGAATCCTGTGTGCAAAGTAGAATGGCATCCCTTCCCGAAGTATCACCCACAGCTCCTCTTTCCAAACAAGATACGTACTGCACTCTCAAACCAAACAGAAAGCACACAGCAGCAACGTGATTTACATGACCACAACTAAAACAAATCCAATTTACCCAAGCAGTATACAGATTAAACCACAAAATAATTGTCTATTAATTAGATAGTTTCTGCCTCTCATTTTCACAAAATATTCTATATGAACTTTGGCCACAACGCTAGCAGTTGAAGCCAGTTAAATAGAAGCATGACTCAAAATAAACCCACTCTAGCACAATTGTGTCTAAAAACTTCAAGTCTGTACTTTTCTTTTTAAGTGGCATACAGATTATCTTTATTTGCTTAAAATGGAAGCTACCAGAACAGCCACCTTATTAGTTTTTCCCTTCCTGGCAAGAAAAAACTACAAAATGCAAGAAAGAATTAGTAAGACATTTCTGCAGAGTGTTGTCTTTACCAGCATGATGGAAATTACGGAAACTAAAGTTGGCCAAAAAAATGAATTTCATTAAAGCTATTTTTTCTGAAGCAAGGGAGAAGAATCAAAAATTTGAATTTTTGAAGCATCTCTTAGTAGAAGCTGAGACTCACTACATTGTCGGTGCACAGTGGTGAATGCAAGCCCAGCTGAAGCACAGAAGAAAGGATATGGAAGAGAACAGTAGAAGAAAGCCTGCCCAAAGGAGAGATCTAAATGTTAGAATCTGTCATTCAGCCACTACAAGAAACAACCTAATACAACTAAGTGTGCTCTGTAAAGCTGCACAAGCTAAAGAGTGCCAGTCCAAGAGCACAGCAGTCCAGCTGCAGTCTATAAATGCAAACCCAAGTCTAGCTGAGTTTGCAGCTTGTCTAGTCTCAAACTACCAGCAGTAAGCAAGGATGACAGCCAAAGCTAAAGCCAGCAGCCAGCCCTCATATAAAAATACTGTGTATGGTCTAAATTAGCTGCATTCCTGAGCAGCACCTTCCCCCAGGATTGTAACAGGGCTCAGTATTAACAGGAAGAAGCACTCAAAAAACTCTTGAGAAAATTTAAGACAGACAAGGTCTACAATGCTTGCTATGTAAGCAAATAATACATGCTTACATGGCTTAAAAAACATTAGGAAATTATGACAATCTGTCCTGAGTCCTTAACTCGCTATATCTGTTAATTAAAAAGTTATTAAACACAGAGCATGTCTGATGTCATCCAGCTCATTTCTTTCTAAGTGCTTGATTTTCTAAATATTTATAACTATACAATTCAGAAATGCCAAATCGGTTTGGGTTTTTTACAGCAGCACAGTCTTTTTTTTTTTTTTTTTCATCTAATGACTTAAAATCATATCTTTCCCAAAACTGGGTAGGAGTTGTACAACAAGATCTTTTCCTTTTGCACCTTTCCCAGTTTCTGACTGCTGGTTTTGAAAGTAATATTCATCAAATAATGCATTGCACAAACAAAGCAATAACCAAGCAAAACAAATGAGCCACCACATACAGCCTTTAGAATCCAAAACAAGCAAGTTTTTCTGAAGACTCATAGGCACTGTGCAATTTGTTCTCCATGAGGTCAGACTGCCTAATCATCCTACATCACTACAGCACATGCAAAGGGCACCCTGGGATGTTTTATGCTTTGTAATATTATAAAACATTTTCAAATAATAGGTAGGATGAAAAGACTACAGAAAAACAAAACAGATGTTTTCATTACCCCCAAGTTTCATTCATTATCAAGCTCTTCTTTGCTTCCATTTCTCAACAGACCCTTGAATTTCTAGAGAACCTGAAGGATCACTTTCCAAAAAAGCACTTTGAAACGACTGCACTAGATCAATGTATATTAGCTTCAAATGCAATTCATACTATATTGTCAAGCACACTACCAGAACCTATGCAGTAAGCATTCTGCAAGTTCTGTTAATGATGATACAAAAAGAAATATCCTATTTGCTCATTTATTTCCTGAGAAATAACACACCAACTTTATCTTAGCTCTCCCTATGGGAACCAGAACTGATGTTATAAGTCTCAGCTCCTCAGGTAACAGCAGAAGCCAATCCACTCTGAGTCGGACTAAAACCTTCCCAATTTTAACACACATATATCTATTCTAGCCAGTATCAGTGCTGATGATTAAAGCTGACACAGCTTTTATGTGCCTCTTGCTTTGCTGGATTTTAACCAGTGAGCTGAAATTTCTCATGGTATGTTCAGATTTAAATGACAAATTCTTTCTATTTTTATGTTTAATAGACATTCTGAGAAAAGATGAATCCATTATATAACATTAACTTTCTTTTCAGGCAACATTTTCTTTTGAAAGCTTTAGATACTTCCTTTTCAGTTTGGGGCACTTGAAGCCCAGCAGAGAGGGCTCTGTACTAGAGACTGCATAGACTTTCCAGAGAAACCTGACGAAATCACAGTATGAGTGAGGCTGGAAGGGATCACCATGGATCATCTGGTTTAACTTCTCCACTCAAGCAGGGTCATCCTAGAGCATGGATTGCACAGGCCTGCTCAGCAATGGCTGACAGACAGACCTCACTGAGATCTTAAACTGTACACATCCATTAAAGCTCTCACAGAGTTTAAAAATCAGTATTTTTGCAGAGTCCATTCATTTGGGGAAATTTGTCCATGGACCCACCATTCACAGGCAAATCTGTTGAAGGAACCCAAGCCTGGAACAGGCCACCCATTCCCATCAGCATGGGACTACAGGGACAAAGACAGAAAATGTCTGCAGCAGAAGCAGATAATGGATCAGGAGCCAAAAGGGACATGGGGAAACCCCTTCTGTCCATGAGACAAGTGGTGCCATAACGAAACCCAAACATACAGATTGTAGCACAGCGCTCAAGAGCACTGCAGGAGCAGAAGCTCAGAAAACAGAAGGGGAGCCACTGAAACAGGAGCCAGTATAAATCATGAACATCTAAAAGGAGAGGGCTGAAAGCTACAGGAGTCAAGACTTCAGAGCAATTACCCATGCACTGGTCCTCCTGCAACATTGCCTTCAAGGTAATCCTTCATTTCCCACCCCAAGAAATTCCTGCACCTCAGTTTGAAGACAGACTGACCCTGTCCTCTCCAGTCTCCATCTCTTTTTCCCAAAACCTGGAAACAGCTGCCTGCAGGGATTCCCTGCACTCTGCCAAAGCCTGAATGAACCTGCAACTGAGGCAAGGGGAGCAGTGAAGACAACTTTTACCTAATGCTGTTATCAGATATACAGACTGGGGCAGCATGCCAGCAGTGGCCAAAAAATTAGCAGATAATTTTGATATACAGGAATATATACCCCACACATCCACAGTAATTAAGGAATGTTTGCAACACATGCACTCGGTGCAGTCTGACTACTGCCTTTTTCTAAGGCAATCTTGACTTCACTCTTTTGTACAATTTTGCTTAATAAATACAACACCATAGTCTGAATTCACCCCTTGTTTTTAAACCTAATTTTAAAACATTTTGGAGAAGAAAAAAATAAAGACCAAAACTGAAACAGGAAAGTCATCTTCTTCCCTGAGACCTGTGATAAAGGCAGATTCTGCCTTTGTAAACACAGAAAGTACAAATGACAGCAGGATGACAGCTGCAGGACATTACACAATCAATTGTACCAGCAGCAGTGGTATATGAATTTGAACAATTATGAATTTGCTTCCCCACTGATTAAGTCCCCTCCTCAAATTCCACACACTCCCCTCTGCCCCTTTCACCACTACAAACACTTTTCCACACTTGAAGCTCCTCTCCAGGTCCCTTTTAACATCCCTACCAGGGCAGGCTGCTGCATGTTGTGGCCAGCTCAGAGCTACATACATGCTGACTTGCCAGGCCACACGTGCCAGGTGTCAGCCCATCAAATAAAACATCTAATCTTAATGACTACCTCAAAGATGTATTAATTTGTACATCTCTGCTCTATTCAGCCTCCAGTATGTATGAAATTTGATGATGCTTCTCTACTATTTCCACCTCTCTCCCAAAGCATGGTTATAATATAAAGCTGAAGGTTTTAAAAATTTTATTCTCAGTTGAGCCAGTATCAAGATTCAACCTCTTATGTTGATACACATTCACTGCCAGTGGACACTGCTTTATGTTGAGACCAAGCCATGAAATCCATCCTGCTCTGTTCATACCATCTGGACACATCCGAGAACGGTTCTGGAAATGCAAGAACATTGCAAGAACACCAAGAACACACACATTTACAATGCACCGATTTGTGAAGGACACTTGAACAACACCAGTACTTCCCAAACCCAGCCATTCAGGTACACTGTGGCTGTGGTCTTCAGGCTAGGAGCCCTGAAAAACCCATCCAGAATCTACAGATGCCTGGAGCATTGCTGATACCCCATCATTACTCTTGAGAACTTCCACTTATTTATCTATTTATTTCCTAGGACAAATCTCCCCCTTCATGCTGTTGGTATAAGAGTATCTTTGTGAGCAAAGCCTCTGCCCCATTACTTTGGGGAAATGAATATGAAACAGGTTTTTCTTCCTCAGACCTGTAAGATTTCACACATTGTCTGTTTTATTCAGAAGTTCCTATTTTATTTTAATTGTATCCTCCCAAAGCAGAGTGTAGAGTAATGTCAGGTTCCTTTGCAGGTCCGATGGGGAAATATTTACTAAAAGCATTCTTTATCAGCTCCTGCTCATTCTGGATGCCAGGAATTTTAATTTGAGTTTTGGCATTCATAAGAAAGTATTTTTCTGCATTAGATAACTCTTTCACCTTGTAAGGTTAAAAGCAAGAACGCCTGGATTTGTTCATGGCAGCTTTTTAATATTGTTGAATTCCTCTTCTTGGAACAGGGAGGTTGAATTCTATTTCTTACCATGTAGGAAGAAAAAGCACACAGTAGAATTTGTACCAGATGACCTCATTCTTTATGATATTCCTTCAACACAGTGAAAATCAGCTTCTGGTAACTCTGCAGGAACTACTTTCTCCTGCAATGCTTTCATTATTAGTACTCCCTATTATTACTGTTGCTACTTATTCACAACATAGGACTTCTGTAGGTATCTGTTTCTTTGCCAAATCTTAACTGCACTGAAATCTGTGCTAATTAACTGCCTCTGGGCGATTGTTGCTCCTACTGTTCTTGTTTCAATCAACTGGGTCAGAAAGTTGGAAGGATTTTATCATACTTCAAATAAGTGAATATACTTGAAGTGTTGTTTTCCAAAATAAACTGTGCCTTTTCTTTAGAATATCCTCCCATTTACACATTTTAGGCTAAGGACTTCAAATCTGCATCACAAATATGTCATGGAAAATTACCTGAATTTAGCTACCGTACAAAACCAATCACAAAACAAGATAGTTAGACTTGTTCACCAGAAGAATTTATCATGTTAATTTCTCAGATTTCTGATGCATGTCTATAAGAAAGAATTAGCCCCAATCTCATTAAGACCACTATCTTCCGAGCCTACAAGGACAAAACTCAACTTTTTCTCCAAGGATTATTGCCAGAAGTTTTACAATCAGATAAAGAATGCAGGTGCTAGAACATATAAAATACAGTGATCCTTATCGCCACCATAGTACCGGCAGCTTGACAGCAAACATGAAGAATATAGGACAACAACTCACAGAGCAAGGCAGGGGAAAATGTATTAGCCATGTATGTATGGAAGATCATAAACAAAACTTGTAAAACTTGGGATTATGGAACCAGGGGGTCTAGAACTTGTCTGCTAATAGAAAGGATATTAGACCTATAACTCAGTGCAGAAACAGATCTGAACTGCAAGCCAGAGAGACCTGAGCAAGGAAAGTGTGAGGTTTAAGTATTGGCATCACAGGAAGTTGAGAACAGAAATAGCTAATATTTGGGTAAAACAGCAGAACTTGGGTAAGTTCAGACTGGACAGCAATAAACATTTTAATGAGGCCTGGACAGCCAGGCTTGGAGCCAGCTGCTGACTGTGCCTGCCCATGTACTGGTACACAATCCTGCTGAGTGTGTGGGAGCATGTGTGTGCCCGAGGCATGCTGTAGTTGTTTCAAGGACCATTATATAGTGATTTATGGACCAGCAGTGATTCACGAACCACAGGCTGAGTACCACTAGACAAAACCATCTTTACAGTCCCTTTTTTAGCATTTTGCCTCCTAATTCTATGCAGCAGTTTGCCCATATATTACTGTTGTACTGGTGGGCAAAAGTGTCTTAAGTTATGCCCAGATAACAAGCATTCATCTTACTTAGTCTTCACCCTTGGTACACTGCAACTTATTTATAATGCATGTCTAAAGAGGTAACTGAAGAAACACGTGCAGAAACAAGGATAAAACATGGCAGAAAATGGGAAAAAAAGAAGAGTGGGAGAGAAAGAAAAAAGGAGAACAGGTGAGATGCAAGAGGGGAAGCAGTTCAGAGACCCTTTGCTATTAGGGAGCTGGAAGAAGAAAGCAAGGAAAAAGACCCAGAATGACAAATCACAAGCACAGAATCTCAAGTGGAAAAAGCTTTCCAACACCTCGAATAAATCAACAGTTGAAACTGTTAAGCTTTGTAGGTATTCCCTGAAATTGCTGATCTTGCTGGGTGTAAACTACAGCAATCAGAGCCCATCAAGTTGCTAAAACAGAGCTCACTGCCCAGTACTGCCGGGTGTGCTTGTTCATGCTACAAACCAGGCCAGAGAAAAAGCCAGATGCAGAGTAAAATAAAAAAAAATACACAAAAGCTAGCACATTGATGTATTATTTATTTTCATAAATAATCACTCACAAAAAAAAACCTTAAACTTTTAATACCATGGCTGCCACAGTACTCACACCCTGCTGCTCCCAAGCAATCAGCGGAGCAGGAGCGCTGCCGGAGCAGCTCAGCTCTGCCCGAGCAGCTCAGCTCTGCCCGCTGTTGAACACACACCTTCTCGGGAGCAGTTAACCTCCAGTTAAAGACGAGAGACAAAAGTGGCTTTGCAAGAGCCACGCTCACTTCTGCTCCACCACTCACAACATTTGCAGATGCGCTGACAGTGAGGAAGTCAGTCCAAGACACAGCAAATCATCTATCCTATTTCCAGAAAGACAACCACAGGCAATACCAAGCAGGCAATCCCAACTATTCCAGCTTAAACGGTCATTGATACTTGGTCATCTTCCTAGAAGTTCTCTCTCTTATCATCAGTAATGTACACTTTTCAGATACGATCAGTTGGTAATTTTCATTAATGTTCTCTCTAAAGTGCCACTGAACTTAAGCTTCCCGGTTCAAACAGTAAAGTCCACATCTTGCCAGCCCTATTAACTTTACTTTTTATCGATCCTTACCATGACAATTAAATTTTTTCCAATTACTAATTCATCAAAACATAAATGTTTCAAGGAAAAAAGAAGAAACAGCATAACTTCAACATACAGAATGCTTCATTAAAAATCCAGACATATATGAATTCTGGTAATTCCCATGTCGAGCTGCTGGATACACGGCTTTAGTATATTCCAACATGTGGAGTGCCTAGCGACAGAGGGCTCCAGAGCTCCTGCTTTACATTTTTAAATGATCTGGGCTTTCAGGGCTTCCCCATTGACAGACGCAGAGCTCAGAAACCTGCAGCTCAAGATGTAAAAGGAGCTGGAATCTATTCCAGCTATACAGCAAGGAATGTGGAAGCGAAAGCCCTCAATTAGAGAGCCCAGGTTTTCCAAGCTCTCCTATACACAGGCAGAAATACATACTCTCTTCTCCCACTCATCTCCTAAACAATCAAGTTAACTGACTGATACATAAATTAAAATTATATATATTCATCACATAGAAGGCAAATCCAAACATTTAGCCCAAACAATCTCAAAAACCTCAAGTCAGGAAAGTACACATAAGCAGGTATATGCAACTCGGTTTAAAAAAAAAAAAAAAGGCAGGATCAACCTTATCAGTGGTTTAACTGAGTTCAAAGAAATGTTCATGGATGAGTTACGATTTTCCTTAACATCACGACTCCAGGTGGATTTTTTTCTATCAATTCATGTGAACCAGGAAGGACTAGGAATACATTCAAACTAGGAAAAAAAGATCTTTGAAGAAAAGAAAAAAAAACCCAGAAAAACATTGACAACCAACATAAAAGAGGGATAACTGATGATATTAATAATTCTTGCATAATCAACACAGATTTTTAATGATAACAAAGAGATCAGCAGTGTATGAGCAATGTCAGGGTATCTGAGGAAAATTAATGAAAGGGTAACCCAATAGCAGAGGGCCAATGGACAATCCAGTGATGAGCTCTCCTCAAAGAACAACATTGGCTCTAAAAGCAGGGAAGAAGATGGATTTGTGGATTTTCAAGGCTATAGTACAGGGACATCTGGATCTGGACCTTGGTGTCAGCCTTCCAGATTCAGAAAAGATACTGACCAACAACACAGGCGTGAAGGAGACAGGCAATGTGCAGGCCAGGTGTAGCAGACCTCTACCACAAAGGACAAGGACAGCAGTGACACCGACCGGGACACATGGATCACAAAAAACCAAGTTTTCCTGTTTGAACATTATTTCCCCACTCCTTTTCTCTCTGTTAAAACAAAAATCAGTCAAAATAGAAGAAAAAAAAAAAAAAAAGCATTCCAAGAGCTGAGAATTGTCAAAGGAAACAAACAATGAAATGTTATGAAGCCATACAAAAACACCAAAATACAATAACATGAAGACAGCAAGGTAAGTAAAGGAAACGGAAATCAAAAATATTAGATAAACTAGGGTCTTAAGCAAAGCTGCTTGGATTACTGGAAAACAAATTCTTGGTTTTTCTTTTAAGAAATAGCTCATTTTAATACAACTAGAAATAATAAAATATTAACCATTTTCTTTATGTTCATTAAGCCCTTCACCATATAAGAAATTAAAACATTTACAGAATGACATGAGGCATAATTAAAAGAGTTTCAAACAATTTCACCCCATTATTTTTTTGCTCATTCCTTAGTTTATATATCCTAATTTGACTTCTAATGAATACAAATTAGAAATCGTTTTTCAAATAAATCTTATTCTGAATCTCAAATTATGTTTACATGGTCTATACTGTATGCAAAGAAGGAGATGAAGGAACCACTAGACCTTTAAGTTGTTCTTTAATAAAAGTGACATTTTGTTAGTATTTCCTTGAATGGGCAAATATTAGCTCACTTTTTTGAACACCATAGCATAGTCCATATTTACTGAACAAGATTTTGTGATTTTTACTTTTTTCTTTTTAATAAAACATCTTATGAAGAAACATTAATCAATCTGGCATTTTCATCACTGCCAATTTAATAAGGTTTCCTTAGCAATATATTCTATCTGTTTGCCTATAGGTGTTTATAGGTGTTTTTCACTATGCCTGTACATTGCTTGAAGATTCCAATTCTTCCCATAACTGTCCTAATCCACTGGAACCTTGAAATTCCACAAAAGGATCAATTACATAAAACTGCATGCCAAACTTAGTTTCAGAAAGAAACTGAACATGATGCTGACAGCTGAATGCAGAACCTAATGCAAAAACTATTTACAGCTCTCTGCTATACCAGATGATGCTCACAGCTTTGGGGCAGCCACAGGGTGGTCGTGGGGAAAGAGTGCAGAACCTGCTCAGTCAGACAGAAAACAAATGGCAAATGCTGTGCTACACAGTATGAGGGAAGCAGCTGAGGTATTTAAGCCCATCACTATCAAAAAGACAACCTAGAAGCTCAGTAAAGCATAAGCCAAACCTAAAGGTATCTGAGACCAAAGTTCTCTTCAGTGTAGTCCAAACTACTGGGACATTAGGAGGAAGCCTGAAGATTAATAGCTAAATCTGTCTCTTAGAGATGACCTTAGAATCATACAATCATTCAGGCTGGAAAAGACCCTTATGACTATTAAGTCCAAATATAAACCTAGCATTGCCAAGTCTAACTTGGCACAACTCTTCTGTACATGCTTAGGCACCTTGGTGTTCACATCTTAGTACTGACAGAGTAGATTTTTTACAAGATTAAATGTAAATCCTTCATTTTACACGCATAGGAGAAAATTGCTTCCTCTCCTCTGTTCAACTGGGCTCACAGATTATCAGCTCCCAAACTATGCAATGACAGATCATAAACTTGCCCCTGGAAAATCAAACAACCAAAAGTGCTTCTATTCCTGTCTACCTCTTATGCAGCACCTCACTTCAGGGGGAAAGATGACATTTTCATTACGAAAATAATGCCCTTCTCTCCCCCGATTAAACATTTATGTTCAAATGATGTTCCCTGAAGGCTTTTTCTCAAGGAAAACTTCACTAAACACATTGAGATGCACCAATAGAACCAGAAACTAACATACACAAATAAATATCTATGGAGTTAAATGACTTATACACCAGTGTTCTTTATCACAGAAATACTCCAGTCTATTTAAAGACACATAAATATTGTATGTTAACAGAGAATTAACTAACTGGAAAGCTATAGACCACTAGAAGAGTTTTTTGACAATATCATACTGCAGAATAATATTGGGTTTATTCCACTTTTTTATTATTATTCAGCTTACTCCATGGATGATCCACTTGATATTGGATCATGCTTTTAAGAGTGAGCATGTGGATTTACAACCTTGTTGGAGATTGAGAAGCTC
>VZTN01033091.1:29084-43037 GCA_013400515.1 Erpornis zantholeuca | reverse complement strand
CATAAGATTAATGGTAAATCATGATGGGAACTAAAATTACTACTTACTGTAATAATCAGCTCCCATCATGACACAACAGCAGACTAAAAAGAAATTGAACAGGATTATTTGTAAAATTGTGCTAATATTAATCAACCATTCTTATTGATTGAAGAAGAGTAGTAGAATTCTTGACAGTTTCTTTATTCAGTTGACCACTTCATGTAATAAACTCAATCGAGGTGATCTTTTTTAGGTCATGTGTGCAGAAGATTACAGTGGTTCTCCTGACTGCTATGATCGCTTTCAGATGCCAATTTACTAAACAGAAGAATCTTGAATCCTGCTCCATTCCTAAAACAAATATATTCTCCACATAGATACTTTTATTGCAGAAATCTTGGACCTATATTACTAGAAATGGCTAGGATATATTATTATCTATATTGCAACATGCATTTTAGAGTCTAGCCATAGACAGAATTCCTGTTAGCTTATTGTCTCTATGTGAAAAGAGTGTAATAACTCAGTAGAACAAATGTCACAACACAAGAAACATTCCGAATTCCATCCATGGTCAAGACTAAAGGGAATGTCCTAAAGGACGATTCAAACTTGGCAGCTCTCAGAACAGAATCAAGTAGATATCACACTTTGTTCTTTTGTCAAAATCTTAATTGCTTGACTAATGGTAATGTCCTAAGTCCTTGTCCCATAAAGAGTTTTTTGTATTTGGTGGCATACTATCATATACTCTGATTTCTACCTTAAAGACGCAGGTTTTTCCGGCATTTGTGGGTGCATTGCCTCTAATTTTAAAATTGCTTTAATTGCATTTTGAACATGCAACAGGATGCTATACATTCTTGGGACAATCAAATAAAGTAAGAAGATTTGAAGCAGAGCAATTTTAAGTAAGAACACTTGGAATAATACTCTAATAATCCTCCTTCTGGGGTTTGTTTAGTGTTGCTTGGACAGAGTGATAAGAACAAAATTGAGTTAAACTCAGAGGAGAGGAAGGCAGGAGATGTGTAGGTTTGATTCACACTAATGTTTCTTTTACTTACAAGAAGGTAGGAAGAAAAAGAGGTCAGTGAAGTGGGAAAACACATGAGAGTCTGTCTCTTAGCTAATTGCAATTCCCCCAATTCCATTACAAATGTTGATTGAAAGCCTTGCATAGCCATTGCCACATAGGATAGGAAATCTATGACAGCCTGACCACCTGATGAAAAATTTTTGTCATATTGTGTCATAACAGCTAATCACTGGGATATAAAATGTCTCAGGCTACAGACCTGCTGGCTGGAAGACATCACAGGACCCCTATCCTGGATGTCCACAGTAAGGTGGTGACATAGACACCATGCTGGAGGAGCAAACTCTGAGGATGGACTGAGGCTGCATTGTGGCAGACACAGCTAGTTCCAGCTGGCTCCAACAGACCACCTCTCAAACAAGACGGTGGCACCTCTGGGAATGTATAAAGGCAAAAAATGCAGGATGGAGAGAGAAGGAGTGAGAAGGAGCTCTTCTTCTCTCCCATTGTCAAGAAGCAGAGGGAGAGGAGGTTGTCCAGGAAATAGAACAGAGATTCCCCTACAGGTCATGTGGGAAACCATGCTGGTTTTCCTTATAGAAACTGCTGGAAAACCCATATCAGAGTAGATTTTTTCATGAAGGAAACTGTGTACTATGGGAACAGCCCATGCCAAAGTAGAGGAAAAAGGCAAGAAGGAAGGAACAGCAGAGAAACCTCTAGGCACTGAGCATAACTTTCCATCATCCCTCTTATGTCATTTTCTGGGGGACGGGGAGATGGGAGTGAAGGAGTTGTGTAAAGGAAAGGGCTGATGAAAGGTGTTGCTGTGAGTTTGGGTTTTTTATATCACACTACTTTAATCTATTTTCATTGGCAATAAATTAGCCTAAATTTTTGCAAGTCATGTCTGTTTTGACTGTGATGAGAGCTGGTTAGTGATCTAACTGTCTTTATCTTAACCAACAAGCCTTTCATCCTTCTTTTTTTCCCTGTCCAGTTGAGAAGGAGAGTGAGAGAGCAGCTGGATGGGAATTTCGCCTTTATCCCACTAAGCTTAACCCACCACAAAGCTCCACCTATGGAACAGAGGTTCACGAAAGAAACAAAACTTCTGTCTCCTTTTTGCAAATATTAGTCCTGTCCAGGTATATTATTACAAACTAAAATCTCTAGTGGTTGCTTACAATTTTCTTCTCATATATTTTTAAGCTGGTGTGTGCATGTCTATGTATGCCTGAGCACAGGCACACTCAGAAAAGTGTAAGTGGGGACATAGAGAATATATTTGCAATTTCAGAGGCTGCTCTTTTTTTCTACAGAATAATAGATGACATACCAGAAAAAGTGCACCTGGAAAAACCTGGAAATATTAGTTTTACTTTGAGTGAAAATGTTTTTCCAGAGATTTCTTGTGTGAAAACATAATCAAAGTGTTTTCCATGCTTTGAAATGAATCATTATACATTCTGTGATTATTTTCACATTGCAGAGAATCTGAAATTTGTAACAGAAGGGCAAACATCAAACTTCAAGTCAGTAAAGATCTATTGACTTTAACAATAAAGTAATTGACTGAAAAACTATGCCATCATGTGAAGTACAGACCTCAATTCAGCCGAACACAAGCAAATCCTTTTTGGAAAAGGTTATGGAGTACCTCGGATAATGTCAAATAAAAATTGCTTCTTACTTCTGGTTAAGAAGTTTTGGTAATAAAAATATTGAGGAGCTTATGCCCCACAGCAGAGCCAAGACCATGAGTTACAGTGTTATTGAATGATATACAGGTGTATAATCTGGAATTTTGTTTGCTTATACTTGATTATGTGACTGCTATGTAAAAATAATAATTAGCAGTTCTGCCTGGGCCAAAGCATGGTCCTGAACAAAATGAGCATGTATTACATTATTGATAAAAAATATGAACACCATATAAATGTTTCAAGACTGTTTTCTATATTTAAGGATTATCATTAGCTGAATTGTGGTTTTGGCATAAGCAAATATAGATTAAAGCTACAAATTTCGTTTTGTGTTGAAGTACTGGAGATTTTTTTGCATACTAATGTAATCCAGTAGTTTTCTAATTTGCCCAGAGATTTTTTTGTCTTGCTTTGGCTTAATCTGATGAGACAGTGATTAAGCTAGTTGGCCTCTCAAGTAAAACCTGCACAAGGGTATGTGTGCTTCATGTGGGGAAATGATCTAAGTAACAGCAAAGAGCTTGTGAACTTCAGGGTTTTCTTTGGAATTTGTTTTATTAAAGTCACTTTGGGCAGGGTCTTCATAGAGTTGTCCTCTGTTAATAGCTGACACACTGTCATAATATTTGAGCAGTATTTTCTTCAATGAAAATTAAGCTCAATAAAAAAAATCCATTAATTTGTATAATATAATACCCTCTATTAATTAGCATCCTAAGTAGTTCATCTGTTTTATCACTAAATTCTGCATAAAGCAAAAAATGGAAAGGCATAATATATTGACCTGTAATTTTATCATAAATTCATGCATGCTATAGAGTCAATGACATTCATAAAGTGTATTAACCTTTGGAATAAAGTGAATCATCAAGACAGTAACAGCTGAAGCATATGTGTCACCTCTATATAGCAAGGTATGGAAAAATGCTTTCCTCCTCTGCTCCCAAGTAATGTAGAAAAATATTTCAGCTATAACAAGGCGTGTTTTTCCAGCAATATAATCGTATACAAGTAAATATTAAGTACTTACACCTATATTCAAAACAAAATTTGTGGATCCTTTGAACAAGGAAGAAAGCTGGAACAGCCTCAGAAAGAAATTGGCACATCACCAGCAAGTCCTATATGTTAATGTAATGAAGACAGATGGCAATAGATTTACTATGACAATTATCTCAGGGCCACTTCTACTGTCTTCTTGGCTGATACAGTTTTTTTGAGTATAACCAGATAGTATAATTTGGAAAAAGTAGGATTATTTATAGGCAGTAGTATGCAATTTCTTTGCCAAGGAAAAAGATATTTCTTGTCCACACTGATTCAGGAGACATTTTTTAATTAATAAACTACTGAGACAGTAATGGGGAAGACTTCAGTAAATTAGTTGCTGCCGATTTCATGTGGCAGTTGCCCTCTGCAGAATCTGTTATCAGAGAGGGAGGAAACACCCCAAAACACTGACATTCTATTCAGAGTTAGGAGAAGTATTTAAGGAAACCAGGAAAAAATGATTGAAATCTCTAGTGTCTGGTACAGCATGGTTGTAACCTCTCCTTCACACCAAAGCCAATGTCTGAAAGAATAGCAATTATCTGACCTAGCTGGAAGGGGGACATCTGGTATCTATGTTTCAGAAAGGTAAGACAATCAAAGTGAGAAATAGAACTGAAATTTATTGTTGAGTAGCCTTCTGAGACGAGAGAAAAGAGTTGATGCCTAAATAAAACAGATTGTTTTCTTCTTTTAATGATATGATAGCTATTTCTTCCTTTGTGGAGAAAATGGTTATGGCCTACTGCATGGGGTTTTTTTAACAAAAATTTAGAAATCTGTAATATTTTGTGTTATGTTTTTAGTGCATCAAAAATCAGTTCTCACATACACTCCATGTTTTAAACACCTGCCTATACCGGTTTCAAATCACTGCATCAAGTTGTGTGTTTGCCTGCATTATAATGGCAAATGCCTTTATAGCCTTTTCAGAAATATATAACCATACAGCTTTCACACTTAAGACCACTGTATCTTGTTGAACAACCACAATAAACCATTGTCAAAATCCTTTTACCAATATTTGTGTGGCTTAGTACAGAAGAAAGACTTAGTCAAATGCTCCTGAAATCCAGAATTTATTGAGGAAAGTGAAAGAGAACTACCGTTCGCTCTATCACAGAGCTGTAGCTTTTCAAAATAATCTCTATGTCATGATGTTTGACTGATTGCAGATATAAGTAAAAAACCCCAAAGTAAGTATTAAAAGTTAATGAAACTTTATCCCTGTATCTTTCTTTTTTCCTTCATTTCAAATATTTGGTTTTTTACATAAATTAGTGAATTATTTACTGGATATTTTTATCAGATTAGCAACTGAAATACAAATATTACAAAAGTTGTAAAATTCTTTACATTGAGTCACATTTTATAGTAGGAAATTGCTAGCAGTGATAAACAAAAGTTATGGAAAGATTCATTGACTGACTGATTGGAAAACAGTGATTGGTCATCTGATGCTAAAATATGGATACTCATCAATTAATTAAAATATTGCAAGGCTGTTCCAATACATTATTCAATGGCAAAATGAATGAGGCTTATGCAGTCATTCTAAACTGCCTTGGATGTTATTATTAGGTTAGGTAAGATGTCCTTTTGCTATATAGATGTGACCTTTTCTCTTGTGTGGAGCTTCATATTTTGCCCCAGTTAACAAATAACCTACCATATAATACATAATCTCTGTTGTAATTTTCTGTTGCTTTGCTTTATATCTCCCCTTTATTTATTCCTGCTTCACTCTTCTGCACCTACAATATTCTAAAGTGAGAAACAGTCACTCATATACAGAACTTTAACTAATTAATAGCCATCACATTTGGTTTTATATTAAATGCCATATGGTCTTGAGGAGAATCCATAATTTACATTTTCATAAATTACCTGTCATACAAAGGTTCACACTCTAAATTTTGTAGAAGGCAAAATTCTTCTTTCTAAAAATAGTGTGCCACTTGAAAAGTTCGTTAAAGAAACCCCAAGGGAGTAACACAATATGTAAAAATAATTATTTTTGCCTTGAATCCTTTCCAGGAGCTACAATGCATCTATTGTCAACATAAAAGATACACTTGCTAAGTGAAAAGCAATAAAACTTAGGAATCACAGTTTCGAAAGTCTAAGAAAGAGCAAATCTGAAAAACAATTCTCCTCCCCTAAAAATTGTTTTTTAGTGAATCTGAAATTTCTCATTTCTCTTCGTTTGCAGAAATTGTCAACAATTATTTGTGGAAAAGAAATATTAGAGAGAAGAGAGACATTGGAAAATGATTCAGCATTCCCTGCATCAGCACATGTCCCCAGAGTAGCAAAATATAGGTAGTCCTTTGTGTCTTTCTTCAGTCCAACTGTAGTTGAAACTGATAAACTACAAGTCACTCATTTTTGATACAATACTTATAATAGAAACATGGAAATGTTGGCTTTGCACCTTCTAGTCTAGTTGTAGAACTGATCACAACTGGTTCCAAAATTAAATAAGTCTGAAAAAGAGACTTATATGTGAAAGATTAAACGTGGTAAGAGAAATACCTGGGAGGAACACATTAAATTTTGTGCAAATCTTATGGGTATTTTTTTCCCATTTGAGATCAAAATTTTTCTCTATTCATCTAACAATCTCTTTTATGTCTTCTCTAAGAATTATAGTACTCAGGTTTAGTGCTATTGGTTGCACTAAATTTATTGGGCTATTTATTGCCTTTGATGGGCACCACTGTAGGTGGGGTTTTTTTCTACCACAGAGAGTATCAAAACCTTTAGTGGGAGACAAGTAATCTACCAATTACAAAGTGTTCTACTCAGAAGTTCATTCTTTTTCAACATTTATTTAAAGGTTACTTCTTAGTTTGTCAGTTTATAAATTTCTAAACAAACAAAAAGTTTCACATTACTTCAGGCAAACTATGGGTGTCACCAGGATACATCCATGCAAAGACCATTAATCTCTTTCTCTGTCTGAATATATAGAGATCCATCAATTTAAAAAAAAAATCCGATTTCCCTTCTTTAATAGTATTTTATGATAGTAAATTTAATAATTTAATTGGGAAATGAGCTGTCAAAATGGTTTGGTTTAATTATTAAGTATGTTATTGTTTCTTTTAAGAAGCATTTTATTATTATACAATAATAATAATTCTCATTCAGAAAAATGATGGAAGACTACTGCAAAAATAAATTTTATTACTTGTTTGCAACAGGGATCCTGGACTGATAGGTGAATCCTGCTCATCTAAATTCTTTGTCAGAACTTTTAGTTCCCCAAATTAAGTCAATTACAGTCCACTGAAATGAAGTCTAAAGTATACATAGAATACAGATATCCAAACAATATCAAAAAAACATGTAAAGTTATGAGACCTCTTAGCATCAAACCACTAAATAAAATATATGAATTGCATGAGAAGTATTAAATGTATTCTTAATATCACTGATTCTATAAATATTTTTGAGGAGATTTTTCCTCATCAATGTTTTAATAAGTTTACATTTCCTCACATCCTTATTTAAATCTCCTTAGCTGTACTCTTTGAACTGGGGAGGAGTGGGGTATGGATTCTGTTACTGATGTGTACCAATGTTTGGTTTCATTCTAAATTTGCAATAAACTTGAATATTCCATGAAATAAAGATCAAAATGACGGTAAAAACATTTCATGCCAGCATGATTCTTTCTCAGTGTTGACAATTTGTTTTATTGTACTTTAACAAAGAGTAGTCTAACTGAAAAGAAAATTGGAAATAAAAACCAAAACATTCAGCACAAGTAATATCAAAACCCATCACATTCAGTCAGTGATGAAGGTTTCCACCTTTCTTTTCTTAATCAACACAATCAACAACATTTTACAAAGCCTCAGGCATTGTCCCAATATCTTGCTTTTTCATTTTCTTTTCTTTCACTTTTTCCCCACCCCCTCAGTTGCCTAGAGAGGAAATGAATCCTCAGTCTGAATTATGCAGATGCACTCTGCCAACATTTAAGAAAAATTTGTGGAACGATGTTGCATAACAGAGAACTCCAATAAGGACTTGACTATTTGGTAGTCAAGAGAGGTTTCTTACCTAGTATATCTGGCTTTTATTACCATAATAATTTTTAATTCAATTTTAACGCACATTCAGTTGTCTTATTTTTCAAGGAGACAGAGTAACAATTTAAAGTGAAACCATACTGACTAAAAGCCATATTACTAGAGTAAACTGGGATATTGCATTTGAATTTCTTTAGTAGAAATTGGTGAACTGAGCATTCAAATTAAGTTTGATACTGCTTAAGATATTATCTATTTTTATTTGTCAGCTAATTACCAAGTAAACTATATTTCATTGTATAAAGCCTTAGACCTGCAGCCAGCAAGAAATTCCAAGGGCAAAAGTGGCTATTGCCTGAAGTTTAGATGCTATAAGAGAACAATTTTCCTGTACGTAACTGTAAAATGCACTGATTTATTTGTTTTGGTCTCCATCTGCTGCTCCAGAGGATGTGGTATTACATGCACAGTCCCTGTGCAGATGTATCAGACACTCTAAAAGTGTTAGTGGTTCAAGAACCTTAGCTTGCTCTTGCTTAGGCAAGTAATTCAAGCCCTTGGTTTCTGAATCTGAAAATTAACTCCATTTTGTGGGAGATTATACTCAATTTTCAGGTTTCTGGCCCCAAAGACATGGTCCTGAATTAAACTTTAAATTAAATTCCCAATCAAGATATCCTAAAATTTATTTGCAATACTAAATGTCTTTAAAACGTCTTTGCCTTAAACACCTCTCTTCATCAAATGACTAAGGAGTCAGCCTTCTAGGGGTACCAACCTAGGATACATTCAGTCTTACTCTTTTTATTGAAAAAAGGTATTTTAAAAGGCAGGATTGCTTCTGTTCCAGCTCTGTAATTGTTGCTGTTGCCCTTTTCTGTGCCTTAACTCCACTCTGTCTTCTTTGACATGTGGGGAAAACACAGCTGCACAGTAGCCAAGATGTACACAATCCAAGATTTTCTACAGGAGCAGATCATCTTCAGTCCTGTCATGTGGCATGTAAAGGACAGTGAGAGGATCAGGCAGAGACAGAAGGGGTTTATGAAAGGCAGGTCCTGCTTGAGCAGCCTGATCTCCTCCTATGACATGGTAACACATTTAGTGGATCAGGGAAGGGCTGTGAATATTGTCTCTCTAGACTTCAGTAGAGCCTTTGACACCTTCTCCTGGGGAAACTGGCTGTTCATGGTTTGGGCAGGTGGCTGTTCACTGCATAGAAACTGCCTGCTTTGTCTGTCACAAGGAGTGGTGGTGAATGGAGTTAAATCCATTTGGTGCCCAGTCACAAGTGGTGTTCTTCAGGGCTCAGTGCTAGGGCCAGGTCTGTTAAACATCTTTATCAGTGATTTGGATGGGGCAATTGAATGTACCCTCAGTATGTTCACAGATGACAACCTGGGCAGGAGTGTTGATCTGCTGGAGTTCAGGAAGTCTCTGCAGGGATCTGGACAGTCTGGGTTGATAGGCCGAGGTCAGTGGTACAAGGTTCAATAAAGCCAACTGCACTTGGGTCACAACAAACCCATGCAGCGCTACAGACTGGGGCAGAGTGGCTGGAAAGCTGCTGGTGGAAAAGGACCTGGAGGTGCTGGTCAACAGCAGCTGAACATGAGCCAGCCGTGCCCAGGTGGCCAAGAGGCCCAGTGGCATCCTGGCCTGGATCAGAAAAGGAGTGGATGGCAGGACTAGGGAAGTGGTTGTCCCCTCTGTACTCAGAACTGATGAGGCCGCACCTGGCACCTCGAAAACTTTTCAGTTTTGGAGGTATTTAAAAGGCATGTAGGTGTGATGCTTAAGGACATGGATTAGTGGAAGTCTTGGCAGTCTTGGGTTAATGATTAGACTCAGTGGTCTTAGAGGTCTTTTAAAACCTAAATGATTCTATTATTTTTTAAGATAACATCCTCTATACTGTTTTCCATCCCTTTTGTGATGGTGCTTAAGAGTTGTTTTAGAATTCTTTGATTGCATAATAAGCTGATGTTTCTAGAAAACAGCAATTTCAACATGTCTATTTTAGGTTGATACCTCCAATTCAGAGCTCAGCAGACGTGATTTAGAAATCTTTTCCCATGACATATCATCCTACATTTATTTACATTTAAACTTGTCCCGGTTTGAGACAAATTCAGAGGAGAATATCCCCTGATGGAAAGCAGGGTGTAGTCACTCCTCCTCCACCACGTTCAGGAAAGGAAATATTTCCTCGGAGGAAAATGAAGAGAAAAAAACTATTTATTTAACAAACACACAGGAAAAGAATAATAATGCTAAATAATAAAATCTCTTGCTGTGGAGAGAAACCTGGAAAAGTTTAAAGTCCTTCTGGGTGTGGTCTCTCTCCTCCCTGGAGCTGGGTCCGCGTGGGGCACCTTCCCTGCAGGCCAGTAGAAGGTCTCCCAGGGAGAGTTTGATGTTCTGGTGTTCTGAACAAGTCCCGAAGAGAAAAAGAAGAAACCAAAGTCCCAGGAAAAAGAAAAACAAATCTCTATCTCTCTTCTTTCAAAGAAAACAGAGCCAAGCACCCACTGGAAAGCAAGGAAGGTTCTTCCGCCCTTCTCTGCCGCAGCAGCTGTCACTCCCCAACAGCAGTGGAACAACAGAGAGGAGCAGCCCTTGGAACACAGAACTGCTTTGAAAAAAGAATTCCTCTTGCTGGTTTTTTCTTCTCCCCCCTCTTAGGCTCATTTTAAAGGCACAGAAAGGCATAAATTTCATTTTCTGGGCATAGAGCAGGAAATAAGGGATACACCATAAAGTCACTCCAAGACAAAACTCAAGGATTTGATGTCGCCTGAAAACTTGAAGGTTTCACTGCAGACTTCTACTCCAAGTCTTTGATGAAAATGTTGAATGAAACTAATTCTCACACTGTTTTATGGAGAATATATTGGTGATCCTTTTTCATCCAGAAAGTGAACTTGCTTTGCCCTCTTTAACCTCATTTCAAACCAGAAAAACAGCTTTTCCTGATACAACTTATTTTTGTTACTGAGTTTTATATAGAGAATTTTTCAAATTCCAAATACGTTGTCACCATCCTATCTCTCCTATCTGTTTGCTCTTCCAAACCTCCTCAAATAACAGCAGGGATTTCAGGGATCATATCCTATTTCAGAATCCTTTCCGATTCTTTCCTAACAATGTTTATCCACGTTTTCATTATTTCAGTGGTCATAACTTTAATTACTGACTCTTCCAGATGGGTACTCGGGAAAGAAGCCAGGTTCGTCTATCTGCAGTTCCTAGGATTCCCTCAGAGCCCTGTCCATACCTTTGAGTTACGTTGGTGACCTGCCAGTCCTCTGGCACAGCTGCAGTTTGTGATGATTTCTTACATATTTTGGCTTCGGCTTCTACGACTTCACACTTAGGTTCCTGCAAAACTCTGTGGTGAATGTCAGGCAGTCCTGGTTACACATCAACAAATATCAGGTATGGAAATAACCCAACACCTAAGCTGTCTGCCTAGGTTTTATTTCAAATATTCCTCTGTTATCTTTTGGTTTTCATTGCCAGCAGACACTTTGATTAAGGGGAAACCTTTTCTTCCTGTGTATGTTATTTTGTTTCCCTTCCTGACATCCTAAATGCCTCATGGCTTTAGCACAATCTCATCCATTCATTGAGGTATTTGATTCCTCCTCTCTGCCTCCTGGGCCTCACATGTGGTATTAGAATTATTTCACAGAACCCTGTTGTGGAGCTCAAGGATGTTCACCTCCTGGGCTGAAGTCCGAGTTCAGCCTCCAGAATGTTTTTCCTACGCCCCCCTCTATGATTAACAATAAAGACGCAGAACATGATCCTCAGCTGCTTTTCTGAAGATCTTGTGAAGTTCACTGCATTAACACTCAGTCAGGGAATTACCATCCAGTTTTCTGAGACATTGCAAACCCATCTGTCTATATCTAATAGTCAAATCTCCCACTCCCATCCCCCACTTGAAAGTACTTTTCTGATATGAGAGGATCCCCTGTGTAATAAAAAGCATACCAGTTCTAAGAGCAGAGACAGGAATAATTATGCATTAATCAGTCAGAATAAATATAGGGAATTTCTCACAATCAGTTTTCTGATCAATAAAACTTTCATGCAAAATACCATGGCAATGAACTTTTAAGAAAACAATTAACTACATTCCAGCCAGACCCAATCCAGATATAACTACATATGTATATGTGTATATCCATATACATAAGTATGTATATACAGAAGCATGTACATTAAAAAACGTTCAAGTTTATATAATAGAAGAAATACTGTGATGTATGTGGGAACTCATACAGTTTGGGGTATTTTTGACTGGAATTCAGAATAGTTTATGAGATATGCTTTATATAAAGAATATCTTATGTTTATGAGCATTTATATGCTTGTAAGTATACTATTAGAAACCAAAATTTCACAATAATATGTGCAAGAGTAAGCACTTACCTCAATGAATTAAATTTCTCTTCCTTCAATAGCCATAGCTGTGAAAGTTGTGTTCATCAAGTCAAGAATTTATAACACATTGTCATGGATGTCAGTAAATTGAATGGTTCAAGACTGCTCTCATACTAAAATATATGCACATTACATTTTTATAAATTGTTCATATATTTCAAAGTGAGAGCTATTCGTAACTAACTCTTTAGCAAAATGAAAGCTAAATTTATCAAATGTGTTCCTGTCTCTGTGAACAATCCGCTGAGTTTTAGAATGATGAAACCACCATTTCTTTGTACCAGATTTCTGTCTTGGGTTACCTAAATACAAAGGAAAGTAGAAATAATGTGTATCACTTGCTTTTAAACTTGCTTAATATAAAAACAGCAGTGGCTAAGTCTCCGTGCTTTTTCTGTGCAACTTTCAGATCCTAATGAATTCTCATCTGGCGCAAATGTGATTAGAAGTGCACTTGGTAAAGGAGATTGATCTCTGCAATAGTTAATGAAAATGAGCTGAAGAGTAGAAGAAAAAATGCTGCAGATCCAGTTTTTACTGCCCAGAGTGTTGTTCACCCTTGGAAGTCCATCTCATTTGCCATGCGAATGACTGATGTAGTATCATGAACAACCTTTGTCTGGGAAGAAAGGTCATGAAGATCAGGATGCAATGAGAATCTGGGATGTTTCCACAACTCTTCAGCATGCTCTTATTACTAACTTGTAATTCAACAAACTACCTTTTATGAATATTAACATAGCAGTTGCATTTCTAAAATTCTTACCTTTGGTTTTGTTGTCAAGGAGAATTGTATCTAGCCAAGATTGGCTAGTGACCCAACTAAAGGAAGCATTAAAAATCTAATTCCAATACATGGAAAAAAACACTGGAAATTTAAAAAAATCAAAAAGCAAAATGATATATAGCAATAATATTATTCATCTCTGATAAAGCAAAACCCTTGTACATGTTCCAGAATCAGAGGCAGAAAACAAGGAAACAAGAAAAAGTGGTGTACTAGAGGGGAAAAATAATGTCTCACAACAATTCATCTGGTAATCGATAGAGAGCATAGACTTTACCCTGTTTGAACAACTAATGAAATATTAGTTTAAAGTGCCCAGAGACACAGACATTTCAAATGCTACCACAGTTGCCAAGAAGCAGAGATTTCTGCATCTGTAAAGGTTGTTCCTTGAAATGAAGAGGTGGTTTTAAGGCAGTAATTCATTCAAGGGGTTCACCAGTCACCATTACACATGAAAATTTAGAAATTTCAGGTGTTTGTGAGATAAATTACTTCCTTACAGCAATCTCTAATTGTATGTTACAGATAACTTAGATTAAAGAAAACCACAACTAAGAGTAAAAACAAATGATTAGTGTAGATCCTGTTCTATTTATAATTCTGAATACTGTACTAGTTTCGTATGAACAGAAATAGGAGAGGAAAAAGTCTTTATTTTAACTGGTCTAAACTGCTCTCTCATTTTTTTTCTTTTTAAGTTTGGATTTCATTATACTTCCTCTGTCTACTGATTTGATGAATTATTTCCATCATGGACATCATAGATTTTTTTTTTTTTGTATATTTTGCAAATTCCTGGCAGTAGAGAAGGGCAATTGAGTTTGGGTTAATTGTATTAATTTCCCTTAAAGATTTTTCAAGTACCAAGACTTTCCTCTGTAAAGTGGTCTTTGT
>VZTN01033091.1:4836-22076 GCA_013400515.1 Erpornis zantholeuca | reverse complement strand
GCATCTGTGACCCAGGTCAGGATTATTCTTAATAATCATAATTAATTTCTACAGACCAGCTTGTCTACAGCAACAACAGCTGTTCCTTTAACTAACTATCTACATTTTGGCAAGCAAGTGCAAACAGAACTGAGTAATTTTTGCCTTACATTTTGCTTGAGCAAAGTCAGTCTAATGAGCTGCTTTTGTCATTTAATTCTGTACACAGATCTTTCACTTGGATTTATGGTTTCCTCTTTTCTCGTTGAGGACTTTTCAATCTGTCTATAATAACTTTGGCCAAATAATCCTCCCAAAGTCAAGAGAGATTTCTCTGCATCTTCAATAGAAACACTTTCAAATTATTAAAGACAAGTGGAGATTATATGACAAAAGTTTCGCTGGGTTTTAGGGGTGTTTTTTATCATTCTAGTTGTTTGTTTGTTTGTTTTTTTTTAATAAGAGTAGTTTCTTCCTGTTTGATCAAATCTTACAATATGAGTTCAGTAATTCATAAGTAAAAAAAATCTAATTGGAGCTGAGTTTGAAATTCTTAAAATAGATTTAGATGCTTGGAGTTAACACATCTTCAAGTTGCCACTATGATCTCATTTAATAGCTCATGCAGAGTAATGGGAATTTTTAGGCACATCATCATAAGTGAATATATATACATTTATACAAGTGGGCCACACTTGTTTCTATCCACTGACTAAAGTGTATACAGTCGAGAGGCCTAGCATGACAAGCTCAGATATGGTAAATTAGGTGAGATGAATCCCATCCTGAATGTTAAGGACATTATTCATTAGGAAGTTATGTCAAACTGAATATCATTGAATATCAAATGGACAAGGAAAGTCACAGATTCCCATTCTGCCTTCTGTCCAATTCGGTATAAAAGATGGCCTTATTGCACTTTGTTACCACACAGCAGATTTGCTAAATACGGTTGTGTTATACACTTGCTTCCAGTAAATGGGTGAAATAAACTGTGGACATCTCAAAATCTGAGGTGTAATTCTTATTTAATAATTCTAGGCTTTGTTTATAGTTAACAAACACAAATTCCTCCAAAGAATATCTCATCTGAACTATTTCAATGACTACAAATTAAATGCAGAGCGACTATCATTTAGAAGCTGGATTTAAGAAAAATAAGTCCCAAGACAGTTATTTTAATAGCATAAGAAATGCATTATTAGATACCACTGAGCTGCATTATAGCTCTCTGTGCTGAAGAATGGAGTTTTTTCCAGCTTAAATAAGTTTTCTGGCTATTGCTGGAAATCATAGCGAGTGTCCTTTACATTATGTTCCAGTCCTGTTGAAGCTCGATTTCCATTTGTTACAAACTATAGCTGGAGCACTCCTGTGATCACTAATCTTCAATACAGGGAGTCCAAGGAGTCAAGTTCTTTCTTGGGCTTTGTGTAGTGTGAATATTCACATAATTTGGGAGACAAAATAATGCCTACCAAAATAATTAGATATATAGTTAGACCAAGTGATTGACAGACCTAAAAGGGACTTAACTGAAGCAACACAGGGTTTAAATTTTAAGTTAAAATAATAATAATAATAAAAAAGCTGACATGATAACCTGTATGTCTAGATCATCTTTTCCTATTCTTTCACTCAGCTTGNATTATTTATCTTTCCTACATAATGTATTTTTCATGATGCAAGTCTCCGAATTGGTTAGTAGAACAGTCAGAACCTAAGAAAACAACTGTCTAACAAAAAGCTTTGCTTTATGTATCTACAATTTATGGAGAACCAGGCAGGGATGCCTAAGATACCTAGTCTACTCACCAAACATCCTGGGAATATTGAGAGATTGGAGACAGTGTACTACAGCACTCCTTGGTAGTTTCTGTATCTTCAAGTACAGACTACACGTTTTTCACTCATCTAAATTTTTGTCCACTTTTTGTTCTTTTCAGGTTTTGTCAGTTTTCCAGTTTTTTAATTGTGACTTCTTTGTCTCTACCTGTTGATTTCCAGCTGCTGCCCCTTGGTAAGATTTCATTTTTATATCTAAGGACATCTTTCTCAGGTTTCCTCATCTTCCTCCATAATACATAGGGAGTTTCAAATAAAAGAATGGCTAGTGTTCTTTTTATTTTGTTAGCAAGGTTCAACTGTGAATTATTTATATTAATGGTTGCTCATACCAGCTATGGGCTAACTGGCCTACTGCATCCCTGAGATATTTCCTCATGTATATAATTAATTTATGAAGCCAACAAAACTCTAACTCTTTTTTTCTGTGTTATCATACTGGTAAATTCTATAGCCTAAAAGTATGATTTCAGATTTGCTTTGCTTACTAAGATGTGTTATGAAGTGGTCAATACCACCCTTTGTCCCTGGAAGTAAATTTATCTTGTTGATTTCTACAGGTCAGAGTTTCAAATTTTTATTTTAAGATGGAGATTTATATACTTTCCATTAAAAATACTAAAAAATTCTTATCTTCTCCATAGACAATTTTTAACATTTCTCATAGTAAAAGAGATGCTTATCTTTTGCTTCTTAAAACCTTATTAAAGCTCTCACATGCATATGTAGGTGGCATTGATCACGCTAGCACGATGTCTAATGTTGACAGATCAGACGATATTTTTGCAGCAATCATAGAAGCATGTGTATGATTGCTAACTATCTTTGTCCTCAGTTTATTTACGAGGAACGTGCACAATTTCCAGTGCTGAAGTCATGTCCTACTCTTAAGCTTTTGATGTGTAAATAATTTTTTCTTCTTACAGAAATAATTTCCATACCTTTATATTCCTGTAACTACAAAGATCTATCAATTCAGCTTGAGACAAAATCTGGTCTGGATTTATTTTCTTCCTTGACTATTAATGTGATATAAAATTTAAATATCTTGAATATAGCCCTGTTTTCTAGTAAATATAGGGTCACTTTTGCTAGTAAAGGACTACAGGTTTTTTTACTAAGCTACAAGACAGATGTCAGAACATGTATTGTATGGCTTTATCCAGATTTGTCTTGTTTGCATTAGGCCTTTAACTTAGCTTGGTTAGCTGCAACAAGAATTTCTTAATGAGTAGGTGACTATTACCTAGTTTGTTTTGTTTTACTGTGTCTTATATACATGTGTGGTGTGACACACAGTGCTAAAAATGGTAAATGTAAAACTATAAAGTTTTCGTGCTGTGTAAGAGCAAACTATTTCTGAATTGTCAGTGTGATGAAATGTAAAGGAAGACAAAGCTGGAAGAGCACCAGACACATTGAATGTGTTGCATCAAGGTGTTGGTTCAGGATAATCCTAGAAGCTCCAGGGCTGTCAGCAACTCAACAGCAATCAGTTAATGGTAGCTATGCAAAATTAAACACCATTTTGGGGAAAAAAATAAGGACAAAGAATAAGTGTCTTACATGTACAATGCATCATATGTACTTTGTGGAGTTTCAGATCAGTGAAAAAAGATCAAGGTGTAAATCATTGTAGAAAATACAATAATGGTCTCAATAAAACTTTGGATAAAGAAGGAATTATCAACATGAACATGAGACACCCAATCATTTTCATCATATTCATCCAAGTAATGACTTAAAAATGCTGTCGACTTCCATAATATTTCTCACCCTTATCTGAAACTAAACATCAGGATCTTGCAAACAATAAGAATATAAGGTTTTCTTCTATAATGGCTTTTATGTATTGCATTGTTAATGAGATTTGTTTTGCATTTAAGACTGAGAGAGCAACAATGCCATTGAATGTTAGTTTGTTAGACACCGACTTTACATAAACTTACAGTTAGGTGATTGGCATCCCATCCACTTCTCGATGCCACCTCAGAAAAAGAAGGGAAATCACAGAAGAAGAGAGAACACTGGTACCTAAAGTCTGAACCTTATGTTCCCAATTTGTTTTGAAGTCACCAATTTTAAAACTGAAATATTATTATTTGTCAGATCCTACATACGAAAATATATAATGTCAAAACAATATTAGTAAAATATGGAAGTAGAAGTGTAGGCCTACTGGATATGAAGTTGAAACCATGATCAGAGATTGTTGCTGTCCAGAAGTGTCCCATAGACAAACTAAATATGACTGATTCTTTCCTTGATCTCTTGACTTGAACAGGTGGGAGGATTAAATTACCTTACCTGCTTCTGGAGACCATTATTTCACTTTTACCCTGTGATTGGGCTCAAGTGCTCAGACGTTCACAGCAGGAGCTATAGGTGGGCACTGTCCTGCAGGCTCCTGCCAGATCCAACCAACCCACTTTGAGGACACATCTGAGCCCTTCAGCCAAGATGATGCCTTCTTGGGAAAAACAGACTTAAGAAATGACAGGAAATGCAGGGTGGAGGCAGGTAGAGAGAAAAAACGAGAGTGAGAAACAGCAGAGGGAACACCAAGGTGAGAGAAGAAAATGTGCTAGCCACTGGACCAGAGATTCCCCTGAGAACCCTGCAGGTGGATATTTTCTGAAGAAGTTCAGCTCGCGTGGAGATGGGAGCAGAAAGGAGATCTGAGGATAAAGGAGCACTGGAGAGGAAGTGTCACCTAATGGTTACAGCCCCACCTCCTCCTGGACCACTAAGTGGGGAGATTGGAAGCATGGGGAGAGAAGGAGTGAAGCTGAGCTTGGTAAAAGGGGGATGAAAACTGTCATTTTAATGTTTGTATTTTTGCTTCTCATTATACAATTTTATTTTACATGGCAATAAATTGAATTTATTTTCTCCAAACTGAGTTTTGTGTCTGTGTCAACAGACAGCAGCTGATAAGCAATCTCCTTGTCCTTTTCTCATCCCATTTCCACACTCCTCCTTCCCCCAACGCTGTTCTGCTGAGACTGTTCTGAGCCTTAGCTCCCTCTAAAGTTAATGCACCAGACCACGATCTCAAGGGAAACATCCTAAGACATAAAAATATATATAAAATATGAAAGGGTGAAAATGAGGTCAGACGTCTTTTATTGATAGCAGGGGGGGCACTGAATCTTGTATGCAACACCTCCCGTTCTGTAGGCAGCTGCACAAAAGATGACTGAATGGCTAATATGATGTTTCCTTTACCTTCATGATGTAATGGTTGAGTATCCATTTACTAATGGATCAGGCAAGAGCAGTCCTCAAAAAGATAAAAGACTGACACTTACACCCAGACTCCTGGATATGAGAATAAGAGGCAATAAGCACCCTATCATATGTTCCCACAAACTAAAGCATAGCCAAATATTCTCATTATTATTCCCATAGTAGCTGCTGGAATGTTCATTACTGTAAAGTACTGAGTTATTCTGTAGAAGGTTTTGTCATGCTATAAGATAGACTTCACCTGACCAGATATCCTGTTTTAGCACATCTCATTATCCCTTCTTCCAGCAAACAAGTAATTTTGGCTAGGGTCCCTTCTCTTTTACATCTTCAAAGGACTGCATATTCTACAGGATCTGGCTTAAATGGAGTTAACTTTTTTCCATAGCAGCCCATATGCTGCTGTTGCTGTTGCCTTACATTTGTGGCTAAATTACAACAGTGTTTTGATTATTGCTAAACACCCTTTGCACAGCATCAAGATTTCTATTTTTCTGCCCTGTTCCCTTGCTAAATCCTAATACACAGGTTAGCTCAAGAGGCCAGGAAGTGATATAGTGACAGCTGATCCAAAAAGGCCAAAGGGATATTACATATTATATCACCTTTATGTCTAACAATAAAAGCTCAGAGAAAAGAGGAAGGAGGGGAAATGTTCATGGTTATGCCATTTGTCCTCTCAAATAACCATTACACGTGCTGAGGCCTGGCTTCCCAGTAAATGGCTGGATGTCTGCTGATGGGAAGAAGGGAATAAATTTCTCTTTTTGCTCTGGCTTCCCTGCGATGTTCTTATTATTCTGCTCCTCAAATTTTCTCACCATTTTTCTACTTTCTTCCTGTCCTCCGAGAGATCATAATAAGCAAAATGCTTGGAGGATGTTTGGCTGCTGGTTGGGATCAACCTGCCACACATGCATACAGCAGGTAGACCCATGTGCTGCAGGCCAAGCATTTACCAGAAGTATGAAGGCATCTTCTACAGCAAGAACATAAAAAGTAAATCTTTCCCTACTTCTCGCTAGTACCTGAGATAAGGTCTCTAATTAGCTGAACAATTCATCTACAACTCAACTCAATATTTGAATTACTCTGGTCTCCTTTAGGAAAGGTCAGATGAATTATCTTGGATGTCAGGATGTGGCTATAGTACTTGTTTTCAGAAACTATTAAATACCTTCCCAGATAAAGTGTACTATTCTAATCCATTGTCTAACATGACTTTTTTTTAGTTTATGCATTAAAATTCAGGAATGTGGGGCCATCAGCTTTAGCCAGAACCTAAGGTCAGTAGCACTCAAATGCTACTTAAATTTAAATGGAAGGATAAACAAACTAAAGTTTCACTTTCTCAAAACATGAAAGAATGTAAGAGGGCTGATAAATCCTCAAGGGTATAACCTTCAAAATGTTATCTTTATTTCTTAATTAACTATCCTTTTCTTTAGACTTGCGAGTATTTATCATCTCAATCTATGTGATCTGCAGATACCTGCTGGGAATCCTTCTGGACACTTCTCTTTTCCCCTTGTCCCATAGAGGATTTAGTAGTGTATTCCAAAGTACAAAAAATGGGGGTGTAATGTATTTGCTTGGCTTGAACAGATTGAACCCTTCTCTAAATGTATGGTTACTAACATATAATAAATAAAGGTATCCTGGAACAAAATCAATGAGAAAAAAAAAACAAATTTTAGGGAATTATGACTTTTTCATGTTGGTATTATTAATGTCCAAACATATCTATAAGCATCCTGTAATTTAACTGACTCAACATATCTCAAAGACTATTGAGGGTGAAAGGAAAGGAAAAAGAAAAATTCATTTTTAGACATAAAAAGTCAAGTGTGTGCAATGTCTAGCCAACTGAGATAATGCTGGTATTTTATGTACACAACTTCTGAGGCTTTGAGATTGTTATTTAGAGAAACAAAATGTACACAGTTCCAAATGACATCACGAGGAAAGGAACATATATATCTCTGCAGAAGTCCAGTCTAAGTGATCAGGACACTTGTGTTCTGTGAGCTGAGCAAGCAAACTGTGCTGGACTTGCTGAGATGTTGAACTGTCTCTGATCTGCACAGCGTAGGAAAGGGAAGATTCTCTTTACAAAAATGTCAAAATTTGCTGTCAGAGTACTTGTACTACAGTATTGCTTTTCTTTGGACAAAAAAAGGGGTAGACAAACCCCACATGGGACTTATACAAAACAATTATATAAATATAGCAATTATCCAAAATGACATTTCAATAATGATCACTTTAGTAATGTTTTACAGCCAGATGCCAAAATATTCTGAGTTTGAAGAAAGGATGACACCAGCTGAGGGTCACAATGAGTACAACAAAAAGTAAAAGCAGGTGCTAAAGACATTCTGGCATAACGTAAGTTTAGTTTGTTAGTGCAAACTAACTGTGGATCTGCTTGAGGATAGGAAGGCTCTACAGGGAGCCTACAGACTGGATCAGTGGGCTGAGGACAACTGCATGACCTCCAGTCAGGTCAAGCGTCAGGCCCTGCACTTGGATTTCAACAACCCCATGCAATGCTCTAGGCTTGTGGAAGAGCAGCTTGAGAGCTGCTCAGCATGAAGGAGCTTGGGGTTGCTGACTGACAGCTGGCTGTACATAACTGTGGACACATGCACATGCACTGTGCCCAGGCAGCCACGAGGGTCAGTGACACCCTGGCTTGTATCAAGAAGAGTGTGGTCAGCAAGATGAGGAAAGTGATTGTCCCTCTGTGCTCAGCACTGATGAGGCCACTTGTAGAGAGCACTGTGTTCAGTGTGAGGTGCTGGAACGAGGCCAGAGAAGGCCGATGAAGCTGATGAGGGGTCTGGAGCACAAGTCTTATGAGGAGTAGCTGAGAGAACTGGGGTTGTTAAGTTTGGAGAAAAAAAGGATCAGACAAAGTTCAGATTAAATACTAAGAAAAAAAAGTCACTAGAAGAGTGTTTAGGCATTTGAAAAAGTCACCCAGAAAGACGATGGAGTCACCACCTCTGGAAGTGTTCAAGAGGCATCTGGATGTGGCACTTGGGGAATATGGTTTAGGGGTGATCATGGTGATGCTAGGATGACAGTGGATTAGATGATCTTGAAGGACTCTCCCAAGCTGAATGATTCTGTACTTCTATGAAACCTAAAGCAAAAAAAGTGTGTATTAAAAAACCCCCAAACAACCCCAGAAAAACAAACCAAAAACTCCCACAAAACTCCCACAAAACAAATCAAAACAAAACAAAACAAAACATCTCTCCATTTTAGAATCATTTTCTGGGAAGATATATGGGCATGTGTTGCTTTTGTATGATGAGAGTAGTGACCTCCAAACTAGACCAGAATCTAACAAACGTTACGTCAGTGGAAAACAATTGGAGGGAAATAACTTTTGGATGTTTCAGAACAAGCAGAAAATAGCTGATGAAGGAATCCAAGCAACCTCATCATTGTCTCTGTGGATTTGACCTTGGAAAGAGTTCCACTGGCCCCAAATGACATCATCATCTTGTTTATCTTTTGTGACAGTTTGGAAACCAAGATGAACCTTTACCTTGCATCCTTTTACTAAATGGTCTTTTATCCAGCTTATGTCAAACATTTTATTGTATTCTTTTTTTTGTTTTTTTAGTTCATTTTCATAGATTCTTTCCTTTCCAGTCAGTAGTTATTTAATGAAAGCTTTAAAAAGATTGGTTCTCAGCATGCAGCAAAAAATCTGAAGGAAGAAACATTTTAAGTAGCTCTATTTCTTCAAAATGTAAGATACATATGAAATATTCTGAACCAATTGAGAACTGCCTGAGCAGCAGATCCCAGAGGGTTGTAGTCAGTGGCACAGTATCTAGTTAGCTGCCTGTCACTAGTGGTGTACCCCAAGTCACAGTATTGGGTCCAGTACTGTTTAACTTATCCATCAATGTCTTGGATGAAGGGGTAGATGCTGTTGGGAACTGGTTTAATCACAGAGGATTAAAGAAAACCAACTCTCTGCAAATAGTACAGAAAGAACTTTGAAGGTTCAAAATATTCCAAAAAAACGAGATAAAAACCAAACAAGACTAAATATTGATGCCAAAAATTTGATATATTTTTATTTAATAGTAAGAGGTCAGGGATTCTGCCCCTCCCTTTCCCCTCCACATTTTGCACCAGTTAAGCCTTCCTTTTTATGGGCCTCAAGGCAGGCTACTCACAGGCCATCCTGCACAGAAGTGTTCAAGAGTGGTTATGATAAGCAGACACAGTGACGAAGCACTTTTTGAAGCCTTTCTCTTATTGTCAGCCTCTTACAGATGCTGTCTTATCAAGTTTGTTGGTGACACAAAGCTGGGAGGAGTGGCCAATACCCCAGAGTGCTGTGTGGCCCTTCGGAAGGATCTCTACAGGCTGGAGAGATGGGCACAGAAGTGTCTGAAGTCCAACAAAGGTAAGTGCAGGGTCTTGCATGTGGGGAGGAACAACCCCACACACCAGCACAGGCTGGGACTGACCCTGCTGGAAAGCAGCTCTGCAGAGAAGGACCTGGGGATCCTGGTGAACAATAAGCTGTCTGTGAGCAGATCTGTGATTCTGTGTAACATATTGCAATCAGGTGGTTAAGTGTCTGCTGGTGCTAGGACAGATCTATGAAAGGAATGAGTGGTGTGTACACATCTTAAACAATTAATTTCTCTGCATCCCAGCTCACTTTAAATGCTCACACTGCAGATAACTACATGTGAACAAATAGTCTAGATGCTTTTTATAGTCAGTGGGGACAGAAGTAAGTCTAAGCCATAATTAATCTCATCAATGGTACAGTGTCCATTTAGGAACATCTGTCCATTCATATACTGGAGAGCCAACCTAAATAATTGGGCTGTACCTCTGTGCACAACACTGCACTTGCAACTGCACATCTTTCTGCCGTCTAACTAACAGAGCAAAATGTTTGCTTACACTTTTCTGCAAATAAAATTAACAGACTCAAGCTTGTTTAAAACCATGGATAATGCCTGCCTTCTTTTGTTCCTCTGTAAATCAACAGTGCTTTGTTGAAATGCAAAAGCTTTAGGGTTTTCAAACAAACCAGAAAACAAACAAACAAAAAACAACACAACAACAACAAAGGAGGAAAACCAACCAAAACTTCACCTTTAAATGCTGTAGTTCAATGACACATCTTGTATTAGCTAACAGAAAAAAATACCACAGCTCAGAATAATTTTCTAAACATTATAAATGCTTTGAAAGAGTTACACAAGTTGTTTTCAAAGTCCATGAGAAATGTCAGCTCTTCTCTTTTATACAAAATCTTTTCATGTCACCTTCTGTTCACTGGTCTTTGGTAAACTTCTATAGTTGACTTTGTCAGTTTACAGCCCTTTAAAAGCGAAAAACAATATAACTTCTAAAAAGCACCCAATGGCCTTCACAGTAGGTCTCATGTCATCAGATTCAAGATAAACAATGGCATATGTTCTTTAAAGCAAGCAAAATGTCTCAGTGTATAACACATATGTGCTTCAGTTCTGCAAAGTTGCTTTTGTATGACTAACACCACTGAACAATTAAAGGAATCTCTTCCTCACCTGAAGCCCTAAGCTGAAAGTGGAATCAGCCTTCCTCTTCAGATTCACATACAAGTAAATTTTAATGAGGTCAATGGCTATGTCAGTGGCTTTGGTTTATCGGAAACAGAACAAAAAATTTTAACAAAGAGGTGAGTAAAAAAGCGTGCTTTTTTTTTTTCCTCACTTAATTCCTCTGTTATTTCTTCTACTTTTCCTTCCCTCTACTGTTTTTCTTTCCTGCCTTTATAGACTGTGGATCCATAGTCACATCATTTTGACTTTTGAAGTTACTGATAACAAGCTGCAGTGCAGGAATTGCTTATGTATGTGCTGTAAGCCTGAAAAAAATGCAATTTAATTCAACTAGTTGTAGTACAATAGAAAGGGTATAAATGACATGAAAATACATTATGTTTTTCAAGGACTAAAAATGCACACACATGAAGAAATATCATGGTTTATGTGATGCATGGTTCTGGTTTACCTGTAATTTGACAAGGTGCACGAACTTTTTATGATTTTATTTTCCAGTTGATTTCACTAGTATCTACTTCCCCACAAAATTACACTTGGACTGTTAGTATAATATCATAATCTATACTTGATTTAGTGATTTTTTCCTCTAAAGTTTTAGGTTATTTCTGTTTTTCCTTGCTGGAACTGGATCTATATGGTACTTCTCACCTTTTTACTTCCTTTGGTGTTTTTTGAAAATGCTGATGTGTTTGTATTGTTCACCAAAGCAGAATGTACATTGTTTCATATCTCCCACGTTCATCTATCCTTGCCAATCCAACAAAATTACTCTCTTTTCTTTCCACATTTAGGCTATAATTCCAAGTAATTAAGTAGCATCCTTTTCATTATGTCAGAAATCTAATTATTTTAAGGGGTGAAAAAAGAAGCTTTTGAGTTTTGTAACATTATGACACATAGTACATACCTTATATGTTGCAGAACCTGTGCTATATGTAACTTTTATTTCCTTTTTCCTAGAGTAAATGTTCTATTTTTCCTTTCCCTAAATGTTGAACATAAGCCCTTATGTTGAACAGATGAGTAAAGACATAATTAGATGAAATCTTCCATTCAAACTTGAGTCATTTGTGAAATTAATACTTCATTCACAAGTCACCAGTTTCCCAGTGGAACCTGAGTGCTTCTATAGTTCTCCAGTGTAAAGCAGGTTACATCAGAAAAATTATTTCAATTTTCACTAAAACGTCTCACAGAGGTGATTTATTCAAATATCACAACTGATTGGGAGAATGGGGACTTCCATTTGGTTTCGGTGGGACTCTATAACATTTAAACTGAATCAGAAGAGCGAGCATCTCTTGACACACCTAGCTTGTCAACATGAAACAGTGAAATTGGCACTGCTAGGGATGCCATCACATAAAATTTTGTGACAGACACAACAGGAAAACAGTTAGTTTGTGTTAAAGTCACAAGGTAAACTAAAGCAGGCCTCCCTTCTCTCACCGTTCAAGAGTGTTCACACTTGAGGCGGAATTGTCAACTCCATTGATAATGGTCCTTTAACATGACATCTCTCTATGGATTACCACAAAAGTATTTCAGGAAGATACATAAAGTGGGAGCTGAATGACAAGAAGGCCAAGGCCTGACTGAAAGACACTGAAAAGCATTTTTTAAACTTCTTTCAAATTGGGAGCTGAAGAAAACACAAGACTTGTCTATTACCCCGAGGTAGGAAAAAGGTAGCAAGAAAATTGCTGTTCTGTTGAAACATATTGTGTTAGGACAAGTAATAGATTGTTTTCTCCTTAGTTGCCTGGCTCCTGTAGCTAAGAAAAAAGAACCAGGATTTTCCACTGTTGAGGTCCCAGATTTAATCCGTATTGGACCAAAAATCTTTTCCAGCATTTTCATTCACCATCTGAGTTCAAGCTGTTCAAGTGTCAGTTTTTTTCCAGCTTGTAAGATGCTGAGTGCTTTGAGAAACTGATATTTTGTTGTGTACCTAGAAAGACATACTATTGTCACTGAAATATAAATAATGCTGGTGACACTGAATAGGACAAAACTGCTCAGTATTATCAATCACTGTCAAAGAAGCAAACAAAAGTTTATCTGACAAACATAGCTATTTAATGTGGGTTTCTTCCTACTTCAGAAACATGAACAGCTTATGTGTTTTAGGGAAGCTTTCCAAAAGCCTGTCACTGATTTTTAGCTCCAGATTGCCACTGAAAATAAAAAGGTGGGAGTGTGACTTCCCCTGTGTCACTGAAAATTTCCCCTACCACACTTGATGTACTTCTTTGTGCTTCATTCTTAATCCAATAAAAAATGTATAACTCACCTTCAGATACTCCCATTTGTTTGTACCAAATAAAGGTGGGAGAACATTGTAAACCATTTACAAGAATATTAATTCCTCTTCTTAAGTGGGTTCACTTCCACTGTTTTCATGCTTTGTGCTTCCTTCCTACCAATATTGCAGAGATCGAGATTTACTAGGGATGAAATTCATGAAAGATACCTTCAGCCTGAATGCTCAATTGCCAAAAGCAAAATCTGAACTGCATAACTAATTGGTGGTGTGAATTTAGAATATCTCAGTCAATATTGCATTTCAAAAATGTACCTCAGCATGTAATTTAATATTCTAGCAAAATGAAATTTAGTTCTCTAGTGAGGGGTAAGACAAAGACAATTCATTGGTTGTAAATAAAAATTAAATGCCGATCAAGAAAAGACAGTACTGGGAAAGTTAGAATGTAGATGTCAGAATATATTTGGGTATTTAAAGACACAGATCAGGTTTACAGTTTATATTGTCAGATTAAATGATTTCTTCTATTGTTTTCACAGGAGGTTTGGACATCAAATCCTTTTACAAATTTGAAAACTTTTACTGAACATCTACCTTCACATTATGTAGTAAGATAGAATTAATCTCAGAATTATTTATAGACAATAGGGGAGCTGGACATCATCAAAGGGAAATTTACCCAGTCTCTAAGGCTTCTGGGTTAAATGTGGTGATTCCTCTTCTTCCTACATTGACTATGTGTCAAGACTGGCCTAGACTAGACAGGTAAAAGTTGTAGTTTACAAACCTTATATATTTTGGTAGAATCATAAGATGAAGTAATGTGAAAAACCACAAAATCTCATGGTTTTACTAATTAGAGAATGAAAATACAAATATAGTTTTTTTGCAATGAAAATTCTCAATGTGTTCTTGAGATAAACCCAAACAATAGTTAAAGCAATGGAAAGTGTAAAGCTGTTTTCCTATTTATATGTGAAGGTTGAAATAAGATGAATGTTGATATCTGAGTATATCCTCATACTGTGTCAGATTTTCCAGCACAATCACTATTCAAGATCTTGACGTACTTGTATTTGCCTGCTGATTTTCATTTAGCTCATTATAAACACTTATAATTGTGAATTTGGGTGGGGTGGGGTTTTTGTTTGTTTGTGGGATTCTTTCGGTTTTTTGAAATTGCAAAATACTGAAATGATTCTGAATTTGGACGACTTGGATAATATTACAGGACTGCCTTCCTTAGGAAACTAAACATCAAGATTACCCTTGATGCTATTTCTCTGTATCTTGCATTGTTTCTTATGAAGAATCATAGAAGAATATCAGATTAAAATTGAATCCTTCTCTGTAATCGCCAGATGTATCCTCCAAACACTGGGAAAATTCCAAAGAAAATGTCATAAGATAGAATGCTCAGAGTGAAAACCTGTCTGCATTTAAGTCAGTGGTTTATTGACTCATAGGTTTTTCTTGATTTCCAAGGAACTGATTGCAATTATGAGCCTAAATCAATGTATTTTATAAAATTTTTAATGAGTAAAATGACTAAAGGATATGGACAGTGTCTCTTTATACATTACCTTTAGATATTATACGTCCTTCTATGACCTCAAATTTGATCTCCTGTGCAGTTCTAATTATTCAGAGTAGACTTACTGTAGAAATGGCTTACACATCTGTCATATTCACCTAAAGGCAGATTTAAAGTCTATACTGTATTTATTATGTTAATTCATTTTGAAATCTATGGTGAAGGTGCCTCATGCCTTTCAAACTCAGTTTGCATAGTAAATTTAACATAGGTCCTGGTGGCCCACAAACATTATCCCTGAAGCAGCTTTAACAGTGCCTTAAGGAAGTGTGTAGTACACACACTGGGAAATAGACATGCAGTGAGAAAAAGAGGGGAAAAAGTAAGTACTTCTATTCTGCAGTCTGTGCTTCAGTAGTTCACAGTTTGGGTTTCTTTGCTTAATGTCTTCTGTTGCTGTAATCATGCTCGCAGAAGCCAAAGCACTTAGCAATTGTACTGCTAATGTAGTTTTTCCATAAAATGGCTAGCTTTTATCAGAATTAGCCTTTTCCAGACTTGAGTGTTAAAAGGTGTTTCTGTTGTTGCCAAACAGGTTATAGTTCTCTGAAAAAAAATGCCCTCCACCACCAATCATCGTGACACAGAAGAGTCAAGTAAGCATTATTTTCATATTCTTGTCTTTTTAATCACCATGAATAGTGGTGTGATTTTTAAGGACCAGAAGATCTTAAAAATTTAGAGGTTTTTAAGCCGTGGTAGAGTAAATTGTTATAGTCAGCTTGAGAAACAAATATATCTCCCTAGTGCATGCAAGGTGCTATACCAGTAATTTTTCTGGATTAAAAAAATATAATAAAATGAAGTTCAGATTTCTTATACATTAACTTTCTAAGACTGAAAATAACAGGAACTCAACAATAATCCCTCATTACCTATCATCACAAACCATATAATTTTAAATTTAAGAGAATTATGAATGTTTTTAAGTATGAGAATGAACAATTAAGGAAGACAAACATCACTAATTCTGCTCCACAGTGGCAGTTCTGGCTATAGCATAGTAGCTTGTTGTTCCAGGTTATATTAAAGTGATTTTAAAATTTTGCATTTCTTTCACTTTCCTTTCTCTTTCCTAAATGAGTCATTAAAGGATGGGTTTGAAGTTGTGTTGCCTTAAATGCATTTCAATATTAACATAATAGATATTTTGTGTACATGAGAATTCACTAAAACTGCTCTGCTGGTCTGATTTGTGATCTGCATTGAGTAATTTCCTAGCTTTAATCCAGATGTCCTCTTTAGACTTCTAGGAGATGCACTGTGGTGATGAACACTAATAGAGTTTTTATAGTCTCTGGGCACCACTGTTTGCGCAGTGTCTCTCAAGCAGCAAGATCATCAAATATTATGAGACAATTAATGAGTAATTAAAGAAAAAATATGCATCCTTTACAAGTTGTTTATTTATGGTTTTTACAAAACATTTATGCACATTTCACATAGCTATAAAAATATCTAGACTTTAAACGTCATGAAAGCATTTAAATGAAAAGCAAACAGTATTAAATGGAATATATAGATATCAGAAAAGTCTGACAGAAAGGGCAAATAAAAAACTGGTCAGAAAACAAAAAAACAAATGTGAAAATAGTTCTAAAATCCTTACACAGCTTTTGCATCTGGGCTAATGAGGTGTAAGATACTAATGAGGTTTAAGATACTTATCATACCTGTATTTTCAGGTCTGTTTCTCTTTCATTCTCTAACTTCTAAGCCAAACTGAGGTGAAAATTATGCCCTTCATCCTGCCCTTGAATTCCTAATGGTTTTCTTAGCTGTCATACATGACAATATGGGTTAAGTGTGTTTTTTTAATTACCTAGGAAACGATCACACTTAAAATACAGTGAAGGCACCGAGTCTGAGTTGGGGCTTTTGATTTAAATTAATCTACTAGTTTACATTAGGGGAAGCAAGACGAAAATAAGCTATGTTTGGCTTATGTTTTCATCTCTCACAAAACAATAATTAAAGTCCATTTTGGAAAACAGTATTTCACTCACGAAGAAAGATCATCAAAATGACAAGTTCTGTGACAGCTATACATCAAGCTACAGTTAAAAATCCTGATATCCTTGCATTATAAGAAGTATAATGTGAAGGAAGAAATATTTCATTTGGGACATTAGAATTATATAGGGAACAGATTACATATTTTATATATTATTTTTGTCAGTTTTTACTTCCACATAGCTTATATGCATATACATATAAGTCTGTATGTACATATACACATGTATGTGAGTGTGTTTGTTGGCAAGTGTAGATAAGAAAATTGATTTAATCTTCATTTAAAAATGAACTTAAAATAATAATTTCATTGTCAAAAGTGCTTTTCCTTAAATTAAAATCAGTCCTGAAAAAATTGCCATGTTACTTATATCAAGCTGGAGCTGAATATATATCTATGCACTGAAAAGAGTCTCAGGGACTCCTGTTGACATATAAAACATTCTTTTACTGTGTATTTCAATTTCTGTGAAAAATTACATCCTTGTAAATGTAAATATATTTTGGCTAAAGCAAAAATAAAATGCTTACTCATCAGGAATACAAAGAGACAAGGGATGCTGCCTTGAAAAAACACAGTATAAATGTGGGCAAGGGTGATGGTCTTCATGGGCTCTCTGAAGGCAAGGAGACCATTTAAGGCCAGATATTCTGTAGAGATGTATTGCTGATCATATTCCCTCTTGCCATCTCTTGT
>VZTN01033084.1:15362-41995 GCA_013400515.1 Erpornis zantholeuca | reverse complement strand
TTTAGAGAGTATAAAATAGCAGGAGATGCTTTCTCCTTACACACTCATGTTAGTTTTTGTAATTAATATGCCTAGGTTTCACTTTGCAAGCACTGAGTGCAGTCTTTCCATTGTTATATTTGTTTCAGAAACATTGATCTCTATATGTGCTCCTCTTTTTTTCCTGAATTAAGTCAGTGCAGATGGTTGTCTAAAGTTTTAAAACAGGTTTTGATCAAGATTATCTTCCTACTGTGCTACCAAAAAAGAGATATTACTAGAAAAGGCAATTGTAATTTGAATTAAAAAATTACTATTCCCATTTTTCAAAGAGACATCTTAAATATGTTTCAAAAGATATCCTGAAAGCATAGTGTAATTTTAGTTAAACTGGCTGTACCTCTCAGTGCCAGCCTAGTGCCAAAGCCACAAGATTAATTGTTCTCATTGTAAGGTTTGACTTAGGTGTTGTACTGTCATTTAAATAATTAGAATGAATGTTTTATATGGGTAATACTTGGGCACCAACTGCAAAAACTTGCAATGTAGTCTTGTGACTTCGTCCTACAAAATTCTTGGCAACTGACAACAGAATTCAGTACACGGAGATGGTATTCAAGTACCTGAAATTGAAATAAATAATGAGATTTATTCTTGCTATTAATTTGTAAAATACAAGTATTTAGTGCTTTGTAATTCAGCCCTTAGATTACCTCAATGAGTTGCAATCTTATGTTAAAGGTGAGATTTGTTATTTTACAATGGATTATCTAAAAAAGGCATTCCATACAAGTAAACTTTAGAAGATAACCCTTCACAATAAACAGACCAAATTGTCTTTTGTAAATTCAGGTTATTACCAACATCCTGTCCTATCCTCCAGGTTTTCATGGGGAGATTTTATGAAACTGTAAATTACAGATAACTTCAACAAAACCTCTGTTTAATATACTTACTTGAAACTGATTCCAAATTAGGACACCAAAACTGAAAATAATTATTTTAGAGTTAATTATGACTCAAACCAAAATTTTAGTAAATATAAGGTGGACAGAAGAATCAGTTCTTCAATTAAAAGTTTTTAAACTCCTGCACAATTTTGATACACAGGGTAATAAACCCACGGGGGTATTGGAGCCAAGCAGTGTGCTGAGGAGCAGTGCTCCAATATTGCATGTAAGTAATATTATGCATTTTATTTTTGCAAAGTGGCTGAGAGTGAGTAGGCAGAACAGGACATCTCCTCCTTGTTACTTATGGAGGCTAATGGGCCATCGGTTCTTTGTAAATCTAAACCCCAAATCTCTGCTCAAATATAAAGCTAGCTGAAAGGTGAAAAGCAGAGGAGGCACAGGTAACCTTACACAGGTGTATTCGAGCTTATTCCCAAGTTTCCCATGGTTTTATGTGGGCCTTAACTGCTACAAGAAGCCTTGCATCAGTGTTGTACATTTCAGTACTTGACTTTTCTAGAAGGGTCTAGAAATGTCAGATACTGGATTTGATCCCACACCTTGGAAAGTGGTCAAAACATAATACTATGAAAGCTGGCTAATAATAGTCCTATGAACTATCAGATATAAAAAATACCCATGTTTTCTGAAATATCAAGGTTGGGAAAGGGAAGTTATTGGGTCAAGAGTGAAATGCAATGGATGGGATAAGTTTTGCAATTGCTGGCTACGTGTATCGACCTTTTCCAATTTTCTTCTGAATAGCTGATGCCCTGTGAACTGGATAAAATGTCAATAGTTAAAAGAAAGTGGCCCTAGTAAATCCCTCAAATTCCATAAAAGATGATAAATGAATGGCTCAGAGTGATATATTCAGCATGTGTTTTGTTTAAGTCTCTGCAGTATTGGGAAATAGTATTTGGCGCAGCCACACTCCCCTCATAAAAGAAGTAAATCAAAATCTTTCTTCAGAACAACCACTGAACTGCATTCACAATCAATTAAAATTGGCATCTCTGCTGCCTTCACATTGATCTAAAATGCCTGAATCTGATAAAAAGTTATATTGCAAGCCTGTTCTTACCTCACCACCTGCAGTTTCTAACCAGAAATTTTTCAGAGGCTGGNNTTTAGGTTTTATAATATATTTATTATGTAAAACCCTGTAGAATGTCAGGCTTTCCCTAGCAGTTATATATTTTTGTTTATGAATCTATTTCTTAATGGCAATGTCACATATATACACATATGCACACACACGTGCATATATTCTAATAATTTTAATTTAACCTTCTTGTGGCAAGAAGCATGACTGAAATTGATATACAAATGGTAACTTGGAACAATGTTATATGTGTTCCTAGAATGCTTTTAACTGCAAGCACATAGGCAGAATACTGTGGCTGCAATTTTTTGTGTATCTATACAAAAAATGTTAACTTGAACTGAACTGTTTCACATGCCTAATCCATAGCAGCTGTAATGGTCAGTGAAACTATGTCTGTAAACCACTTCTATTGGTATTTTGAGCTTCTTTCAGTATTGATTTAATTTAGTCAACCACTCGAACTTTAACCAGAGTAAGCTGGTGCCAGATTAAGCATTAATGACATATGTATTCTGTATTCTTCGGAAACCTCACACAATTGCAGATTTCACTTGTCTATATGACCACTTTGTAACTAATCAGACCAGACGTGCCACTACAGAGAAACCACAAACACAGCAGTATGCACTGATAGATATTAATACAGTCCAGTCTGTTAACAAAGTGAACAATTGCCCAAATAATGACTTCCTGCTGTGGACTTTTTATGCTTTGTTTGTTAAATCCTATTTTCCTTCCTACTTTCCTGTTGACTACAGCAGAATTGAATTTTATTCAAGTCGACTTGCACTGGGTCAGCAAAACTCTTCACCTTTGTGGAAGAAAAATTAACTCATTGAAGGCTGGGTGGATTTGAACATACCTTATCGGTGCACTGAGCTCCCACCCACAGCCAAAGGGAAGGGGTTAACAGTGCTTATGAAATGTGGGAGAAATGAGAAGCTGAGGTACATATTTGCTAATGTGTTTAAGGCAAAGCCAGAGTTCACTGGACCATGATTTGCTTTGTTTTCACTTTCTAACTGTTCATTCTTTTCTTAGTATTTGCTCATTGCTTTAGCGATTTAGCAAAATGTTGTGCTAAATATAGAGAATAAAACATTAGCAGTGATGGCTATCATAAACATCACTACAAAACATGAAGGTATAGTGGAAGATAATCCTGTGGAATATCATATCACTAAAATGAATGGCAACAGCTCCTCAGCATATTCATTCAGCTGCTAGCATGGGGATACCGGAAGTAAGGTAATTTGCCACATAATTTACAGAAATATATGTCTAAATAGGTTTAATGCTATGCAGAAAACAACTTTGCTGATGTATAGAAGGCAAATAATTTACTAGCATTCTACTGTTTATATGCAATGTAATTGTGTGCAAATTTCTAGGAGGTCAGCTATCTCTGCTGCTTGCTACCTTTACAGTTGGAATAACAAACAGTCCAGTAGCCTTTAGGAAATTAGAGCAGTTGCGAGAAATGTTTTGTGTGGAATGACTTTCTTGCAAGTATAGGCAAAGGAAAGGTCAGATGGGTACGTTTTTTGATCAAGAAGGCTCAGTCAAATCTTGATAACTTTTGATGACCTTCCTCTTTCATGATTTAATCCATGGGTAATTTTCTTCTGATAAACTGACAGGTGCCACACAACCTGTTCAGTTTTATGCTCTGAAAATATTAGGCCCACGGGGATGCAAATGGTGCTTATTGTTAGAATTAATCATCAGCAGATAAATAATAAAATATGTTTTTACCTTCGTATTTTCTTCTGTTTTGAGCACTATAAAATATATTGTGTGGATATAATATAATAGTTGAGTAAATCTTCCATACTGGCACTTTAAATCCTTAATTGCTACAAAGGCTTTCAATTTAAAAATCATATTTTATCAGCATGATAAATTGTCACTATTGTGGTAGATAGAAAATACTACATTTAAAGCAGTAAGCAAGTGTTGAAAGTTGCATTTTCTTTGAAAGAAAAAGTTTCATGTCGTGGCTTTCTCTGATCTTCCAAACTACCCAAGACATCTGAATTACATTCATGTCTTCCCCATTTTTGCTGCATTTTTATGTACTTTCATCTGCTCAGGTGTTGGGACGTGCAATAAAGGAAAGCTCATTGGTTATCTAGGAGAAAAAGATCTAAACCTAAGCCTCCCAAAATTGCTTTCAATAGAGTGATATTTGCACAAGTCATTGAACTGGCAAAGTCTTGTTTCCTGTATCCTTTAGAGCCCTTTGGAGGGTGGAAGGGCATGCAGGCATTGTTTTTTTAATTCTGGGATGAAAAAGTATTTTCAGTTGGACAAGTTGATCACCCCAGAATTAAGTAAATGTTGTATTTGGTCCACCTCTAAAATATAGAAAAGGGGAAAAAAAAGGCTTCCAAAAGTTTAATGGTTGTTATTTAAGGACATCTGCCAAGTACAGGTGGCCAGTTTGTTTCAATATATCTGATGCTTTGTGCAGGTGTCCAAAGTGGGTTATATCCTACTGGTATTAGTTTCTTTGGAGGAATCCCTGAATCAGTTTCTGTCTTTCAACCATAGTTGATGTGCCTGGTAGTTGCTTGTTTCTCTACCTTATTTCCTGTCCCAGAAATGATGCTAACTCCTTGACACACAGCGTCTTTAAAAAAATTTGACTGTATTTTGCGAGAGGCAACTGTGTAAATTAGGATTTTTCCTGATGATCATTCTGCAGATCTGAGCGTTTTCTAGATTCATTGGTCAGCAAAACACTGTGTTGCCAGTAATAGTAATTCTAATGTGTACACAGGGAGAAGCTAAAGCAGACACGTTACATGAATTAGATAAATATAAGGAGGAATTAAGGACTAAAATATAGAATTTACTTAACTCGAATCTCACACTTAGGATGCTAGACCATGATATTTTTATGATGTGTTTTACACTTAATGGAAGTCAAATTCACTAATTACAGGAACATATTGGAGAAAATTCAGGTATAACCTGAATCACTACCCTGACTCTGAAAAGCTGAATTTTTGCAAACACTGATGTCTCTGGTTTCTTTTCACTTGAAGTTCAAAGGAAGAAAAAGAACCTCAGTGATTAACAATATTTCAGAATAAAATAATTTCATACTACCCTATGTGTCTTCTTTGGCTTGTGGAGAAAAAAAAAGGGCTAAGAACCAATTTTAAAAATCTTTGTAATTAGCTCTGACATTTTAGATTTCCAGTATGCAGACTTCATGAATCTCCAAAGTCTAACTTTGTTCTTTTAAAAAACCCCTTAAAACACTACTATTATGGGAATTACTCTTCTGTATTGAAAAAGACAGCTTCTATATAGGAATATATAGTAATTTTTTTTTTTTAAGTATCAAGAGAAGGAAGTTGATGACCTAAGCATCTGTGTTTTTTTCTGAGGTAAATAAGCAATGATAATATCTTTTGTATATATTACACATGACATCCAAATGCTGCTTTGGATCACCACTACAAATTTCAATGGAGCTGAGAAGGTGTAAGCTGGTCTTCCACCACGAGCTGCTGTGTTTCCAACCACATGATTCACTATTTTCCAAAGTTTTGAGAAAAGCAAAATCAGTGTCAGGCTACCAGTACCTAACCAAAAAAAACTGAGGCATGATATTGGACCAGTGTTTGCTTATCAGGGAACTCTGAAGGAATTTGGCCAGAGAGGCAGCTATTTAGGACCTGATATGAAGGTCAGACTTCATTGTAATCCATAGAATGGAGAAAAAAGTCAATTGCTTCTGCAAGAGAAATTATGTTAGTGCATTTTTATTGTGCAAATAATGAAAAAGAATGTTGGGCTTGAGATTTCTTCATTGTGTTTCTGTTTCATCATGTTTGGTTCAAGCCAAAATTTGTGCATCTGTCTAAGATCTGTGATTACAGTCAACCTGTTTGATTAAAATGCAGCACCCAAATCCCCTCACTGTCTAATGAGCTGAAAATTTACTGCCAACACTTTAGAAAAACTGCTTTTATAAACATTGATTTAACATGTATTATCATAATATTAACAAAAGAAACTGCAGTCCAAAATTTTGATGTGCAAATGGGTTTAGGAAGGAGAAAATCAGAAGGTCACTAAAAGGTCTGATGTGCTGTCCAAGAAGGCACTGAGGCAGGCATGTAAACGTGCTTGCATATCCTACTCTGAGTTGCAGAACAGGCCTAAGTCATCTCCAGTAATCCTGCAAATACATCCTGCCCTGAGCAGGCTAAACTGCTTGACAATCTTGCTCCTGTTCTTTTCGAGGAGACATTTAGATCCTGAATCACATAATTTTTACTTCTTTGAATTCACAGACTCGTGTCCTCAGCAGCTGGTAAGCCATATAATATTTTTCCTGGCAGAAAATGCTGACTCAGTCCTGGTTTGTTTTCTGCATGGTTTTATATAATAAGCCTTGTGAGGTGGAGCATAGGATTTTGCATGTTTGTCTAGACTGGCAGTGACACTGTGAATGGTCCTGTCTATCTTGTTACACGTGTTGCTTGTCCATGTAAAGCTATTTTTGTGTTATATTTCTAAAGAAACAGCTTTTATCAAAAAGCAGCAAGACCCTATTAAATCTCGGCTCCAGACAGAACTCAAACATTATAATACACAAGTTCCTCACATCTCCCTGTAATACACTGAAGCAGTTTTGTTTTGGCAATAGTCAAAGCTTAGAAACAGCCTTGTAAAGACTTGGCAATCTTTAGTGAGGCCATGGGTGACGCAAATTAGTTGAGAGACACATCTGACCTGTATCCAGAATGAATAGGAGCAAACCAAGTAATTTTTCCTATTTAGATGCTGGAAAAGTTATAAAAATACATCCCCCCCCCCCTTTTTTTTTTTCCCTTTTAAATATGATCAAATTTATGACCTTCCTTTTTCTAAAAGCCTGGTTTGTATCTATATTGTTTCTTTGATGGAAGAGGATAAGTGAAGTGGAAATTATCTTTGATTGTGGCACATATATTTGAAGTGGGAAATCGGGACCTTTTTGTTATATTAATTCTGCCAACAAGAAGGCAACGAGATGACCTGAATCTCAAATTTCATTATCCACAATGGAAATATGGTTATCTTTTTTCCTTTGATTGTTAAAAGGATGTTGGGGAGGGTTATGTGTGATTCTATAACTCTTCTGTTTCCTTTTCTTTTGGAGAATTGTTATTGTTCCCTGCTGCCCTTGCTAATAAAACAAGTTCAGTGGTGAGCAGACATGTGCAACCTGATGGATGAGGAATGAAAAAGAATCCTTCACCTTAGTTTTCTTTATCATAGGCCTTTTTTGTGTGTGACACAGCAAAACACATAACCCAAAATTTTATAGAAGTCCATTTTCTACTGGGTGCCAACATACGGGGGTGACAAATATTTTGGGGTGGCTTTAACTGGTTTTCTGGAAGCTTTGGGAGCAGTGAGGGCAAAGCATATTTTTCAGCTGACTAGGGCATTAAGATTTAAAGATTCTTCCTGAAAATGTTGCTGTTGAGCTTGCTTGTTCCTATTTATCGTTAGAGAAGGTAATTTGTAGTGTGATCATTAAGATCTGGTTAAAAGGCTCTGAACAAGGTCTCAATAGAGACCATGTAGAGATTAGTTTTTTTTCCTGAAGTGCAATGTAGTTCAAAATTGATCAATCCCAACCAGATAAGGAATTTCGCAAGCAATGGGGCAGTACACATTCGGCATTTCTTGAGAATTTTGAGTGGCATTTACATGCAACTTTCCTGGCAAGCAGTAAGTTGGTTACCCCTCACTTGCCTGCACATGTTTCTTCAGGTTGTCTGACAAGAAGTTACCTCCTTGCTTGATGTTTCCCTGACCCATTCCAAGAAAATCTTTGTAGAATGATTGCACTGAAAATAATGCCAAGATTTCACCAAGAGGACAGGCTTATTTTTGTCCCTATTTTAATGCAGAGCTAGAATTGTGGAGCCAGTTTATTTCAGCAACAAACGTCAAAAGTAGATTTTTTCTTTTTCTGTTCTCTTTCTCACTGGGGTTTTGTAGCTGGAATTTCCACATTTTTATTCACTTACTAAAAAAAAAAAAAAGAAAAAAGAAAAGCCACACTAACCTGCCTGTGACATTTAGAGATGAAAGCATTTGGTGCCAGCAACAGCCAGGCATGATCACTGCAGCACTGCAGTGAACCAGTTTATTAAACTTGTGCCTGAATCCAGCTGGCACAGTGAACAGTGACTCAACTTCTCCCTGTGGCAAGACATCAGCACACACTCGCTGCCTGCCACCTTCGCTGGCGCGGGTGGTCAAATAAAACTTCTTCTCCTGGACCAGGTCTGAGACCTGTAACAGATTTTAATGGCCTGACAGAAGGCACGAGCGACTCGGTGTGTCTGGCACTGTTACTTCGATACCGGGGGCTGGATTTGTACTTCACAGAAGCGCCATGGTAGTGTAACGTAATTTGAGATGAGCTGCCTGGCTTAATCCAACTAAAAGCATTCATAAGTGTGATTCTGGTTTGAATATATCTGTTCTTTCTTTTTCTTGGCCTGTTAGTCAGTAAGTTTCCATCTTCCATTATGCCTTTCCTGATACAACCATATCAAGACACTTCTTCCAACTCTGTTCATCTCTTTGCCTTTGGCCAGCATGACCAGATATAGCTGGTGAGCTGCAACTCTCCTCCCCCAGAAGCAGTTGGTGATGGTCCTGTCCATTTGTTTCCATTTGATTCTGCTGTCACCAGCCACTTCCTGTGGGTCTGCTGCTTGATATTTGTATTTGGTTTCTGAAGTTTAGTTAGAAAAAAGTGATGCAGGAATTGAATATAGTCCTAAAGTAAGAGAGATGATATTGTGTTGCTTGATCATAGAGAAAGTAGCTGAGCTCAACTGATGCTTCTTCATCTGGAGTTTTGTTACCTTCTGACCTGCCTTTGAACTTGTCTTTCATAGCTGCTGCTACACCATTTGTTTTTGCAGGCTAATCAGGCTGGGTGGATGTATATGCAGGAGTTTCCTGGAGTCCTAAAGTATGGTTTTGTCAAATTTTGAATACATGAGATAGGAAGAACAGACAATGCAGAGTGGTGGGTCACCATAGCTAATGCTCATGTTACCACATTCAGTCAGATGCTGGCTAAACATGCAGCTACTTAAACTGATCACTTATCTCTAGAGTCATATGGGGAAGACAAACCCTCCTGAAATTCTGTGGGTTTTGCATGTTAAGAAGTGCAAGCATATTGTTGGGTAGGTGACATAATTTTTTTTTTTTTTTTAGTTTGTGCCTTGTCCTGGTGTATAAAATAAGTTTCAACATATAGTTAAAGTTTTCCATGAAAGTGCAGATGTGGTTAAAAATAATGTAGCATGCAATTCTGAGCTCTAATTTTTCAAAATATAACAATAATAATAATCTTTAGTTAATAGTAATAATAAAAATGGTGTACAGAAATTAAGTGTGTGTATTTAAGGTTGTTGTATCTATTGCAATACAACCCAGAGACTATGTTGATTTAAAAAGAACAGTTATAAGTCAGTTAAATGGCTGGCCATAGTTTGAAGTTGAGTTAAAAGAGGTGTATAAATATTATTTTTCCCCATGCACGATTTTATACAGTACATGAAATCTTAATTTACTGTAATTACTCTATAAAAATTGGCTGAAGATAGTATTGATTATAGAATGTCATAATTTCTCATAATGAAAGAAGAGTAATGGATGTAAGCTTTTGAAATAATCTTGCTTTGCTGTGTATTCTCCAATCTTCTATTTGTACTCACTTGTGTAACTGGGGGAATGGGTATGAGTGTGGCAGGAATGGCTCATGATATTCATATCAGTTCTTGTAACAAGGAAAAGTGAAAAGTAGGTGGAAGTTCCCTGTTTCTGCAGCAAACTGGTAAAGTCTACTTCTGGCACACTGTTGCTGTCAGCATTGTTTATTCTAAAATATGGGGCAGGACGCTGTGGTTATCAGGAAATTCCAGCAGTTTTCACAGCTGGACATTTCCCACGGGGGTTACAAGGAAACTTAAATTGTTCATGTCTAGACCAAGCTGTAGCAACCAGCTACTGCTGGGAAAAATCTTCTAAATGCCAGTGAGGTCCTGTATACTCCATCCATTTCTGTCTCATGGTTGAAACATGAGGATAGCTTTGCTGATAGCAGAGGAGTGCAGATTAAGTTGTAACCTTCCCTCTCCCAGCTCCACCCTCCCATCCAACTAGGGCCACTTGCAGGTATGTGCAGTGTCAAGAACTGAAAGATTCACTAAGTGTAATTGCATCCTACCCTAATAGATACGTTTTTCCACAGGACTGAGAGCTCAGATACGAATGTATACTGAGTCATACACTTGAAACTGGAGTGTTTATAAGGAGGGTTGAGGTCAGTGTGGATGAAGGGGCAGATGGTGGTATAAGTTGTTCTTGTGCTGTTGAAGGTCTTAGCTTGCACCAGCAGAGGATCTGCCTATAAAGTGCTTTGCATAAGTCAAGCAGAATTTCAATAATTTGCGCTAACAGCCATCTAGTTCATTGTGGAAAACTGGATGATTTCATAAATCAGGAAGAGAAACTGCTTAAGAAGCCATTGGGAATCATGTGTCACCAAAATATACTTAGTTAATTTGCTCTGACAGGCCTGCTGGCGGAGGTTGTTTATAGTGTTTTAGTGCACTGGAATTCGTTTCACAGGCTGTGACCCTGTTACAGTAGGTGCTGTATAAATGGAGAACAGCCTGGCAGCCTGTGCCCGAGCTTTCAGTCAGACAACAAAACAGGAGGGAGGAAGTGGAAATAGAGAAGACAATGGAGTATAAGGGGACAGTGTTAGTATGCATGCAAAGCAGTGATTTCAGCATGCTTTAAGCCTTACTATTCTGCTGCTGAATTACTACTTCATTTTGGGGGAGGTGGTAAAAGCTCTGTTCCGATAATGCTTCTGGGAAAATTTTGCTTTAGAAGCCATAAAATGCCTCACATGTCCCAGAGTGGGAGGTTAAAAGAGGAAAATCACCAGCAACCTGGCATTTTAGTATTCTGGGAGGAGTACAGTGTCAGTTTTATTCCGTTTGCCCAAAAGCAACTGGTTCCTGTCTCGTGCTTTGAAACTGATGTGTCCTCTAGGCTGACACTGGAGAAGGTAAAGGCACACATGCCTTGCTCAGTTATATATGCTGCCTAAATCCTAGTAGGTAACACTACAAGCTGTTCCCACAAACTTTTGTTTGTTATTTAAGTGCTTCTTAATTGCACTGTGGAGAAACTTGACTCCGTCACCTCTATAGAGGTTTCATTACTTAGGTCTCTTTTGGGGGACTAATACCAAATATAGGTAACCTAAATTCCACCAACCACATCTCTACCTTGTGTTTAGATGTTTCTGCAGGTTTATGCCATAGATAGTGGTGGAGGAACATAGCTGGACTGACTCCCTCTGGTGTAATGTATAGTGGTATTATGGCTAAGACAGGTGTTTGATCCTTGCCTTTATGCCTCACATGTTAGGGACATGAGGATTGTCTTTTCCTCACTGGACAATGGTTATATAGAATCTCTGTGTGCACCTGCTGTGCAGCAGAAGGCCCTATTTGCCATCTCAGCCTAGGTGTTCATCTTTAGTCTCAATTTCTGTGTAACACAGTCACAGCCCTTAAGAAAAAACTTTGAGACATCCTAGACTCATTCACCTGCCATATGCAAAACTAAGCTTGCCTGCCTGGTCCATGGGGTTTATTGACCTCATTTGCCTCTAAAATGTTGTCATGAGGCCGGTGCTGATAAGGAAGGAGGCACTGAAGAAGCTTGACTTCATTGCTGATGGGCAGGCAGGCAGTACAAATAACCTGAACTCAGAGAAATAAGAATATTAAGTTCTTGGTCTTGAAGACAGCCTGTGCTTTGGAGTATGTGCGTGATCTCCAGCTGCAGGAAAACATGAACATGAACATGAACCAGTCAGGCAGAATTTTCAGGTCACTGAGAAGCTTTGTGGGCGGGACTGAATGGCACAGTTCTGTTCTGTAAAGGTATGGTCATACTATATAAATGTATTAATTGATAGCTTAGTACTGTAAGCTCTGTAAAATACTCTACATAATGCCATAAAAAGCTTTTGTTTGGCAGTAGGAGACTCAGGGCCATCTCTTTCTGCTAAAGCTGTGTTAATATACTGGTAAGCTTGCCTGCCTTTTGAGATACTTCCGGAGTTAGGATGGTTGGAATTAATGAAATGGCAATATATGTTTCTTTACTTTATGGACTATCTAAGGGATATTATTAAATGTAACTTTCCTGAGCCCTTTGATGTATTATTGTGCTCACTGTGGTAGTGAAGGATAACTCATTCCCTTTATTGCAGAGAAATGTAATGCAAGATTCTTTTGTCTCATGGATGAGAAAAACATATAAATCAACTGGATATAGTGAAGGTTTTGTTCTCTAATTAAGTCATCCTGTCTCATGTTTTTACACAAATAAAGCATTTTCATTTTCATTCAGGCTAATGATTTATGGGTTTGGCACCCTGTACTGATGCTGTAGGAGCTCTGAGATGTTCATTGTTAGGCTCAAACTATTTCAATAATTCCATTGCTTTCTGTCTCCATGTGTAATTTTCAGTCAAAGATTTACAGTTATGCACCCCATGGATCCTCATATTAAATTGTATCATCTGCAAAAACGGATATAAATGAGTCCCTTGGCTATTTTCTTCATGGTTACACAGCCTGCATATGGCCAGCACACAAGAATACTCACTCCTATTGATGTAAGAGCCAAGTCATGTTATTGCCACTGTCTGTAGGTGCACTTTCTGTACAATTGTTTGTAGGATAGCATTATCCTTACTTAATTTTGTCCTTTAATCTGTCTTAGAAAGCTATGAAAAGAAGATAGATCTGTGTTGCAGAAACATTTGCAGAAAGTGCTAAGTTATGTTAGCTCAGAAGGCCAACATCTTTCTCAAGTACACTTAACTTGATTAATTTTTTTTATGGTCAGCTTCAATAGTCACCATATGTTGACCATAGTTTGTGAATAAATTGGGTTTTGAAACCACTTGGGAGTTACTGTGTAAAAGCTAGTTTAAATTTAAAAAAATAAAAAGTGTTTCCTTAAAGACACAGTTTTGAACTGTAGATTTACACAGAATGTTATTTGTAGCTTTCTAAGTCAAACATGATCCATTTTCCTGTTATGAAAAAAAGTACACCACTCATTTTGGAAATTTCACTTCTCAAAACTCAGCCTGGTACACAATGATTGGTTCTTACTGACTCATGTGTCATCCCCATATTGGCATGCAGAGCCCACAGTTCTATTAGCTTGATTATTCTTTCTTTCTGATATTTTTCTATCTTACATAGTTTGGAAATGTGTAAATCTATGTTTTTTTCTGTAACCTCTTTTTAGTGTTTTATGTAAGTGATTTAAAAAAATATTATTTTGTCTAGAAAATAAGCATATACAGGCTGGGAAAGATACAAGGATAACTATAGCAGAAGCAGGATTATGGTAGATGGAACAAAGCCTTTTTTCTTCTTTTCTTGACCAAGCTACAACAAATTTAAAAATATAGAGAACTTTCTGAAACTTGAAAATTTTGATGAAGTTTCAAATTACTCTTTTCTGTGTTTGTTTCTTTATGCAAAATCACTATTTTTCTGCTTTGTCTGGTTTAAATCAGAATTTGCTGTGCATTAGTAAGTGTTGTTTTCCTGTGCACATCACTTGTGATTTGAACATATTTGCTTTTGTCTGAGATCTATAAAATAGAGGGCAGAGAAATTTGTCTTCCCAGAATTCAGGCTGCAGTAGGTGTGGGGCGTTTTTTGCTTGGTTATGGTTTTTGGTTTTTTGGGATTTTTTTGCAATTGCAAAAAAATCAAATTGCAGTCCACCATCTTTCTTGCTCATGTTGCTGGACACAAAAAAAAGAAGCTCAAATACAGCACTGAATATGACCTTTGTGTGACTCCATAAAAAGCTATGTCTCCAATCTGAGAAGGTGGTTAGCATTGGCCTACAAATTACATTTTGAGGGGAAAGTGTCTTATTTTTGATTACTGGTTATATCAGTCCTGGAATAACAGTTTGATATTTTAAAAATTTGAGTTGGAAATGTTTGATTAGTTGAGTAAGTGCTGGGGTGCTGCTTCCAACTTTTTAAGTGTTTAATTTTCTGTACATTAATTTATCTATAGAATCAGAAAGGGAGTGCTATTTAATTTTGCAATTTGTAAGTTAATTATATAACAGTATTAGAGGTGTTCCTTAGGAAAAATAATGTTACTACTAATTGGCAAAGTAAAAAACACCTTTCACATTTTCAGTGATTTTTTTCCACACATCAGGTACTGAAGTTTGCCAGATTAATGAGAATAGGAAAGTAGTTTACTTAGTAATTTTTTGTTTCCCCTGTGCTGTTCTTATATTTGGCTAGTTATAAAAAAAAGCTTTTTTTATTGCCCTATATTATTCCTGTGATGGAATAATCTTTGTTTTAATTGTATATGATGCAAGTACATACTAATCCTCAATTAGTGACATAAACTTCGTGGCTTTGGGTTCTTCAATATAGTCAAAGATACTTGATCTTGCATTATCACTGGTTCACAGTTACTTTTCACAGTCAACCATGCATTACAAGCAGCCTTCAGTTGTGCAAAAGCATCTATTATGTCCTTTTGGGAAAGTGAACTGTTCTCTGTTGCTGTGCTTAAAACCATCATGTCCTGTGTGCATGCAAAAAACAGGGCCGGGGTGGGGGGAAGGCTAGACACCAAGGAGTCACTATATATAGTAGGAGTCTTTTTCTTTCCACTGCTTAAAAAGATAAGTAGCTGAAAGAGAGTCAAGTGTTGTTTCTCTATAAATTGTGTGCCAGCAGGTTTATCACTAAATGCTGTAGGTTATGTTGAGTGGAATAATCTGGAGGAAGAAAGGGAGGCTAAAATAACAGAGCAGTAGGACTATTTTGACTCCACAATCAAACTCTCCTTGACTTTTGCCCTTTGGGTGGAAAGTGCTTATGTTACAAAACAACATGAGGTCAAGCTCTGGGTTCTGGTGTTAGTTTCTTTCTTGCTGATCTACACTGAGGGAGTAGTTACTTTGCTTTTGTGTTAGAAGTTATGTGCTCTTACTGTTTGGGCAAAAAGAATGGCCATTGCTTTTCCTGCAGAGTGTAAGAAGAACTGCTGAATGAAAGAATGAAAAATTGCCTGGGTGGCATTGAAGAGCTATCCATGCCTAGGCTCAGAATGAAGATATCCTGAAAAACATGGGAGCATTCACTTTTCAAATATCTGGTTCCCTCAAAGGCACTGTACAGTGCTAGGAGTATTTTTACAGTTATGAAGTGGATATAGTTTAAAAAAGAATGTTTAGGTGTACCCAATTGATCTGATGGCACTTTATGAAAATTCTACTGAGTTCTTTTGGAAAGATAAGTTATGCCTGGTTTTGTCAGCTCTTTCTGGGAAGTATTCTTATCTTAGGATGACAACTGCTTGGTTAGTGATCCTGTGATAGACCCATGGTGTGGACGAGATGTGGGAGCCCGAGTGTATTATTTAATGGCTTTGGTACAGTGGAGGAGGCCCCTGTCAGGAAGCAATAAAGTAGTTATTGGGTAATGACTGTGGGGGCACCACATATAAGGTTAAATTGATATATGTAAATCACCAACTTCAAGAAGCTGAGACTGCCTCTTGGTGCTCATCTTTTTTTTTTTTACACAAGTGGGGATCAAATAGTCACGGTTTTGATAAATGGTATGTAGCTAACCTACATTAAAGACCTTAAGGGAGTTCAGCTTTTAAATTCCTTTGAAATGTAATGGAATTTGGGTGCCAAGTGCTCTTTCTTTTTAAAAAAAGTCACTGCCTCATTTGCTCTTACTAAACAGCTTTTTAAAAATGGTGCAAAGTCTTTGATATGTTCTGTCACAGTATGAAAGTGGCACAGGGTATACATGCAAATAAAGACGTCTGACTTCAAGGGGTGTTGGCAGAGGCAGAAACCAGCTGGGATTAACTGTTGGCTTTCTACTGTTGTGTCTGATGTGTGCTGTGTAATACTCATGGCAGTTTTTGGAGGTCTCTGGACAGGCTGTGTGGGATCATTTGAACAGAAATGTTTCATGTTGGCTGGTTGTTTCATCTCCATAAATGTTAGTGAAAATAAAATATTCTAAAAGTGCAAAAAGCCTGTAATTTACTGGAGGTCCAACTCCTGTCTTGTATGCGATTCCAAAGTCAGCAAGATCTATGGGAACATGCCTGAGTAACTTTCCCTCCCTTATGTACCTTGTCTGCTATAAAACCATGTCTGAAAATATATACCTGTTATACATGATAAATGTTAGAAAATCTGGTGTGATTCTCATTATTACTCAAATTCAGAATAGATAAAACAAATGGCCTTAATGCTCTTGAATTGAAGTCTCAGTCCACTTGCATAGTATGTAGCATTAGGGTATCCATAAACATTTATATATACAGCACACAGAGAAAAGTGGCTATGTTTGTGAGTAAAATATACATCAGCAAGATGTTACAGTGCTATGTTAGCTGCAACTTCACAAACAAAACCCGAGATCCTTTTAGGAATGTAGAATTGTTTCCACTTTTGAGGCTTGAGATGCCTTTTCCTTATTCCTAAAAATCAGTGTTTTGTATTGCTGTGTATGGAGTCTGTTCATGGGAGTTAAACCCAACAAATTGTCCTTCAAACTAGTTTTTCTGGGGGTGGGGCTGCAGTTTGGTTATTCTCATTTTTCACACGACAGTGCTGCAGCGCAAGTATGAACTCAAGTATATATGAGGAACAGATTTTTTTTTCTGTCTGGGTTAGCAGCTTCTAATGTAGTTCATCCTACTCCAACGATACAAAACAGATTTAAGCTGGTGCTCTTTTCAAAAACTTTTGTACAATTTTTTAGATTGCAGTCTGAATTATTTGCCTTTCCATTTTCAATGGAGACCATTAGAGGGTTTTTCTTGGCCACACCCAGGGCTCTTCTGAACAAAGTTGAATTATACGATTATTAAGAAGCCAAAACAAAAACCAAAACAAATACTTCAAATCTTCCACATCTGTCAGGCTTTACAAAAAACCCTTGGAAAGTGTGAAGAATTGTGACAAGTGAGTAAAGTAGAAAACTATTGCAGTCTGCTTTTCTTAAGAGATACTGGGAATTAAGTCTCTGCATAGGCTTGCAGTTAGTCTTGTGTGCCCTGCTGCCCGAATGGGTGATCACCAGGGGAACAGGCTTGCTTTTGTTTGTGAAGATATGTAAAAGAAATGCACACTAAACATTTGCATAGCGTCTCATATCATGTAAAAAAATGCAATGAAAATGAAACTGGATCAGGTGTCATTTTTTGTTAGCATTCTTTGGTTGTGTTAAGTGCAAATTTTGCAAGTCTTCAGTTATAAATTCAAATTTGAATGTTAAGCTGTGAAGTTAGAACAGAAAAGTACCTTAATCAGAGTTATGCAAACCTATATAATCAGCATGAAAATATTTTTGTACTGCCACATGTGATATATCATTGCTTTGCTGTATAAACACAATTAAAGAGTGCCTTGGGGACTTCCTCAGCAAGAGATTAAACAGGGAAACAAGACCGGCAATTCTAACACTTTGCATTTGATGACTTAATCAATCCAGACAGGCTTTCATTCCTGAAGATTTCTATTGCCTGAAATATGCATTATAAGAATTCACAAGCACAATTTTCTAATGGATCACAAACACATGTTCGTATTCTGCCTCTCAGTGAAAGAAATAATCTGTAACCTTCTCACAGATAAGCATTATTTTTCTTGCCCTCTTCCCCCTCTTTTTTTCCCTGACAGAGATTAGCAACAATTTAGACTTGTGAGTAGAGCTAATTGCTGAATGCTGTCTAAACTGCTTCAGACTAAATGGCCTTACTTAGCTAAGTCCTACCTTGTAAATTCTTAAGTCAAGCTCACTTGTTTTGTCTGAAAAAAGTTAAGGAAGCAGATTGTGGGCTGGTCTGGAGAAGGAGGGCATCTCTGCCTTTCTGGTGGGGAGGGTTGAGGTGAGTCACTAGCAAGCCCTTCATTAGCTCCCTTTAATGAAGTAGTGGTTTGCTGAGCATGTATCAAGCAAATTTCACCAAACTTGGTCAGGACAGGCTGGAATGATGGGCTGAAGCCAATTGCATGAAGTTCAGGAAGGAAAAGTGCTGGGTCCTGCACTTGGGTCATAACAACCCCATGCAGTTCTACAGGCTGGGGGAAGAGTGCCTGGAAAGCTGCCCTGGTGGAAAAGGACCTATGTTGTTGGTCAACAGTCAGCTGAACATGAGCCAACTGTGCCCAGGTGGCAAAGAAGGCCAATGGCATCCTGGCCTGGATCAGAAATGATTTGCCAGCAGGACCAGGGCAGTGCTTCTCCCCCTGTACTCACCATTGGCGAGGCTGCACCTTGAGTGCTGTGTCCAGTTTTGTGTGGAGCACAAGTCTGATGAGGAGCAGCTGAGGAAAAGCTGCTGGGGGTAAAGCCTGGACAAAAGAAGGTTCATGAAAGCCTTTATCTCTCTCTACAACTATCTGAAAGGAGGCTGTAGCAAGGTGGGGGTTGGTCTCTTCTTGCAAGTAATAAGTGATAGGACAAGAGAAAATGGCCTCAAGTTGTGCTCAGGGGATGTTTAGATTGGCTATTAAGAAGAAATTCTTCAATTTCTTTCAAATTCCTCAAGGGATTGTCAAGCATTAGTGTAGGCTTCCCAGAATGGCGGTCAAGTCACTATCCCTGGTGGTGTTTCAAACATGTGTAAGTGTGGCACTTGGGGACTTGGTTTAGTGGTGGACTTGGCTGTGTTAGGTTAACAGTTGGATTTGATAATCTTAAAGGATTTTTCCAACCTAAATTATCTGATGATTCTTGGAGGAGAAGAAAAATTCCATTAAGTTGAATTAGTTTTGATACAGGCTATGTTTTGGATTACAAAATTATTTTCAAAAAATTCCAGATGATTAAAATATTTTGTAAAAGAAAACTTCTTTCTTTTTGGCTTGAATTGTTTTGATTGTCATCCTTATATCATAGCAAAAATGTTAGAAAAATTCCATTTATATGCCAAATCCTAGAATGCATGCTGCAGGATACTGCTCAAAGTCATTGCCTTGGATTGGATTCAGTGTCACCACAAGCAGAAGGCAGGTATCATCTTTTCAATAGGTTTTTTGGGTCCCCAAAATGTGACCCACCTTTTTCCATTCTTGTGGCTAATTTTGAGAAGCCTAGTAAATGAAACTGGAATATTTGATGAGATTTGCAAACATAGAGATACTACTTCTATGAGTATTTCTAGAGTATTTTATATGTCTTTTTATATGTTGTTGCAGGGGACACATCTCATCTTTCAATCCTTAGTGATCATATGCAGCTGTTTTTGAAGAGTTTTCTCTTCCATGGCTTCCTTACTTAGTCCCAGCTACTGGAAACAGTTATGAAAATACAATCTTTTTAATGGACTCTAAATTCCAGTACCTAACCAACCTGATAAATACTGTGAGAACTGTTTACAGCTGTTGGCTCTTAGCAAAGAGCACTCACAGCTTTACAGCTCTATAGTTAGCTTCTTTTCCTTCTCCATGCTGCTCCTGATGTGCAGTGATTCTCTAAAGCAAGTTTTATTTAACAATTCAATTTTCTTTCTGCTACCCAGAGATTTCCTTTAAAGCAATAAAATTCCTAGTGGCCTAATCCAAAATGATTATCCACAGGATCAAGAATCCTAATTAGTTGGTTAGGACCAGGTGAAGATGACCTGGTTTCAGAAATGGAGTTTACACATTTTCAAAACTAAATCTAGATGCAAAATATTGTCTTTTGAATTATCTTCATTGGCTCAGAAGAGAAAAAAATGTATTCAAGAGAGTGAGGAGTGGTGATATTAAAAGACTGTTCTTTAACTGTTCCTCAGTCTCAGTGCAGATAGGAATTGGTGAGTTGAAACTGTAAGGCATGAACTAAAATGAAAGTTTCAAAAGAAAAATATACAGATATGGTGTGTATTTACTTACTTGATTCCAAAAAAGTAACTTCAATTCAGAAAAATTGTACTTTTACATCCGAAGCCTTCAACAGTGCTGCAAAGTGATGAAATGTTTAAGATTTTTGTTAACTGTCCAGGAATATTCAGTAGCTAAAAAATAAATAACAAATGGTAAGGGAAGGAAATGGATTTTAAACCCCATTTAAAATTAAACCTGTGTTTATTAGTATCAATCCATAATGGTAATACTTGTATTTGAATATACTGTTACCAACAGGGAACATTCGGTCTCTTTGGACATGCTGTGAGATCCAGGCAGCTGCTGTGCCTTAGACATTCTTAAATAGTTAATAAACTGGCACTCCTAAACCTGACTTATTTATTATTATGGACATAAAATCCCACAAAAGAAAGCCAGATGTTTTGGGAAAACAGTTTGGTTTCAGAGTTTTGAGCTGTGTATCATGCTTTTCATTATAAGATTTCCTATTCCCAGTACTGTATTTTTTATGTCTTCTGATAAGGCTTCCAAAAATTCTTGCAGATCAACCATTCCCCACATAAATGAGTTGAATGAAAATGTAAGGAATAAAATGTGTGTGGTTCAAATGTTTCAAGAGCTAGTGTGTTTTCAAGAGTAATGCGAGTTTTGGGGTTCTTTCAGAAAGAGCAGAGTTGCATTTACGTGCTTTTGCAAATCTTGTTCAGCTCAAATCCCAGAAAGTAAGCTTGTGAAGTTTCAATCTTTAGAACACTGTTGCAAACATGTCCTGTACCAAATCCTACTCCATGTGATTGAACTTGTTCTTTGTCCCATTTTTACATTGTTTTCATTCTGTCTCTGAAAAATTCCATGAACTTCAGTTTGTTTGTGTTTCCTTTCATATATATCATCCTTCCCTCACTGGCAGCGTTTAATGGCTTGGGTTTTGCTCCTCTGTTGAAATCTTTGTTGCATTTCAAATTTTGTATTCATGTGGCTGTGTGTTGACCCTCATAGAAATTCTATTTTCAAGTATATTTCTGTGTGGAAGCTTACACTGGCATATTCATTTAATTGTATGTGCATCACAAGAAGGTTGAGCGTTCATCTTGGGCACTGTATTTTCCCAAACTGGATTCCATTAGAAGGAGTTTTATAATATCAGTGACAACTGTTGCTTGAATTGTTCAAGGTTTTTAGTTTGGGTATAACATTTCATTAAATTTTATCTGTGCATTCTCTGGTTAAGTGGAACTTGCTAAGAAGTTTGGAGGTCAAAATTAGAACAGCAGAAGAAATCATGGCCAAGGAGATAGTAGTGTTGGTTTGGGAAGTAGTCTTATTGGTTATTGGTAATGACTGTCTAAAGAAGGAAGAATGGAAGAGCAGGCATGGGTGTGGGAAGTGTGTGCACGATTGTGCACAGCAAATTTTTAAGAAGCAGCCTAGGTACATTCAGACCCTGACTTGACCCTTGAGATAACCTGAAATGCCATATTTCATCTGGCCTGCGTTAAACAGAGCAGCTGTGAATGATGTGTTTCTGCAGATAATTTTCTGAGAGAAGTAATAAAACTGTTGCACAGAATTTTGGTACCAGGTAAGGAGAGAAGGAAAAAAGAGTCCAAGTAGGTGGAATAAGGAAGTCATTTGAAACTTGGGTAGCTACAGTCTTTTCTCTCAAGCTGCAGTTTTCTGAGATCGTGGAGACTTGAACTTGTCTCAGTTTTAGTAGAACAAGAGGAAGAAAGTAGAGAAGAAAAGGACAAATTAAATACGCATTTCCCACATGAGGAGTTCTGAATTGCACTAAACTTCATCTGTCCCTGACCTATGTGAAATAGCCATTTAGTGATTTGGTGGTCAATACCACTTCAGATTATGGATCTTGACAGAACAACAGTGTTGTTCTTAGGTGAGGTCTTTTTTCTGTGCTGAAATAGTCAATATATGTGCACCAGCACTGATGTAAATTATTATGTAGGAAAAAAAGAGGAGGCTAATGTGTATCAACATGCCCAATATTTTCTAGAGAGTAGTTTTAGTAGCTTGTGCAGAATTTTAAAATCTAGAATAATTTCCTTTTTACAGAGCATAGAAAAGTGTTGTGTACACGTCTATATGCTTTATCATATTTATGGGATGAAAAAATGTTTAAACAGTGGAAAGACTGGAGAAGAAACAGAAAGTATAGATTTATTTTCAATTCTTGTAGTAGGTGTTAAGCATAATTAATGAAAACAATGGAGTAGATAAGTAAGTTGTCTTTGAAATAAGTATGAGAAGGATGCAGAGAGCTGTTTTCTATGATTTAGGATTGAAAATCTTCATAAGTAAATTTAATAGAAAAATCTCTTTTAAAAGATAAATCTTGTGAGATTTAATCAAAAGAATTTATCATAGCAAATAACAAATCTTAATGGTTATTTAAGAAAGCAACATATTCATTTGCATGTGTTTTCTTCTACTTCTAGATGTGCTTTGAATGAAATGTTCTCAAATCAGTGTCAGAAATGCTGCCATTTACAATTCTGAATGTACTCTTATGGACATGTGGGTTCATGCTCAGATGCTAATGTATCTTACATTTTTGGTGGAACAATCAAAGGCTAAAAAAAAATTATTGGAATTATTTGAATATTGACATAGAACCTGAAGTATTTGTTTATGTAAATGGTGGATTTTATGTCATTTGGATGTTAATATTGAGATTGGAGGGTTAGTTATCTTCTCTTTTTATGAGTGCAAATAAGTGGAGTATTTCCAGCACCTGTTGGCCCCAGATTAGCCTTTTAATTTTAATTAATTTGAGCAATCCATGTATTTTTCCTGAGGCTTCTGCTGCTTTCAAAAATTGTGTATATATAATATTGTTTTTATAATACCTCTGAAATAAAATTCTATTCTTTGGACATGTTGCAAATGAAATCAATATACATAGAGCATGATCTTAATTTCAGTTTTTTCTTTTTTTATATCCCTCTCTCCTTCCAAGTTTGAAAAGTAAATATTTAGTATTCAGATTTTCTTCTTCTATCCATTGCAAAATATTTAATTGCAGATACAATACTTTCTATGATGAAAGATTATTTTATTTTCAGTGGATTTTTTAAAATTTTTTTTTTATAAAATTTTGCTCCAAGTATGAAATTAGTAAATGGACAATAAGATTGTACAATATTGTTTCTCTAGTTAATACAAATATTTATTGCATGTAGTTGTATAGCCTAGTTTTCTATACTAAAAATGCTTATTATGGGTAGAAGTGTAGATTACAAGTATAGCAGTATATAATATCCAGATATCTCTCATCAAATTCGACCCTTTTTACCATGCATGCCTGCTGATTTAAAAAAAAAAAAATTAAATGAATAAAAAAATCCAGTATCCATGGTTGCTTCTTAAACAGAGTCTGAGAAAAGACATAACCCATAAATGGTTTTCTGTATTCTACAATCACACCTACTATTACACCTCTGAACCTCAATCAAGGGCTTTTTCCTCTTCTACAGACTGGCTGGAGCAGGTGTAAATGGAAAGCAGATTTCTGAGTGCTGAGCCCAGCAGCTAACAACTTCCTGTTGCAGTTGCTCATGCATTCCCTACAGGACTCCTAGTTCCTTAAATGCAGTAGAGGTAGAGCTGGGTAAGGAGAGTTATCAAGTGATAATTTGAAGTGGAATCCATGTACTGAGGTTCCTGACTGGTACCCATTAGTACCAAGCCAGTGCCTGGCAGTTTCTGATTGGTTGCTATGCTCTGTAGAGAACTGGCAAGATTTCTAGAGCCAAATGTAAATGTAATGTGCTGCACTGATACAGTTAATGTACAGACTTATGTAAATGTAGATTGTTTTCTGATACATGCTTAAAATCAGATTTCATTTCCAATGAAGCCAGGAAGAGAGGCCTCTATGCAGCACCATACCTACGTAATATTTTATTCACAGTCATATAATTAGTTTCACTGAAAGCAAAAGTCATGTGTGGGCACAAACTTCCCCCTTTCTTAAGTTGCTTTCAGGGCATAAATTTTTTTTATCCTCAAGGTCTTTGCTATGCAATAGCTTTTTTCCTTTGGGCTTCTGTGTTTAGGCTTAGCCTAGTTGCCAATCTAATATTCTCAAACATAGCAAAATCTGATACTGTATTTACTATTTGGATTAGGTTATCTATCTGGTTGTGGTAAAATATTCTTCACTTTTGAGTGAAGATGAACCTGCAGTATAGTACAGGATTCTGACTTTTGATCTATAATCTCAGCTGTGAAGTTCAGAAATGTTTATATGGCATGTGAATGGGAATAGCATATGTGTAGGTCACCTGTAAATATCTGGATAAAAAGACAGAAGCGATTTGCAATCAAGATATAATATAGATCAAATGCAAGTTAATATGTTTCAAAAATAATTGTATGTTACTCTGCTATTTTGTGGTCTGCATTAAAATGTAGAGGAAAGGAGGTTGCAAGTCTTAGATTACTGTGCTTTTCACCAGGACATCAATTAAAACCCCAGTGCCAGCCTTGTCTGTGAATAAAATACCTATAAACACAGTATATAACACGTTTTTACATAGTTGACCTTTTGAACAATTCCATATGTTTTTCATTTATGTGGAATTGTTCTCTCTTACTAGACTCCATTCAAAAAAATTTATTTTAGACTCGGTTTAAATGGAACAGACACCTTAATTATCTTAACAAGCATAGCTGACCCTTTGGTGGAATTCTTAAAAAAAGGATTGTCTGCAGCTGCTGTGCCCATGGTGTGCTTGTATCTGAGTTGTGGAATGAATAAGGTAGAGCAATCCTCATAAGAGGTTGTACAAGTGGAGAGTAAAAGCTACACACGGGGGAAATATTGGCACTGGTCAAAGAAGTGTATGTGGTACATAAAATTTCCCAGCAGTTGTGCTGCAGTGCACTCAAAAGCACAATATATTGGTTAACTGGCAATAGGCAGCCATTGTTTTCTTTACAGATCAGAAACATTAGCTCCCGGCATGTCATATGAACACGTGCATAATGTAATAACTTAAACATGTGTCACTGTTGTAAGGCAGGTGTGAAACAGGGATATTCAAGCTGAAAGATCCTACAGCTTGGTTTAGAGTCAAGAGAAAGGCCAGAAGAATGCATTGTCTGGAAATAGATGACAAATGCTTTAGGAAGGTTCATTCTGTTACATGAAGAATATACATCTTCATACATAAAAGTCATGCTTAATNTTTTATTTTTATTAATTATTTTATTTTATTTGATATCATATTATTTTGATAGCTTTCAGTATTATGTCACTAGTCTCTTCTAGCTACTGAAAGCACCAGCTCTTAATCTGATGACAATCTGTGCTCTATACAGTCATTTCAAAGTGTATCTTCCTTTCCTTTTGATAATGAGACAAACTTTCTCTGGCTCCTAAACCCCAATGCAGCTTTAATACAGAAGTAAAACTGAGGAATGATTTAGCCATATTATGATCTTGATTTTGGATTTAGTTCCCTCCTTGTTGCTAGGAACTTTCAGAACAACAGATGTTTTAAATGTACCAAATGAGATTTTTTAGTACAGAGCAAATCCAATGGATAAATCACATATTCAGAGCTCTGTAAATTGTCTCTGTACTATAGAAAAATAATACTCACAATCATTGTGGTATAAAATATGTCTAAAGTTGCTTTAAAGTTTCCTGTATCAGATATTTGAATGTAGGTTTTATCTGTTTTTAAATCCTTAGTTTGTGGATTAGGATAATTTGCAGAAGATACCCACTGTTTTCCTGAATGGTCTGGATTTTTTTTTTTACTTAGTAAGAATTCTTGTAAGTATGAAGTCAGAGCTGATACTTTCAAACTTTGTGTAGAAATTATTCATGCCATAACTTCATCCAGAAAATCCAGAAGTGTTAGAAGGAAAAGGACATTTTAACTTGTCATTGAAACTTAAATATTTCTCATTGACAGGGAAAATTTATATAATATAATTAAAAAGGAAAAAAAAAGAAAAGCCATCCCCCTAAATGAATCTTCTATGTGAAAGTGAGAAAGAACAAGAGAGTGAACTGTTTCCAAATTGTAAAACTGGGGATTTGAAGTCAAGGGTCTTCTTGCTTCCCCTGTGCTTGTTTATGAGTTGGCACTAGAATGGTTCTTCAGCATATTCCTCCTCTCCCCAGCTGCTAGCAGCAGTAGGGGGAAGTGTAAAGGCTCTTCACCCCTTCTGAACCATCGTTTCTGTCTTTAGAACAGGGTCCTATTGTGGCTGTAGCTACTGCGAATGGTGTGCAAAGCCTTGATGTGAAGCAAAGNTATAAAATATTATTTTACCAATTCTTCTCTATTTTTCTCTCCCTTCTGATCTCTGGGGAAAAAAAATCATGTTACTTTTTAATGACTTTTTAAAATTGTTGTTCTGTTTTTTCTTTAGCTATGAAAGTGCTTTCAGTTTTTCAATACATCTGTATAAAAAAAGAGATAGAACTTTGCATGCTTGGTCTTAAAAGGAATTGTTTTTTACCATTTCTGACACAGAGAATTCATATTTAATATTGTAAAACCAGATTAATCTCTATTATATTGAATGGGCAAAAATAGTTG
>VZTN01033084.1:3216-15212 GCA_013400515.1 Erpornis zantholeuca | reverse complement strand
CCAGCTCTTAATCTGATGACAATCTGTGCTCTATACAGTCATTTCAAAGTGTATCTTCCTTTCCTTTTGATAATGAGACAAACTTTCTCTGGCTCCTAAACCCCAATGCAGCTTTAATACAGAAGTAAAACTGAGGAATGATTTAGCCATATTATGATCTTGATTTTGGATTTAGTTCCCTCCTTGTTGCTAGGAACTTTCAGAACAACAGATGTTTTAAATGTACCAAATGAGATTTTTTAGTACAGAGCAAATCCAATGGATAAATCACATATTCAGAGCTCTGTAAATTGTCTCTGTACTATAGAAAAATAATACTCACAATCATTGTGGTATAAAATATGTCTAAAGTTGCTTTAAAGTTTCCTGTATCAGATATTTGAATGTAGGTTTTATCTGTTTTTAAATCCTTAGTTTGTGGATTAGGATAATTTGCAGAAGATACCCACTGTTTTCCTGAATGGTCTGGATTTTTTTTTTTACTTAGTAAGAATTCTTGTAAGTATGAAGTCAGAGCTGATACTTTCAAACTTTGTGTAGAAATTATTCATGCCATAACTTCATCCAGAAAATCCAGAAGTGTTAGAAGGAAAAGGACATTTTAACTTGTCATTGAAACTTAAATATTTCTCATTGACAGGGAAAATTTATATAATATAATTAAAAAGGAAAAAAAAAGAAAAGCCATCCCCCTAAATGAATCTTCTATGTGAAAGTGAGAAAGAACAAGAGAGTGAACTGTTTCCAAATTGTAAAACTGGGGATTTGAAGTCAAGGGTCTTCTTGCTTCCCCTGTGCTTGTTTATGAGTTGGCACTAGAATGGTTCTTCAGCATATTCCTCCTCTCCCCAGCTGCTAGCAGCAGTAGGGGGAAGTGTAAAGGCTCTTCACCCCTTCTGAACCATCGTTTCTGTCTTTAGAACAGGGTCCTATTGTGGCTGTAGCTACTGCGAATGGTGTGCAAAGCCTTGATGTGAAGCAAAGAAAGTTTGCCATTGACTACAAGAGTCTTTGGATCAGGCCCTGAGCTTTTAAGTCTGTAACTGTCATGGAAAATAAATACTGCACTTGAAGGAGCAAGCTCCAGGGTCTCCTAAAAGTAGCTTAAATAGCTCAGAGAGGAGCAGTATAATAACTCCAGCTTTCATATAGTAGGTTCTCACTAGTTTTACATCCCAGGGATACTGCTGGGACTCCCAAATCACTGGTCAGCAGTGTAATGATACATGGCAAATTACCTAGGTAATGGCAGTCGGATAAATCACCTCCAGCCAATACTGGTTAGTCAAGCGAGGGGTGTGCTATGTATTAACTGGAATTAATTCCCCAGAGACAAAATCAAAGGAAAAATGGACTTGAGATTTTTTTTTTTTAACCCAGTATGATGATTAGTGGTCATTAGTGAAGATGATTTATTTTTCCTTATGTAAAGGCTAGTGAGTGATTTAGGAAAGCAAACGTGAATGTGTAAGTTTTTACAGAAATTGCTGGAAGGGATCGGAGATTACACAGCGGAGCTGTTCACCTTCATGACCGAATTTCTGTTTATATTCTTCAAATAAGGCAAAACAACACAATGGAAAAATTTCAGGAAGTTCTTGATAGCATCCAAGGTTACAAACCACACACAATGACTTCACATTTTCTTTTCACAAGAAAGAAGGAAATAAACAGCGACTACTCACAAACATTCCAAATGTTTTGTGGGGGGTGAAATAAAGGTGAAGATCAAAGTGCTGTCAACTTGGTAGGGATTGAAGGTGCTGAATGTGTCACAGGATCTTGACACAGGAAAGTGCTGTGACTCATCCTAGCCAGAGCACAAACTGCTTTTGGAACCAAACTAGAAAGTCAACTAAAGTCACAGAAAAGTGTTTTATTTTTCATACCTCTACTCAGAAATACAGGACTTCTAAATCACATGTGATGCTCACAGCTAGCTGTGGTAAAGTGAATGTAGCTTAGGCTGATGCCAATTACAATTGTAACTTGGATCATAGAATGTTTCAAGATATTTTTCTGACACTAATGAATCATGTGTTAGTAAACTGAGCAACTAAAGGAAGGTGTTAATGGCAGGTAGGTTCACTGATGAGCATTAAGTACGTCCTGTGTTGGGCAGTGATATATGAGTCCATGGTGGTATTTTTGGAACTTCCTTTGTGGAGCATTGTTGAGTGCTAGAATTATCACCTCTTTATGAAGGCAAAGGCAGGAGAAAAGAACTTACCTATTTCTGTTGCACAGTTCAAATTTTAACTGCTTAATTTTCAGTTTGGGTGTGTGAACACAAGTCCAGAGGCTCCCATCTTGTTTTACTGCTCATATTGCTGGTTTTATGCTGTTGTTGCATTAGTGTATGTGGGTGTGTCTATGTAAGATTTGGACATATTTCAATTTGAATAATTAAGATGATGACTCATCTGTTTATACTTTTATACTTTTCTCTAATGAACTTGCTTTCCTAATGTGACCTGCCCACCTCTGGCTTCCCTTCTTTCTTTCTGACAAAGGAAAAATCCAAGACACTTACTCTTTTAATGCTGTGGTCTGCACTCCTGACTAATCTTTTTTCCCTGGTGACTTGGATATAATGTGGCAAGAGAAGCAGATATGATTCATTATCTACTGTAAAGTGCAGCCAAATAATACATTAATTCTAAAAATGAGTAGAGGTTGTGTGACAGAGGGGAAGACTGAGGCAGTCATGGAGGATTTGTGCTACCAGTGAATACAAAGAACCTGACCTGCTGCTTGATTAAAAGAGCATTTACCTTTCCAATAGCTTTTCAGAGAAGAGTAATCCCATCGATGAATCTTAATCTTTGCATAGTTTTCAACATTTACATTATAAACAGCCTAATGTATCTGGAAATTCTGTTAAATTCTTCCTCTGTGACAGTGAATTCCGTAGGCAGTTTTATTAATGACATAAGATGAAGTGACCATCAGTGTTCATAGTAATGAATTTCTACTTGTTTTAAATACTGTCCAAGTGCTGAAGGGGCTTAGGCAGATTAAGGATGTGTCTAGAATACAAAGAAGAGTAATAGCAATTGAATCTTGTTTCCATCTTAGCTGATGTTTTGAAAGGTTTTAAGTGGTACTTTATTTTTTCTGGGATTTCAGCTTGTTATTAACAGCCAAAGCTGGATTGAAAGTCTATTCTTTAAGCATCTGTAGTTTCTTTCTATACTGAAAAATAGAGGAGCTGAGGCTTTCTGTTCTGAAGAGGAATTCTTTGTGTCTGCAGAAATCACTGAGTCTTATCCATTTTCCAGACTTTTTGTAGATGAACTAATTGTTTTACAGAGGTGATTCTTTTTTCTCCTACGGAGTACACAGGGATGATTTTTCTGTCCCTAGGAATTTGTTCCCACATGGTGCTATTTCTAGTTTCAGCCAGCTCTCACTCCTCTAAGAATGACTTCTGTAGCTTCCTGGCTGACTCTTCTCCCCCCTCCTCCTTTGAAGATGCTCTTTTTGCAAAAATGACCAGAAAGCTCATGACTTTATGGATCATGCTTCTGACCTTGCTTTGAGTCACTGATGGAATCAAAGGCTCTCTCAGCATCATTTTTTTTTTCTCTGTTAGGTTATTTTCTTGTTAGTATCTGATCAAGAGAACCACCCAAATACTTGTATAAAAAAAGAAAAAGCAATTATTTTCAATGGAATAAGGAGATCCAAGGTCTATTTTGTTGTTTGGCCTTACAAGAGGTTATGTGAGAAAGGAGAAAGTGGCTCTTACAAATCCAGAGGACAATCTAATGTTTCAAATTGCCCAAGAGATCCATTCGTTTTTTTCATCTGAGTCAAGTACAAAAACGAAGGGCATATTTTCTTTGTGCTGAAATTTTAATATGGGTAACCAAAAAGGTTGAAGCTACACTCCCAATAAGAACTGGATCAATTAGCAGTTGGAGTACTAGGCTGTGCCTGCCAGAGTTTGCCACAGGAACCAAATGTCAGTTCTTTCATAACATTAACTTTTTCAAGATGCCTCATAAATCCCAATTTAAGTCTTTCCTTGTATATAACTGAAAACAAAAGATGTCCTTTCAGTGCATCTCCTAATTTATTTCATGGACTCCATTTTTCTTTGGTTAATGAGAACATGCTTTCTACTGTTGTGAACATATTTCTTGTAAACAAAGAAAACAAATGGAAGTTCATGCAGTCTGGATTATCTAATCAGAAGAGCACTTAAGATAAAGTCAGGAGAGATTAAGATTCCTGATGTAACCATTAAATTGGATAGCGTTCCAAAGGCTCAAGGAAATGGGGTGGGTTGGAAGAGAAGGCTCTTGTTGAAAACTATATGCTATATGTTACATATGTTACACTTTGGAGTTCTTTACAAAGTTGATCCATAAATGGGACATTTACTGCAATTCTATTTAGCTGCTTTGTTTGCATGATGCTGATACCATAGTCGTGCTGAAAAACAAGATTTTCAAGTCATTCAAACTGAAAAGAAATAATGATCTAAATATTAAACATTTTTTTGACAAAATCTCTGACAAAATAGATGCACAACTCATTATAATGCAACATGCATGTACACCCATGACAGATCCTTGTCTAAGTATTAGAGGTATATAGCCTACATCTGCTGAACCAAGCTGTGCTGCTGCTAGTGTGGCAGTCTTAATAACTCAGCTGGGCTGGGAAGAAACTAGGAACTGCATGTACTTATTTCCTGTGGCAATCATTTTCTTAATTCCTGTGGCAGTATTTAGCAAAATTGAAGGAATACTCCAGAAACGTTAATTATCCAAATGACATATCATATTTTGGAATATAAATTATTATGTATAGCTCAGTAGCAAGATAAATTCCTTAAAGAAGCTTTAGCTTCCATGTCTTAGGTCTCCTTTTTTACCACTTGTAATGTGGGAGTTTTGAAGAATCAAACAGAAGATATGACATGAGAACATAGCTCTGTGCTATAACATATAACCCAAAAAAAATGAGTATCCAAGCTGGGGCCTTGTGGCTTGGAATGGAGGGACAAGGGGATGAGCAAAAAACTGCTTAAAGAATAGTAGTGAGTCATGCTCAGCCTGGAGACCAGTCACAAATGAGATCTGTCTGTGACTAAATGCTATTGAACATCTCGATCATCTATCAGGAGGAGAAGAGTGTGCTCTCATTGTTGTGCACTACGTGAAGTTGGGGTGATCAGCTGAGACCCTCAAGATCAGGGCTGCCATTCAGCACGGCCCAGGCAGGCTGGAGGAAAGGGCCAATAGGCCAATAATTTGCTTTAGTAAAATCTGCAAGGATATTGTGAAGTGCTGTATCTGGAAGAATTAACCCCTTACAGTGGTACTGAGGAGGGGCTGGCTGGGAGCAGCAGGTAAGAAGGGCCTGCAGAGGTTGGACAGGTTGCTGAGCATGAGTTCCCAGCTTCTCCTGGCAGAGATGGAGACCAGCACTGATCCCTGATGGGCAGGAACACAGCCTTTAGGTTGAGAGAACAGATTTTCCCCCCTCAGCTTGGCACCCGTTGGATACACTTGGCCATATGTAGGTGCTGGGTCCAGTCTGGGACCTCACGTAAGGGAAGGATACCAATGAACTGGAGCCAGTTCAGGTGGCCACAGGGGTGGAGCTTCCTCACCAAGGAGAAGCTGGGGAACAGGACTGGTTCACCCATGCAAAATCCAGGTATGCCTGCTTGATTAAGTGCCTTCAGTAGATTCTGTAGTGCTAGTTATTCTATACTCTTAGATGGCTTTAGTTTCAAAGTAACTTTAATGAGAACAATCAATTTAAATTGTGCCTGTGGGTGTGTTTTGATAATTGATATTTATTCATTGACCTAAGCAGAGGCATGACCGTGGCTCTCTTAAAGACACAGATGGATGTGTTTGTATAATTAGCTGTGCTTAAAATTTTGACTTGATTTTTTTTCAGTCTTGTCTGTTGAAAATATTTCGGTTTAAATAAAGTATTAATGAGAGGGAAAGACCACAATGAAGGGCTGTAACATTGAGTTCTCTTGGGAAATAGAGATTTTTGACTTCTTATCTTTGCTTCAGTGAATTTTAATTATCAAAAGTGTTGCAGAGAGTGAGTAAACCACCTCTGAGGAGCCAATAGGCAGGGAATGCCCAGGTAGCTGGGAAGACAATGGAATTCAGCACTTGACCTGAAGACTCTCTTTTTTGAAGAGTATCTTTGACCTGGAGGCAATTTTGTAATCCTCTGTTTTTGAATTGGGAAAATTTACATTTTCGAGTTTAAAAAGTCTATTGAAAACTTCTTGATGAGTTTTTTAATTTGATGTGTAACATAACATTTGAGATTTTTAATGCTACTTTTCTTCAGTTTGTGTTTATCTTTTCTGCTTCTCTGCTCATTTTTATTTCCAAGTAGTTTCACAAAAACATGTCTAAAATCTTCTGGATTTAGAATTATTAGAAGTGAAACTTTATTCTGCAAGACTAGTAGCTAGTGGAAGGTGGAGTACTGTTCTTGCCAACTATAGAACATTTGTTAACAATGTTTATTATCATAATGCTAAAAGTATGTTATTACAAACTTTGTATGAATAATATTTTTGTGCAAGTTACAGCACACAACAAGGTGTGCATTATAAAACAGTGTGTCTTTGGTTGAGTGACCTAAGTGACTTGAAAAGTAGTATTTCTGTATATATCCACACAAATGTATTCATAGCATTAAAATTTTCCAAAACTATTTTCTTTTGAATGGTGGGAGAGATTAAAAGGGGAAAAGTGATTCTGTATGATCTCGTGATGGAAAGAACTTTGAGCTAATGACTGGATTGTAATTTATAACCTCTTCCTGTTTTATTTTTCGAGGTGGCTGTATGTTTTAAGTATATTGTAGTTCAAGATGGAAACAATACTGCTTTGTGATTTTGAAGGAACTTATCTTCACTGGTGTGTTCTTCACTGATCAGTGCTACACGTCCTGTCTATTTTCAACTCACATGGTTCCACATAGTTTAAAAAGAAGTGGATTTCTGATAACTGTTCATTCATAATATAGCAGCTAATATGTACATTCTGCACTATGATTAATTTGTCTTTCAGCATGAGGTGTTGCAAAAAAAGAAAAATAAAATAGCTAAATCAGCAAGTTTTCACAATTACAGTGTCAAAGTCAGATGTGTGATCAATGCTCACAACGTGGACTGTAGAGTATGCAGAAGGGTAGGATAGGGTGAAACATCATCCTGCTCTAAGAGGGATGTCTTACATAACGAAATGGATTACTCTGTGGCTGTGAATTCCTTTCTCCATTATCTGTCAAAGGAGACTTTTATTCTATTGAAGGGGATGCCTAATTTTTGCATAATTACTCTTAGGCCGGTGGAAGCCTACTTTCCCTCCCCCCGTATTCCCCCATATAATGACGTTAACTGCTAGATAAAACTAAATCTGCTAACAAATGAAACATTAACATTATTAGTGTGTTTGTATGATAGTGTTCTCATGCTTTGAAAGAAACAGTGCCCTTACTAAAACCCTGGAAACTCATTTCCTGTAAAAATCAGTGCTATTCTACTGAAGTCGATGGACTTTTTCTGATTTTATGTGAGCTGAAGATCTGGCCTGTCTTCTGGAGCTAGTGTGGAGGACCTTTCATGTTTACTTTTACTTTATTGGTGTCTTCAAAACACAGTGCATGACCATATATTTGTGTCAGTCACTTTTTAGAATTGGCCTTTATTAGCTACTCATGAATGGGTAAAGATTTGGTAATTGATTGTTTTACCCAGAAATAACCAAATGAAAATATGAAGCAGTTTTTGCCATCTGAGTGCTGGCAGGAAACCAAAATAAAATAGTATATACCTGAAATAAAACTTGACATAAAACAATGAAATGTATAGAGAGGTTTGTTTCATTAATACTGTATTGACATAACAGAGGGCAAAGTTCTGCTTTCTGTTGAATGGAATTAAATTTCCTGATCTCGTTAATGTGAAAAGGGAATTCGGCCTCCATCTTCTTAAACCACCTTGTCTTCATTATTGATAAGCTAATGGTTGTCTTGGACCACTGTAATGGGGTGGACTTTAGGTTGGAGACTGAAATAAACAAACTTTCCTGAGCATCATGCAATGTAGTGCATAGGTGCTGTTTAGTCAACCCACCTTTACTAGCATCAGAAAATATGATGGATTGCACTGAAATGAAACCATCAGGTTTTTAAACATAGTGGTTCCTTTTTCAATTTCAAGAAAAAGTTTCAACCACTGGATAAAATTATGTGCCAATTATACATAACTTCTTTACCACTAGAATAAAGGAAGCCATAATTCTGTGGACTTATGTTTTATGGAGTTCATCTGTTTTCATTTATAAATAGAATGTAAGAGAAAAAGAAATCTGTGCTGGTGGACAGTGAAATAATGCAGCTTTTATACACTTGCAGTGAAATGGTTTCTTTTCTTGATGGGTTTAAAAAAACTTAGAAAAGGCAAATCTGCTTTAAGAATGTCAGTCTTGAATAATGTAGTTGCTAATGTTGATCTTGAATATTATAGTTAATAATCAGCCTGCTCATTTTTAACAGCATATTCAGACTCCTGGAAAGAGGAAATTTAGAAGGAAGACAATTCTTTAGCAATTCTTCAGAGAAGAGCTTAGGCTAAGTCTATGAAACCCCATATTTGGGGCATAGTTTTCTTTTAATTGCCTCAGAAATTCCTATGGATCTAATTTCATGATTTAGAGTGTTTAAACTTGTCCTTTTGTGTGGAGTCTTTTAAAATTAAATACAATTTGAATTCAAAAAACCACAGAGACATGAGGTATGTAGTACATAGGAAAATACATAAGCTGGGATAAAAAAGTAAGAAATCCAAAAAGTTTCAAGGTTAAAGTTCTGCTGTTGCCTTTAGCTTGGACAATTTCTGTCTGGAAAAGTGGACTGTATGCTTTTTTTTGTTTAGATAGATAGTCTTGTTCATATTAACTTCTTTAGAATGATAAATATATGTACTGTTCAATCTTGCTTCTATTTGCTACTCAGCAGTAATCTTATGTAACATCAAAGGCTTGAAATTAATCCCTGGAATAAATCATAATCAGGGAGGCAAGTGGTACAAACAGGAATGAAGTATTTAGTATACCTGTCACTAATGAAGAATTAATTTCCCTGAAGTATATTAATCTAAGTATTAGCATATAGCTTGCTAATTGAATTTATGGTATATGGAGTACAGGATGAATATATTCTAAAGTATCCTCATAGATCCCTTTAGTAGTAATTAGGACTGTAAGGACAGCCTTGTGGTATTTTCATTACATCATTAAAATGAAATGATTAGTTAAGTAGTCTTGTACCAGAGCCACACCGAAGGGATAGTGTTAGCTTAAAAATGGGAGTTTTTCTACTTCAAAGATTTAGTAAATCCATGATCAAAATAGTGCTTTTGTGTGTGTGTACAGATGCAAGTACATTAGTTACAGAGAATCTGGAAAATTCTACTACTGACACTAGGCATCAAAGGTAAACTAACATTCATTTCAAAATAAGGTGTATGTAATCTGTAACACACACCTCTTGTAAATTTCCAAACCATCCTCTTTGATAGGTCTAGACTTCAGTAAATTTCAGTGAAATTAGAGTATTTGCTGGAGTATTTACAAATGTTTGTTATGTGAGTGCCTGAGCCTCAGTGAGCATCTCAAAGATGGAAAGCATCTTCCAGAGCTGGGCTGTGAACCTGTCTGTGGCTGATTTCAGTCTGAACTGTGGACATCATTTGGTTGACAGCAAGTGGTGTATTTTGTAGTTGTGTGGTGGAGTGTGAATACCAACTGTCCAATTTTACTTTTTTGTAAATTTAAGGTAATTATATATAAATATANAGAACAGTTCTTCAACAGTATTTTTCTGAATCCAATCAAAAACGTAAATCCTAATCCTTGACTTTGTTGTTTGGGGTTGGGATTTTTTTATGATACTGCTATTATATTGCAATTTAAGACTTAATTCAACATAAGAAAAAGAAAAACTTGAGTGGAATCAGCTGGGAGGTGAGGGGTGAAAGTTGTTTCCTGCCAAGGTACGGAGATATTTTGCTACTTAGTGTTAACTCTTCGGAAAACATGTGTGGACTCACGAGTCTTGCTGATTATTGTCTATAAGCTTATGTGTCTAAGGGAGTGAATGGATGTGTCTTCAGCACAGGAAGCTTTGCTCCAGCTATGGTGACACCAGCAGTGCTGATGTGGTAGCACCAGTCAGCAGTCCCAAAGAGCACTGAGAACCAATAGAAGATTTGCAGTTTGTCTTTGGGGGCACATCTTCAAAGACGTACCCATTAAAATTCCTGATAAGACTTCCCTCTCTCTGTGGAAATATGTGGAAGACAAACAAACTCATCCTGTGTGAGACACACAGTTGTGAAAACTGAGCCTCAAAAAATGCAGAGACAGCCCAAATCCAAGGTGAAAGGCAAATGACAGTGTTACTGAGAATTCGCTTCAAAGAAATGCATGACTTTCTCTTCATCTTCTCTTTGTAGTAGAAATACCCTACAGATGCTATATTTTGGCTTCCTGCTCAGACCAAAAAGAAGGAACGTTACTCAGGCAAAACTCCCAAAAGATGTCTCCAATAAAAATGTATTACTTTCTTCCATTGCCTTTCACTGACTTAAGAGAGATTTAGATGACCTAATGTACATGAGTCTTGTAGACCTCCTTGCTTCTCTGTAGTGCTGCAAAATCATTCTTCTAATATCTGCCATAAATTAAGTGTACCTGTTCTAAACCCAAAAGGCTGACAGCAAGAGCCTACTCAGAGTTAGGGCTGTTACAGCTATTTCTCTTTTTTCCTTACCTTGTAACCAGCAGGTGGGATGTAAGGAAATATAGGAGTCATTATACAGAACATCTGAGAGTTCCTTTGCAAAGGTGAGCCATCTGTTTACTACAGAAAATGATTTTTAATGATTGTTTTTCAGCACCAGAGCACCAATGAACAACTTTTAAAAGGTCAGAATGAGTGCCTATATTTTGCTGCCATGGGAAATCCATCAGGCAATAATTTAACCTGTATGCCCCCACATACACATATGCAAGTCCCATATTGTATTACACATCTGTCATCTACTTTGTATTTCCCCATACAGTCTTTTGGACTCATAAACTGTGTTTTCTTTAAAACTGTAGCCTGTATAGTTCTCTGTGGAGACAGAGGAAAGGAAAAGGATTGCAGTGAATTGTTTCCAGAGTGCTTGTGTATAGAGGGATGATTAAGAAAGTGAGAGTGAATTTATTTAAGATTGAGGAATAAAGCATGTAAACCAAAACTGGATGGATGCCCTTGTGAAGGGTTTCTTTCTGGAATTAAGATGATGGTAGAGTGTGCCACCAGGGTGCTAAAAATATACAAGCTGTAGCAAAAGTTATTTAATGCATTTGTCTTCAAACTTTTTTGCTTAAACACTTTAACTTCCCTGAATGAACCCAGATGCATGAGGCTATTCCAGTCAGTGGATCACTGCCTCACTTCTGTGGCAGTAACGTGAGGTTTCTTTGGGGCTTAATTTCATGATGTGGACGGAATAGGAAGATTTTGTTGAGAAAAGCTCACGACTTTTTTCTCCAAAAGTGAAAGTGGCATGTGGAGAGAGCTACGCTACTCCCACAGCCATTGTGTTACATATGCCACTCTGAAATATACCTGGCATTCCATAGCACTGTGTACACTGACTGCCTTGGGCTTCTTCAGTCTCAACATCACTCTAACTGTGCATTGCGAGACTACTGCAAGAAAGTTTGGTTTCTTACTAAATGAAGCATCATTTGTGAGAAGCCATCCTAGGAAACTTTCCAGGAAACAGAAAATGTAAAATGGTGTCATATTTTGCAAATACCACTGAATCAATAATCAGTGCTGTAAGAGAATGGAGCTACTCTGATGTGAGTATACACCTTTAAAGGATGCATTACTGAATTATTTTAATAACTTTTTACTGTGCTATCCCGTTTTTAGTTGGT
>VZTN01033082.1:664-30212 GCA_013400515.1 Erpornis zantholeuca | reverse complement strand
TATGTAATTGTCAACCTAGAGCTACTTGAAAAGAGGAAGGTCTGTGTGCATCTTAAAGCACAGGGATCAAATTCAAAATTATAATTATAAATTAATTATAAACTGAGGAGATAGATGCACTAAAGGAAAGAGCTAAACAATGTGTAATATTTTAAATACTTGGTGAGAAGATGACCTAGGAGAAAAAGTAACTCGGGGTCCTGACAGTTGGTAACAAGCTGGCCTTGAAGCTAAATGTGGCATGTTAATACTAAAACAAAGCTTGGGATCATCGTTTTGAGCTGTGAAATGGGAATCTCGAGTAATTCCTTCTAAAAGTAAAAGTGAAATATTTGAGGGTTGGTGTGGTTTTTTTGGTTTTTTGGTTTTTTTGTTTTTAAATCAAGGAAATCCTAATGTTAGGGATATAACCATATAACCAGGTATAAAAATCTTTTAATGTAACAGCCTGGTGCTAGGACAAGGAAATGGAAGAAAACCACAACATCTCTTTTTCTCAGCCTCATAAAAGTGTGTTCGAACACTGTAAAAGGTCAAACAAAATCACTTTTGGGTACAAGTAATGGCAACAGCTTCTTGAACTGCTTTGGACATGCTTCCCAGTCCATGTAATAACTACCATGTCAAACTGGCTCATTTTATTGATTAAAAACATTCCTTCCATAAAAAGAAAATATACTGGTGTGCATATCTAAGCTTTTCAACAGCTAATAAAGTAAGAATTAAGTTATGTGCTGATGTGTAACCTACTCATAAATGCTAATTCTGATCCTAATACTTTACAAGTATGCAATATTCCTATTAGCATTATATTGTTGATACAGTAGTCATGTTCTCTTTATATATATACTGTGGCATCATGTAAGTGTAAACTGCATGTGTTTTAGAAGGGTGTGTTTTCCTCTGGGTTTTGACTTTCACATGTGTGGTGGGCTTTTTTTTTTGTGGGGTTTTTTTTTGGGGTGGGGAGTTGTCTGTTTTGTCTTTGTTTCCCCTGCCGAAGCAGAAGTCTATATGATTCTCTTCAAATTATTGCACAACATGTCTTGGGATAGATATGATGCTAGAGAATGCTTCCATTTGTCTTCCTTGTTTTCTGTGAGGGGGATAAAGTCTTAAGGCCTGCTCTTGCATCTGAGGGTTTGCTGCTCCTTTCTGTTTTGTTATGACATGCATGTCTTCTGGTATGTTCTTATCTGGGTATAATATTTATCTTATGGAATCTTGTGCTGAGATTATTTGGAGTAGATGCAAACAGAATGGTTTTGATTTGTGAGAAATCAAATATTCATAAAGATCTTTGGGAAAGAGTTAAAAAATATTTTCTGTTTGATTTGTTCTCTGGTTTACTACTGTGTAAGGCTTTGGAAAAATTAAATAAAACTCAGGACTAATGAATCATGGAATTTAAATGACCAGTTGGTTCATCCAATCTTTCTGCTTATATACAGTGAATCTCCAAAGTGTATTTTCTAGTCTGCTTTGTTCTGTTGTGATAGTCAAAAGCTAGTGGGTTTCTGCCACCTACCAGTCAGGCTGTTCTGTGGCTTAATACACTCAGCTTTTAGGAAGATTTTCCAATGATGCATGCATTCACCCTAGTGTTTCTCATTGTTCTTTCTTGTTTCCAGTTAAATGGATACTAGATTTCCACAGATGAATAATCCTCTTATGTGGTCCTTTGCAGCTATAGTGTAATGGTTCTGTATATCAATCGAGAATCCATGTGTATTTGCCTAAACTTTAGTTATTTGTATGCCAAATAACCAGTTATTTGTTATGTTTATGCCAAAACTAGATAGAAGTCACAGACAGCAAATGTAGCAAGTTTCTAAAAGTGTGGGTAGATATCCTTTCAAGTTCAGTTTTAAACCACTGAGGTTTAAAGCTGTCTGTGTATAAAGTAAAATCCACTTCTTTTTAAATAAGAATGATGTGTTTTTTAATAAATAAAATGTTCAATAATCAATATTAAAAATCAGCTTTTATACTTGCCAAGCCACCCGAGTATTGCAGGCAGTAAGAGATCTTTTTGATGACAGCTGAGTAATAGTGATCAAATGAAAGCTGCAGCAGTGCTGTCTGGAAAGATGGGTCACTGCATTCAATCTGTATTTGTTCAGTGGTTGGGAAAGTGATACCTCTGAAAGTTACTTGAATGTGTTAAATGGAAGGGGTAAAAGAATTTGAGCTGTAAGCTAAAGGGAGGTTTTAAAAATAAAACAAATTTTATAATTCTGTTGAATGCTTATGAAGTAAAACCCCTTAGACCTCATGCATCTAGATTCTAGTCTCACACTTGGATGCCACCTCCANCCTGAGCTGTTTTATCCATCATTCTGAAGTAGCACTACCAATAGCTGTCATCAGAATTTGCCTTATTTCCAAAATTTTCATTATCCCTTTACTACAGCAGTGCCTTCTGCACTGGCTAGATCACCAAATGGTCTAGAGAGATCTAGAAACAAAACTTCTTTTTAAACTTTTGGTTGAAAAAAAAAAATGTGGATGCTTTTCCATGCAGAAGATTTCAACATTGTCCTTTTATATCTTTAATGACATAGAGTACCTGGTGATACAGGCAGTGTGGCTCTCACAGAGGCAGTGAGAGCAGAGCCATTGCCTTGGGTAGGTGGTGGATTTTACTCACTTTAGGCTGGATCCTGGCTGTTACATCAGCTGTAGTTTCCTGACACTAGTCTTGCAATGCAATAGTGTAAAAGAAGGGCTGTAGTTGTATTTATTTGAACATGAAAGAATGAAGTGAAGCATGCCATCAGTTGCAATTGGTAATAATAGTCCTGGGGTGTGGGAGATAGTCTGACACGTTCACTTCTGTATGTGTGGTGCTGACACTCTGCAAGATGCAGCATGTTCACTGGCCTCTCTGTACAGCAGCAGTAGGGAAGGAGAGATACTGTGCACCTGTGCCTCTTGTATGTGCCTTCCAAACACTGAACATGGACTCTTGCTTCCTCTGTGAGATGCTTTATTATATAAATAGGACCTCCATGTAGCCAAAAATCAATTTTGGTTTCAGATCCATTCAAGCAAAAGGGAAGGAAAAAAGCCCCAAAAGCAAATATGCTTCTACAGTTCGCATTTTTACAGAAACATAAAGGAATTATTTTAGGTTTGTCTTCTACAGACAAATGAGAGAAAAACAGTAAAAATAGTAAAAGTGTGAGAGATGTTGTTTTTACTGGTAGACAGGTGAAATGGATTTTCCTACTAGTAAGGAGGAGAAATGCAGCAGCAAGTGAAGTGTGATATGGTCAAGGTTTTCCTTTTGTGTTTAAATACTGTTATTCTTGTAAGGAAGTTGAACTGATTGTGCACATGTGTTTTCCTGGAAAAGATACCAGGAAAATGGGCAGGAGAATATTTGCTACTAGAAAGTACAAATAATTCTCTCTGTCCTTGTGGCATTGTGCACATATAAAAGTAATTGCAAGGAACAATTAATTTGAGGTTTCTGCATCAGTAACTTCAAATTATGTGTAATATGCATATTACCTATATATACATGTACACATATAACTATAACAAAAATATGTGCAGATAATTCCTTTTACTGTGTATTTTAACAAACACAGCCAAAACACACCAAACTTTATGTGATTATTTGAAATGTGATAAAGGTTAGTCCATTAAACTGCTCATTATTATTTGTTCTGTTAAGAGAATAAACCTGTTGAACTGGAAGAAAGCAAATTTGTTCTCATTTATTTATGTGATGGAGGTGTTTGAAATTAGTAACCAATGGCCTTTTAAAGGGGTGAATTTACTTATAAAAAATGATGTGTTTGTTTCTTCTATGCCATGTTAACTTTATAGATTAAATTGATATCTTAGAATATCAACAAGCCAGATTTAGAAGAAAGTGGGGGTTTCCCCCTTATTCTGGAAAATGCTAAATACTGCACTGCTACCTGGAGATGTACAATGGTAGCTCATGAAGTTAAGCTGGTAATACTAGAATTAGCTTTTACATTATTTTGTTTTGAACTAGAAAGTATTTATCCTGTCTTGAAAAATAATTCTTTTTTTTTGTAAATGACAAGTACAGTGTTGCAGATTTTTCTTGTGTCCTCCAATGTGAACAGTGTCATTTACAGACTTCTTTTTTTTACTGCCATTTAAAATGATTACATGGAATACATGACTGTAGATAAATGGGTCTTATTTTACTTAATTTATTTTGCAATAAATCAAGTATGTAAGGGAAGTATGAGTGTGTGGGTTCTCCTGAATATATCTGTGAAACCCCACTAATGGCACCGGGGTGCTATCAGTGGGATTGTAGAGGTGCAATTTGAGTATACTTCAGAAGTTGAATAGATGAAGCCAATAACGTCCCAGTGGTCCTTTGAATTTGGCCCCATGAAATTAATTTCCACCTCAGCTTGTACACAGAATAAATTAATTCATACAGACTCAGTATTGCTCTTCTACAATCTGTGTAATTGCTTGTTTATACCAGCACCCGGTAGGTCTCTTTATCTCTGAACTTTTGTGCTCTGCAATATTAGCTTGTCTAAGGCTGTAAAATTAAAAGTTACTTAAGGATTTTATTGAGCTGAAGGGATTGTGTTTTTCAGCCATAGAGGGTTTGTTTACTTAGCAGTGATTCAACCCCACCCAGTTGTAAGGCCAGCCCAAGCTGTTATCACACAATGGGACTTGGTGTTTGACCATAACTGCACGTCTCACTCAACAGGCAATCAGCATTTTAATTAGTGATTAAAGGAAAGTCATTGTACTCTAGCTGCTTTATCACAATAGCCTAATAATTTTGTGTTGAATAAATAGATAATGCAAAAGGGAAACCTCCCCTCATAATGTTGTTGTCATTAAGGGCTCTTTTCCTCGTTTGTGTATGTATTAAAACACACATGACATGAATAGAGGTAATTATAATTACTGCAGGTTTTTTGGCAGATTAGCTGATTTTTTTTTCATTGTAAGCCTTTTCCTTTATAATGCTACTCCAAAATGAATGCAGTATTTAAAAGTTCAGATAAAGGTAAGTAGTGGTGGCTCTGGTTCACCAAGCTGTGTGGCTGTGAATGATTGATTTCCTGTGTGCATCACTGGAATTAGGTAACTTGCATCATGACTGTGATGTTCTGTGTAATTGATGCAAGCCCTTTCATAGCATTCTGAGATTGAAATCAATATTTATTTGGAGTGCAACAAATGTAATAAGCTGCATTTCTTGTGTAAGCGCTGGTCTAGCTCCATTCCTAGTTCAGTTTTGTAGAAGGTTGTTCAGAAGCAACTAAAACATGTTTTGGTGTGGTTAAAAAATTAGTTAAGAGGATACGAACAAGATATGGAAAACAGTCTGGTCTAAAGCTATGAGTGCACAGTTAACATATTCTTTTTATTATGAATGGACTCATAGTTTATTCATAATTTTATTTATTTACTACTAGAAATTTTTTTCATCTGCATATGAAGATTATGGCACCTGTGGATGGCTAAGCTTCACTATGTTTTTATCTATACTAACAGTGAATGTCAGATCCTAAAACATGTAATATTTTGGAGACAAATAAAAGTCTCCCCTTTTATGTAAAAAATAGAGACATTTTTATCTAAATAAATAGGTTATTGCAAAATTATAATGCTGTAAATAAACTTCATTTATGGCAAGGATACATCTTTAATGATTTGAATGACTTGGCATGAAGGTTTTCTTTCTCTGACTTTTACATTTTTTTTCTTTTGTGCTGACAAGTACTCTTAACTTGTAATGAACCCAACCATTTCTAATTTGGAAATTAGAGGGCATGGTAGATAAAGGGACACTGTCTCCCTTTAACTACTATGGGTAGTTTGCAAGGGATTTATATACCTAGTTTTGATTACTTAGTTTTGAGTGTAACACCTATTGTCATCTATGCTTGCTTTGCTAAGCTGTTAAATTCAGGTGTTGAGGATCAGAGAGCTGTGAGGGCAGGGACTTTCTGCAGTCCCATTGCTTTGTGATGTGCTTTTGAAGTGTTAACAGTTCTTGTTCTAAAGAGTCAACACCCACTTTGTGCTCTCTTGATACTCCTAATAATCGTTGCTGCTGATAACTTTGGCATGTTGAAACAACAAGCTCGCCCACACCTGACTCAATAAAAGGAGCTCTGAAATTGATACAGTAGTAATTTACTACTAGATTCTTTTATAAGTGATGTTAAACCATTTTGCATGTTATATGTATGAAGGTATCCAAAGTGTTATGTGAAACATGCAGAGGACAGCCTTCATGAACGTGTGTGCGTATTTGGTTTGTCCGACCTCCCTTACCACCCCTGCCCCACACACATCTCTGGTCTCACCTCACAGGTGAAGTCCACGGAAGGATTTTGACTTTTTTTGGTGTTGAAGTAGGATTTGTTTGGTTTTTTTTTTTATCACGTGTGATTATTAGTGAGGTTGAGGCATGAACTACTAACACATATGTTGCTTTATAGACTTTCTGAAGTACCCATGCAAATACCTTAAATGCTCAGAACAGAGGGAAAATTAAATATTTGATGTAAAGGCTGGGTGGCCAGCATGAGGAATATGAACAGCGATGGAGACAGATAAGGCACAAAAGTCCAGTTAGACTGAAAATAGAAAAGGGGATTAACTCCACCTATATAGAAATGTTGGCTCATACTTATACTTTATTTCAGTAACTGGAAGTTTTTTAAGACTTCAGTACAGAATGCCTGGACTAAATTCCTATTTTGCATGGTAACATGCAACTTTTATTTCTGTACATAAAAGAAGGGCTGAGTTGTACTTTATTTTTCAGGGAAAAAAAAACAACTCAACAAATAAGATCTTTATAACTTGTTTTTTTGGTTGTTGCATGGCATCTTGGTTTTTTTTTGTTTTTTTTAAAACCTAAATACCATTAGTCAGATAATAGAGTCATAGACGGTTGAGGATTGGAATGGACGTTAAAGATCATCTAGTCCCACCTTCCCCTGCCATGTGTAGAGGCACCTTTCACTAGACCAGGTTGCTCAAGGCCTTATCCAACCTGGCTTTGAACACTGCTGGGGTTGAGGCACCTACAACCTGTCTCAGTTTGTCTCAGCTGTCTCAGAACAGACAACCTATTCCAGTGTCTCGCCACCCTTATAGTAAAGACTTTCTTCCTAATATCTAACCTAAATTTCTCCTCCTTTTCTCTTGAAGCCATTACTCCTTGTCCTGTGACTACAGTTCTGATGCAGAGACTCTCTTGGTTTCCCTATAGGCCCCCTTTGGGAGCTGCTGGAAGGTTACTGGGAGGTTTCCATGCAACCTTCTCTTCCCCAGGCTGAACAGCCCCAACTTTCTCAGCCTGTCTCCATAGGGCAGGTGCTCCAGTCCTCTTATCAGCTTCATGGCCCTACCCTGGACTTGCTTCAGCAGTACCCTGTCCTTAGGGTGGTGGCACCAGAACTGAATGCAGCACTGCAGGTGGGGTCTCACCAAAGCAGAGGGCTGTCTAAGCTACTCTGGACTTGAAGCCACCCAATTTTTTACTTTCTATCCAACTTTTTTTTTGTTTCTCTTATAAACTATAGAAAACATCCCAAGAAAAATAGAAGCCAGGTTTCCCATGAATGACACCCCTAAACATGAAGAGTAGTTGTATGCCAGACTTTTACATGGTTGTTCCTAAAACAGTGATGGGTGGAGACTTTTTCCTGTATAATAACACGGGTGAGTTACAGTAGTCACTACTACTTCCATAAAAGCTTAATTTTGAAAGACGTTGTTCCAAACAGTACTAAAATTGTGTGGGGCTACTGTGATTCCTGTTATCAATTTGTGATAGCAGTTGGGTGCTCCAGGAGCTGTGCTGTCTGCCTTTGCAGTCTTGCTTTAGCTGAAGTAATGTCCTGTGAGTTGATTGAATCAGGACAAAAATAAGTAAGGGAAGAGCACTGCAGGGAAAGGTGGACATTTATTCCAAACTGGGGGGACAGCACTGCCCTGGAAGTGGATAATATTCAGGAGATAGATGCTATGTGATTATGAGTGAGAGACAGGGATGCTTATCTCCACAATGAAGACACCAGGCACAGATCCTCTAAAGCTGACAAGTAGGTCAGCATTCCAGAACAATCAGATTGTAAACTAGGAAGTCAAAGGGTGAAAGATCCCCCATAGGATGCTCAATCCCCTTACCCTCCACTGACTTTTCGTTCCCAGCTGGTTAAATTATCATATACCAAATATATCCTACTCTTTTCAGTTAGTATTTCATATTCATATTGCTTAAAACCTAAGAAATATCTCTGTGCTGCAGAAAGCAGCTGGACATCTGGAAGAGGTTTTAGTGTTTGGGTATTTACTTGCAGTCCAAGGCTCAGCTATGTTTCTCATGAACAGTGTGACAAGCTCATTTTATTAAAGAAAAAAATAAAATTGGCATGAAGCTTGACATGATATTTATAATGACTGTTAGCCAAACTGTCGCAGAATTGCATATATTTCTCTGCCCTATTCTTTTGGCTTGATATAACAAGCAACTTCTCCTGCAACACTGTGTAAATGAAGCAAAGTCCTCTCTACTGTCATTGTTAATACTATGCTAGCTATATTATGTAATGTTATGTGTGCATAATCAATACCTGTGAGAGCAAGATGGGTGTTATGTCATGAAGCTTTCCTAACAATGGAATTGCTAAACCAGTCGTTTAGATAGGATTTCCAGTAACTGCTTTGCACACTTAGTATTGTAATCACTTCTGGCAGATGGTAATAAATATGAGATTCATACTCCTTATAATATCTCTAAAATTAGTTTAATAGTAGCTTCATACTTATATCAAATACTATTATGACAGTTTTTTGGCATCATAAGTCCAATATCGCCCTTTATTCCTGTCTTCTGGAATGTGAATGTGTGTTTTGGAGGGAAGGTTTATTTATTTATTTATTTATTAAAGTCACTCTCGTGTATCTTGGGTGTCTCTTAAATGATGACCTCCTTCCTCTGCAAATATCACAGAAGAGCAGGATTGTAGACTCCTGTTGTCCCTCCTTCCTGTTCTGGTCTTTTGTAGTGTTCCTCCTGTTGTGCGTTCCTGCTGAGTTTAAATGTTGTGGCAGCATGCCAGTCTGTTTTGGGGAACGTGCCAGTTTGGGAGTGGGAGGTTCATTGTGATGTGTTCCATGCCTTCCTTCCTAAATAGTAAATGGATAAATGCTAACTAGTTGACTTAGCCAGTTTATGCCGAGTTTCAGCTCTTCTGTTATTTAGTTAAACCATCCTGGTTGATAAGTGGCTTTGCTTGATGTGATGCAAGGGGATTCGTTTTCTTCAACCTCCTAGTTTTTGATTTCTTCCTTCTAGTGTGCAATCACATTGACAGAAAACCCATGATAACTTTGATAATACAAGAATTTTATTAAAAGCAGAATAAGGTCTTTAGAACATCTAAACTATGGAAATATCATGCTGATTATGTTTTTAATAGGCAGCATTATTGATGTCAAGTTACAAGGCAATGTATATTTTCATGCGCAGGATTTTGTACTAATCTGTACATATTAGCTGTTCAGAATCCTTTTGCAAACATGCAGATTCCCAGTAGTCCTTTCCCACTGTAGTTATTAATGCAGCTGCTACTTATCACTAGTGCTATTATTCAGAACTATCAAGTTAATCAACATCAACAGTTATCCTCCTAAGCTAAACTTTAAAATGCATTTTATTAGTAAAAACAGACCTATAAATGGTGCAAAATTTGTAAATTGGTTATAGATCTATTAAGAATATATAATACATGAATATTCTGGGTTTTTCTAAAATAACATAAATGTTCGAGGTACTTGTCATAAAAATGTTATTCACTAGCTTTAGGTTATTACTGTTCTCAAAAAAAGTTAGAGGACCTACTTGGAAATTAGGATCCTCTCTACTTAAATGTGTAAATCACAAATGAAAATACAGACATATTCTTGTGGAGCTGACATAATGCTAGTTAGTACTTCATGTCAGATCTCCTCTTCCTTGTCCTAAGGCATAGAAACAAATTAGTTTTAAAACTATATGTTTGCAGTATACAAAACAAATGTGGTTGAATATAAGTGTATGCCTGGAGAAGACCCTGTATTTACATTTTTATTTTAATGAGTTTGAAATTATTTACTTAGATTCTGTCTACTTTGTTGGAGTTGAACCAAAGCCCAAGTTAGAGGGATTCCTTTTATTAAATTGTTAGTGTGTCATCACTGTGGCTTCTCTGAAAACATGTTTGTTTTCCCTTAAATCCAGGAGTCACTGTCAATGTTCCTTCATATACAGTCCGCATTTTTGACATGCTGCCAGAACCACTAAGGTCTTATAATACATATTCCACACAAACTCCTTCAACATTTTCATATCTGAATTGTCACTCCTTGATAAGATATATTGTACCTGTGCTTGCAGAACCCTCTCTAATCCTCTAGTTTCTTGTTTTACATAGAGAGGTTTCTTGTCATGAACACCCTGGCTAGAATAATGCTTTCAAAATTTCTTAATTATTATTATATTTTAAAGTGTTAAGTGGCATGATTTTGGCAGGCAGTAATGCAACTAGATAATTAGGTTTTATAACTTCATAAGCAGAGTTCAATTATCTAAGAACTAGAACATACTCCTTTTTTACTCAGTTATTTTGGTGTAAAACTACATGTTGACAGTCTTACCTAGTGTAGTTTTAGTGAGGTGTTTTTGGGGTGTGCTTTTTTTTGGTTGTTGATTGTTTTTTGGGGTTTGTTTTATTTTTTTGGTTGTTGGTAGGCTTTTTTGTTGATATTTTAGCTTCAGAGCAGAGATACAGAAGATGCTCTTCAAAGAACTTCTAATTCATGTTGTGTTTCTAAATACAAGTGCACAGTTTCATTTTTGAACCAGTGTGGGTGTTTGTGGAGTAGATGGTGGGTCTACTTCTTTGAGCTAATTTCCTGCGTATATATTTTGATGCAGCAATATTTCATTCAGGTGGTTGGTGTACTGTGTTTCAGTAATCAAAACAGACTGACCACATCAAATTAGCACAGAGTTGAGGAGATAACAGTGCACTAAGGAGAAATTAAAAAGACATCTATACATTAAGTAGTCACTGCATGTGGGCACTGCATGCTTGTCTGACTAGACATCTTGCATATAAAACATGTAGTTTCTTACAACCCCTTTTTGACGTTTTTTAATGTGCTGTATTACAAATACAGCACTGCTTAGGCTCTCTGAAAGCTGTGCCAAATTTGTGCCAACTGTGTCTTCTCTTCAAGTGGCCTTAACTGTCTCTGAGTTATATAGCCTTTCAAGTGTGCTTGATAAATGAAAGTCTGAAATAATGTTTGTACTGCAACTTAAAAATATGCATACGGTAAAGCTATTCGGAGGTAAGGAGCTGAACCTGCACATTGGTTTTTCCGTCATTCAACCAAAGACACAAAGATGATTGAATTCAGTCTTAAATTTTATAGAACTAAATTTTATGTTGAGCACAATCCCACTCTGTGGTGATTGTTTTCAGTGCTGCTTTATTAAGTTATGTAATGGCAAGGGTTCAAACTGCAGAGATTGTTGAAATGGTAGATTTAGAGACTATGTTAGAATGCTTGTCAGTATCAAGTATATGGGTTTTCAAAGCACAGAGATTTTTACCTAGATATTGCTGCAGCTTGTGATTTTTATTTAAATAGTTTGGAGGTTTTAGACTTAATACCCTGCTTTTAAAAAATGTTTTAAAATCTTGTTTTATTCCCCAAAGATTTGTTTTCTGCTGTTGCGATTAGATGATGACAGCTAGCTGGCTTTTAAAATTGATCAGGAAGTATTTTGGCAGTCATTCAGTGTTGTAATAGCACTTTAATGGATATGAGCTATTCACCCAGATCAGACTCAATGTCAAAACAGGCGAAAATACAGCTGTCACTCTGGACAAGAAGTTGCATATATGCAAGCAGCTGCTAATAATACTGGAAGGGAAGCCTTATAATAATGCTTTAAAGGTGCATGTGTATATATATGCATACATGCTGCTTCTACATGTGTAGACATCTCATAAAAAAATATGCCAGAGACCTTAGTTTCTGGCCATGGGTGTGCTTAGAAAAAAAAGAGAAAAATGAAATATATACTGACCTTTGAGGAAGTTGTGAAAAGTTCATTATGTGCTGGTAGGCTCTCAGGATTTTTTGAAGTAAGAACTTCTGAATGACGTGTTGCTAGGAGTGTGGTGTAAATTTTCTGTTTTAACAAAATGATGACAGTTGTGGGTCCTTATTTAATGCTTGCGTGTTTTGATGTTGATTTCAGTGGGACTTCGACCATGCATAGAGAACAAGAATAATGCTGTAGAAATGCAGTGGCTTTTTAAAGGCGATTTTCTGTTAGAAATTTAATGTCAGTACCTTAATGCTCATATGTATGTTAGAATCTCACTTGTTGTTGGTACTTTTCACTCCGTTCTGTGTGTCCTAAGGTTTGAACTGGTTGCATATGTATTTTATTTTAAGACCCTCTGATGTTAGAGAGGTAATTGGATAATCTTCATGTGGACAAAAGCATTCATGCTTTCCTACTGAGAAAAGCATATAAAGTTATACATAAAGCTGATGTTTGATGTAAATGGAAACTGATTTCTAGGCATGATACATATTCTATTTGTAATTTTATGACAGAGATAAGTAAATGTAGAGTACAGAAATGCTTTGTTGTTTGACTAAATAATAAGAAAGTTAGGAAACAACAAGATTGAGAGTGTCCTCTACCCCCTTTTAAAATACAGTAGCACATATATTGTCTAATATGGCTATTCCAGATGGTAATTGGATAGCATGCAGTTAATGATGGTGGTTTTGCTTGGTTTTTCTACTTTTGCTTGTCTTAGTGCATCTGGTATCTTAATTTTAGCTTTTAAAGTGATTTTTTTTTCCATAGAGTTTTAACTTGATGAATTTCCCAATGTTAGAAATATGAGAGTATTGGGATATGCAAATTTACAAGAAATGCAGGATGTCCTCGGAGTATATTAAATTTGTTCACATAGCTCCCTAAGCTAAAGGGACAAATTCAGATGTTACAGGAAAGTATTTTGAGGAGGCCATAAAATATTAAGTCACTTATATTGTGCCTGTATATAAATGTAGAGATTCTGTAATGAAGTTTGAGATTTAAAAATAATAATATGTATGCACACAATTCTGTTGCTGAGCTTTTTCTGTTTCAGATGCACTGAACCTACAAGCATTAAACCATTCTGCAAGTGTGGGGAGGATAAAATTGGTCAAAAACTTGAGGATTAACTCTCCTTTTGTATGGCTTAGAGGCATAGGAAGGACTCTGAACAGGCCAGCAAAGCAATCCATGATAAAATGAGAAGACTCTGCCTTGACTGAGATAGCCAAAACAGAGCTCTCCTTGTAATGGCAACTAAAGCAATGTGTGTCAACTTGGATTGTTAAAGCACTGAGAGAAGGAGGACTAGGATACTCCATACACTGTTCTTGTTGGGTAAAATGCTTTTGGTTTTTGTGTTGTTTCATATCTACAGTGAAAATCAAACATTAGGTGGTGCTACATGTTGTGTGCATATCAGGAGTACGTACTTGATAGACCCATTTTTGTTCTTCTTTAGACATGTAGGCCTGTATTAGACTTTAAATTCTGCCCATACAAGTGGAATAAGGTCATGTTCTGTATAAGCAAATATGTATTGAGTATTGCTTGCTATATAACTGAAAGCTGGACATATGTTGCATCATTTTGTAACCTTCTCCAGGAAAAAGTTATTTGCAAGCTCATGTATTGCTCCTGGGTGGCTGTGTTTTCCAAAACTGCTGAGTTTAAGTCTTTGCAAAGTACAGTTCAGGAACCATATAGTATTTAAAATAGAAGTCTCTTGACTCTGAAATTAAGAGTATAGCATTTACTTACAGATGCTCTGGGATTCCTTACTGTTTGGTTTTTGTTTTGAAGTCAAACTAAATAAGGAGAAAAATTCTCATTAAAACACTAACCAGAAAGAATGCTTCCCCACCTGCAAATTGCTTTTCTTTTCCCCTCCACAATCATGTCTCCCCCTCCAAAACTGAAAATTTACTTTTTTGAAAAATAATGTGTGATGTTCATCTCTGCAGTGCACCTTTTCTGCTGCCTTGCTGTTCTGTGCAAGATTTACAGTGCCTATATCTGCTCAGCACATTGAGAAGAAAATACATACCTCTGAGCTCTTTTGTCTTACTGGCTTTAGGAGCTGGTTCCCACCATGGTAACCACATATGGCTGTGGAATTGGGATTATGGCATACTTGCAGCACAGACATCTAATGACTTGCTGTGCCTGGTATAAATTGCTCAAACAGCATCCTTCCAGGTTTTCCTCTCAAGGGAGAAAACGCTTTAAAGAATGACCTTCGTCTGCCCCAGGACGTCAACCTGGAAAGTTTCTATTTGCTATTGAATTCTTGACAAGTAATAGGCAGTACTTAAACCTGCTTAGGACATAAAATGTGAAAGACATGCTGCTTTTTCATTTTAAATAGCACTGTTTTACTTAATATTACATAAAACGTACATTGCTTGCCTTTCAGATTTTTTCTTGCTTTTTTCCCCTGTCTGCCAAGGGATTAAAAAAAAACCATTTTGTTTTTAAAGTCTTCTAAAGCTAGAAGACCTAAAATATCTGTTCAAATATTGTTCTCAACCTTCTCATCCTTGAATTGCACATTATTAAAGTGTTCATTCCCTCAGCATTGGAAGGACTAATAGTACCCTCTATGCATTCAATAAATGATAGTACAAAAATATTCATTATCATTCAGTCCTTTTTCTGAAACATCAAGTCCATGAATGTTTTGCTCTAACAAAATACCAGTTCATTTTCAGTCATCCTTAATCAAGCAGATAGCAATTGCACCATTGTGATCAGTTGTTCTGATATTGGTTCTGAACCATGTCTTGCTATTTTACTTGGTGGAAGTCTCGGAAGCTTATTCATTATTGTGGTTTTTAGTGCAAATAAATTATTAAGATACAGGGGACAAAATGTTAACGGAGACCAGAAAGAACCCATATTGGTTGTTTTGTCTTTTTAAACTGAAAAAGATAATGGGCAATTATGGTTAATTACATGTAGTCCTTAGTAATCCTCCACAGAAAGCGCAAAAACTGTCAGGCTGCAGAGTTTTTCTCAGGACTTGAGTTTCTTACATGTGAATCTAAAGCGAGGGATGTTTAGGATGGGGCTTTCTGTGGGTTTTTTGTGGGTTTTAGTATGTTCAGTTCAGTGCTGACTTTTCAATAATCTCTTAGGTAGTGGAAGTAAACCAGACTCGCTGAAAAAGGTAATTAAATGAACCAAAACTGATTATTGCCCTTCTTTAGAATGACTAACACTTATGAGGCTTAAAAGCGTTATCTTTGGAGATTTTCTTTCTCGGGCAAATGATTAGTAGGAAAAAAAAATTGTGGACATTTCCAAAAAATATTTGTCGTTTATGGCATTGAGGGGAATTCTTTCATTCTCAAAAGAACTGGATGACATACTTTTGTATAACTGAGATGTGTTGGGTGTTCATTTCCTTTTTTTAAAAAACAAAGCAGCACACAAAACACAAGCAAAAATGGTGTGGATTAATATACAGTGTTGTAAAGGATGCTTCTAGCACATTTACTTTTTGGCTAGGGATTAAGTCGACTGTGCAGAAGCTCACTGTGTTTTAGGTCAATCTGTGAAAATGTCTAGTTTAAAACTGAAAGTTTCTATTCACACCATTTACTCCAAATATTGTAGTTTGGATGAGATTGTTGCTGAAGTGGCTGAATGTTTTGGTAAAAGCATCTAACAAGTAGAAGATGCAATTTAATGCTTTTCACTTGATTGAGTATCATGTTTTCAGTTTGTTGTTTCCATACAGAAACTAAATGGTGGTAAGGTTTACTTGGAACACACCCACCTGCCAGGCTCACTTTGCTTAAAAGCATGTACATTGTGTCTGTAAATTCTTTAGGTTTTTTTTGTTGTGGGGTTTGTTTGGAATTTTTTGTACTATGTTTTTTTTCATTATCCAGAGAGGGGTTAGTATTAATTAACATGTGCAATATGACCATTTATCATATTCATTGCAAGTGTCTAGGGCTGATCTTTTTACACTCTGTAAATATTAAAAAAAAATTATATATATGAGAGGTTAGAAAGACTCTTGAAGTTTAATTTGTCTATTTACCACTGCTATTCCCTGAGGCCTGTATTTTATGGATGCACCTTTCCAGAGTATGCTCTACTGCTAATTGAACTTAACCCAAGCCCCTTTGCTTTTCTCTCTTCTTTCTCATTCACATCCCTTACACTCTTGAAGAGGAAAGAGAAAATACTCAATTTTCAAATTTCTTTGATTTTTTTTCATGAGCTTTATTTTTTTGACAGCATGGGTCACTTTCGTTAATAAGGTAATGGAGGACTTTGTGGGAATGATAGAATATTGCACCAGTATTGAAAAATCCAGGATCTAGAAATTTGGAAAAATGCATCAGCTTCCTCAGCAGCCTCAATAACCCTTCCATCTTATGGTGCAATTGCTGCTCCTGCCATGTGTTTCCCCAGCCCTGGAGCTGTGGGTGTAGCTGGTACAGCTGTTGGTGCTGTGCTGTGAGGAACCCCTGCTGCAGTGCTGCGTCACCTGACGTATTCTTTCCTGCACAAGGAATAGCAGCAGCAATGCATGGCACGAGCCTTTCAGTGGATGTGCAAGCCTTGGGCTTAACCTGAACTGTAATGAAAGCAAGTCCCACAGCTGCACACTTTTCCCTCTGTGTCAGCTGATGCATCCCAGATAAGCAAAACTGCCGTGTTAGCTTTCAGGGGGAATGTGAGGGCATATAAAACAGGGAGGACTTACGCCGCTGAGAGCACTGAATTTCAGATTAGGCTTGGAGTTAAAATTTTGCCTGGCAGTCACTGTGGACTATGTTGAATTAACAGCGTTTTGGGACACTACTTGGAATTTATGGTCTGTTCTGTATGGGTGGCTTGCAAGCTGTTTATAAACTGCTTGTTAGAATAGCTTAGTCTACAGTGGTCTTAAAGATTTCTTCACTAGCTAAGATCCTTTCCATTAAAAACCAGCAATTGTCTGTCCAACTGTAAACGGAAAAATGAATATTTTGGCTGACGATACTATCTGGAAGTCCAGTAACACATGTGAGATAAAGAGTGCTAGTGAGGTCTTAGTCTCCCTTTTTAATGGGGACAGGTAGTTCCGGATCTTAGTACCATGAGGCAAGAGAGATGTCTGTCCTCTTGGCTTTTGCTCATGAAGCTGTGTCTGCAGCTACAGTTCATGGTCTTTAGGAAACAATGCTGAGCACCACGATCCTCTTGGATGTTCCTGAGAGGAGCCATCACAGGCAGTTTAACTATACTCTACATATCAGAAAAAGAAGAATCTTATGATGCTGGTGTCAGCAGGAGTCTGTAGATCAAATAGCGTTAGTGGGTTTTGACTTTGTCCGTAGCCAGCAGATGCTAATCCACTGAAGCCTCACTCAAGCCTGTGGAACATTTCTATACATTTCTGTAGCCCAGCATCAAGATTTCTAAACATTTCTACTGCACAGCATCATCAAAGTTGACAAATAATTTTGAAGTGGTAACTATTAGGGAATTTTGCAGAGGACTTTAATGATGTTTCCTTGTGGATCATGGAGTACCTGACCACTGCCTTCACTTCAGTTTGTTAACAATTTCCACTGTTTGAATTTTTTTCTCTTTTCATGCAGAGCAGTCTCAGCTGTTTTGTGGCAGGGCAGTAGTACACACACACACTCTCTCTGCACAGCCACCTTTTGCCCTCCTCAGTCTTAGTGAGGGGCCCGTCTGGCCAGCTCCAGCATGTAGCAGAGAGGAGCATCTGGCCCTTTGTGATTGGAAACTTGCTGGGTAACTGATTCCTTATGCAGAATTAAGGATGCTGAAATAGACCCTGATGACAGCAAAGCTTTCATGAGAGGGTTCAAGAAGTTGACATTGATGCCTTAGAACAGTTGAAAAGAAATAATGACGTGGAAGTGAACTAATATAAATAATTTAATAGGAGATCTCTGTGCGGTCTCAAATATAGTCCTTTTTTGTTCTGAAATATGTCAGTGTCTGGCTATTTTGCTGGTGTTATGGAGCCAATATAAAGATCTAGAAAAGTTGTAAAATGTTGTCACAAGCAGAATAGCAGAGTCAGCGCTTAAAAAGAGGAGCAGCTTTTCAGAGAACAAATTATGCAAAGTAAGAACAGGGGAGGGACGGAGCACTTTATCCATAAAAATCTTAGCATTTGACCATTACCCTGTATGTGAACTTAACAGCTTAAAATTTGACAATTTTATAGCATACTGGACAAAAGTACTGGAAATAAAGTTTCTCACTGTTGGAAAAAAATTGAACAAGGTTAGCCTGTTATCCAAGTAACTTGAGAAGTATCCCCCTGATTACAGTTAATGCTTTCCTCTTTAGAACTGATGTTTTTAATTTTTATTATTTACTAGAAAAGAAGTTGGGGCAGAAGCTGGCCATTATTACTAGGCAACGAAATATGAATAATCATTAACACTCTTCCATAAAACAGAGATAGTTGCTAATAACCTTTGCTGGAGTAGTCAGGGTCATTTGGAATATCAATTTACATTATCATGTAAAATAAAATGAAAATAAAACACAATTATCCACCACCTTTTAGTATGTTTATTATACTGATGCATTTAAAATATTTTGTTGGTGGTTGCATTCTCTTTGCAGTGAGCGTGCCTTTGTGTGTGTGTAGCTAGGAGGTTTGTGTGAACAGACTTTCTGTCCTTTAGTTTTTGAAGCCTTTTGGCTTAGGTTTATGTGGCTTAACGATGTTTTAATAAAAGATTAGACTATCATATAAGGTTGTCTTTAGCATAATGAATATCGGAACAAAATACAGTTTCTTTAGTAGACTTAATCTGTAAGAGTTTTCTGGGTTTGAGACATTTGTGTATATACTAATCTGTGAGGCAGTAGAGCTAATCTTATATAGGTTTTGGTGGCAGGTTTTCTTTGGGGTTGTGTTTTGGCTTTGTTTATTTTGTTTTTTTTCCCCAGGAGTCCTCTCCTGCTATCTGATTGCAGTCTAATTTCCATTGTATTCAGTCTGCTATAGAAATACTTAATGTCAGGAAGGAGATATTTACTGGAATACACAAGTCCAGAATTCATCATGATTCAGTGTGAAATCCGCTCACCCTTTGCTCCCCACCCCCTCTTGAATTGGAATGAAATGTGCCTTAAACTGAAGTGAAATACATCACATGCAGCAACAGTGGGCCCTCGCTTCGCCTCTATTCCTGGTGTGAAATCGATACACTATCTTTCCTCCTGACCTGTTCTGTGACCTCCATTGCAGCTTTCATGCTGAACAGCAATTGCTTTGAACAGTCTGGGTCTGCCACAGCTCACAAATGATTCTCAGCTTCTGTCTAAAACTGGTGCTGATAACAAAGGCTTGATTTTAAATAATGCAGTTGTAGTCATCTTCTAATTATGAATTACATGAAAGTGCATGGTCTTCTATTATTAAACACTTTCAATAGCATGTGCAGTGTGTTTGCAGCCAGAATAACTCCTCACTGAGAAGACACAGGAGTTCTGTACCTAAATGTATCTGATAAAGTTTATGCTGTTATGGAAGAGGAGAAATATGGGAAACACTTAAGTATTTTTAAGTGGCAACACATTTTCCTTTGACTTTATCACTGACTAATATAGTACTTTTTTTTACTAATATTTGAATTTTCAAAGGTAAAAACATATTAGCCTATGCCTACGTTTAGAATAAGGAGACTGTTCTTGAATCAAGGTATTTTAAAGCTGTTGCAAAACTAAACAAAACCCAATTCTTTGCTTAAAAATAAAAAAATCAAAACAGATGAAAAATGTATTCTCAGTTCCTGATTGCTAACTAATAGTGATTCACGAAATATCAGGATTTTGAAGATTTATTTATTTATTTTTGAGTGTGATTTACTGGAGGGTTACTGCAAGCAAAGACGAATTGAAGATATAATGGGCATTTATGCTTGCACCAAGAAGTCTATTGTGCTATTAGCTAGATTACTTTAATAGCCTTTACTGGCATTGAAATCAAGGAACTGGATGAACTGCTGGATAAGCATTCATTTTTCCAAAATTTTGTGGTAGGAAATAGGATATCTATGGATTTCTATTATAAAATGAATGTCTCTTAATGGAGCATTCCTCTGACATTCTTCTCCCTGCCCCCCATCCCTAAAAATGTGATTGTAACAATTTTGCCTTCATGATTGAAGTAAAAAGCAACTTGCAACATAATATGGTTTGCAAAGTAATGCTAAACCCTCTAATGATAAATGTACTGTCTGGAATTCAGTCATTTATGAAACTGTTTACAATGAAATTACTAGAAGAGAATATTGCTCTCCTATATATGTATTAACAATACTTAACCTTTTATTGCTCCTTCATGTATTCATTCCAGCTGTTGCCAGCTTAGATTTCTTATATTGTCAGAATCTGGGGAAAGCAAGGTGTATAATAATGGAGTCTGTATAGTAGAAAGAACCATAAGGGTCGTGTAAAACTCACCACATTTCCAAAACATAACCACATCATGTTAATGTAGAGGCTCAAGACATACTTTTTGATTCAGTATCACTGTCCAGTAGTAGTATTAAAAAAAAAAAAGAAACAACAAACCAAAACAAACAAAAAAAATCCAAACAAAAAAGCAACTAACAAAAAAAAAGCTGCTTTAAGAATTCTCTTAAAACATGCCAAAATAGCCTCATACGAATCAGATAAGTAGGAATTGAAAATAAACAGGTGGTGCTGCTGAGAAGCCTTTTTATTTTTTCCCCCTTCTAAGCAAGTTGAAACACTTTTTAAAAAATAAAACAACCCCTTGTACTGCCTTCTTCTCTGAGGCTTTCAGTGCCACCAGCTGTTTTCTTCCCTAATTCTCCCTGTTTTCTTCTCTAATACATTTAGATTGCCTTATGTTTTCACTCCTTGTTCACAAAGAGGTGTATCTCAAAAAAGATGCCCTTCAGGATATATCCAAGTCAGCAATGGGCAGTGAGGAGTTCATATATTTGAGTACTCGTTCCTGAGACCTTTTTTTTAACATCAGCATCATCCTTTTTGACTGCTATATGACACCTGTGGTTTTCTCTACAATTTTAGGCTTATTTTCATCAATTTTAGACTGATCTGGTTTTCTTTTTAAAAGTAATTTAAAACCTGTGTTGTCCTCTAAATGTGAATGAAGTGACATAATGAAGTAAATACAGCTCAGTCCAATACTGAAGAATAGGTGTGTGGGCAGTAGTATAGTTTCAAGGCATAATAGTACTGTTCTTTAATCTGCAAACAAACACAAGCTGATATGGCTGCTTACAGTGTTGCTTAAAAATAACGTTTACATACTCATGATGAAGACTTGTGCTCTTGCGAGACAAGAGGAAGAATTTTTGTCACCTATGAGTCAATTTCTGTTCAGATGCGTGTGTGTGAATGGTGTGTGTGCACACTTCTGCACACGTAGTGCTACAGGCATCAGTTTAACATCTGCAAAAGCTTAGTCTCCAAGTAAGAGAAAGTTTGTATTTCCTTGTTGCTGCTGTTTTTTTGTAATAGAAACAGCTTTGGTTGAATGTAATCCTTTCTGCAAGAGTGTATTTTTTGAGGAATAAGTGTACAGTGGTTCAAGAATTCTTTTTGTCACTCAGAAGTTCAGTATCAATAATGGGGTCCCCTGTTCATAGGAAATTAATCAGCTTTAATGATGAAAGACTTATAAGACTGTATAGTGATCAAAATCTTTTTGAAGCCACCCATTACGATAAAAATAACGTGGAAAGTATTTATCACTTTTCCTTCAATGGAATACTCCCTAACAGCATTTTCAAAACAATTTATTAAAGCTAAATTCCCTTAGCCAGAGGTTTGTTTTGTTTTTTAATTATTGTTGTGAATATGAGCAAGTAATACAGAGTATGTTCCCTCCAATGAATTGCTGTGCAACAAGGCTTGATGCTAATTCTACCTTTCCCAAAATCTGATATCAAGCAATTTATGTTCTAAATAATACTCCTGAGTACTAAACCTGAAATATTTTGGCTCCAGCCCAAGTCAAACTTCAGGAAGCTTATTCTCAGGAGCATATTTCTTATCTCTGTAAATTTAATTGTTATAATGAATAGAATACATGTGTCAAGATATTACTTATGAGTTTTACCTGTTTAGTTTTTGTTCCTGAAACAGAAACGTCAGAATGACAGCAGGAAGATCATATAAAGGGTTTAGAGACAAATTATTAATTTCTTCTTTTTTAAAAAGGAAAAAAAGTTCTGAGAGAGAAACCTGCCAAACTGGACTATCCCCTCATCTGAGAGGTTTGATAAACCTTTAGTACTGATGTACTGCTGGAAATATATTTGCCCCTGTGTTCTGCAGAGCTATGCATAAGCGCTTAATGCATCATACTGTTCTACAAGTTCCTGTCAGCAGAAATGGATCAGTATTAACTGCATGAATCCACCAGCAAAAATACTGTATATACTGGGGCACTGAGGGTATGGACTTTAAACCTGTGGAAGAAGGTGTCTACTGCATCAGCAGTTTGGGTTTTTTTCCTCATTCACATGCCAGGGAATGAAACCTACAACCCTATTCAGACCACTTAGATTATGGACTGAAGATTGCATTTAGCTCTGTGGGTCTAGTTCTGCTACTGATCTATTTTGTCAAAAAAATGGCAAAAGGAATGTTTAAATATTTTTTTAAAAATGCTTCCCAGTAACAATATGAGTAAAACTATCCAAGGAGCATTTTACAATAAAACTTCTCCAATGTATTTGAATGAAAAAAATTACTAAAAACTTAAGTGTATTGAACAAACAAGAATTACTTCAATGCTTAAAAACAGTGCTTTTCTAATCTATTAGAAAATTATTATAAAATATTATAAAATATTAATCAGGATGAGGAAAAAGTGGTGTTATATTTTCTGACTGTTAAAAGTTTCTGAGTATGTCCCCCATTACATTTTTGTGAGGAAAATTTAATACAGTTATGAGTCTTTTAAAAACACAATGAGGATATGCAAGAAGCTCCCTTCTGCTTAGGTTTGTAGAGATTAGAAGAAACCGTGAGGGACTTCTGAGGCACCTCACTGAGCTAACAGGCAGCATAATGACAAATGATTCATTGCTGACAGATGAAACGTAGTGCACACTGGAAAAAAACAATTTGAACTACTCATACACATTGCTGGGTTCTAAATTAACTATAACCTAGAGGAAATATGCCTGGATGTCACTGAGGACAGCTCAGTGAAAACCTTTGCTTTAGTGTGCGGCACTAAACATAAAAGCAAACAAAATGTTAAGCAACGTTGAGGGATGGGGTAGAAAATAGTATTGAAAATGCATCTAATGATACTGTACTGTGAGCATTATAACAAATATATTGTGGTATACAGATCAATGGTACAACATTACTTGAATAATGTGTTCAATTCTGATCACTAAGAGAAGGATATAGCAAGAATAGAGTCAGTCTGAAGTAACAAAAATTACTTATGCTTAACGCAAGGAGGCCAGGTAAGTATCAAGAGAAATAAAATGATATGCATGACAAAAAATAGTGATATGCACTGAATGCTCCTATTTACTATGCCGACAATGGGAGATGCAAGTGGCTACGAAGTAAAACTAAAACTTTACGATTTAAGAATATGAGAAAGTTTCAACCTCCCTCCTCACACTATGATTAATTACCAAATTTTGAGGCACTCTACATTCTTTATATAAAAAATACAGAAAGATTCAGAAAGGATTTGACATGTGCTGAAGTATTGAGAACATTCGCCATTTCAGCAGGGGATGGACCAAGAGTTGGAAATTCAAGACCTTGCTTCATTTCTGTCTGCTACTGACCTGCTCTTTGACCTTGAGCTTCACCTCATAGTCTTTCTCAACTGCAACTTTGTAGTTGCAAAGGATCCAGGACAAGACTTACAAAACTATTCAACTGCTTAACCTGAAAGTAGTTGTTAAGCTTACTTTTTAATTGATATGGAGTCAGGTTCCTATGTAAGAATAACTATCTGGTTTTAGTATCTTGCTCCTAGACAGAGGTCCCTGATGATCTCTATGTAAAGAGTAATAAATTTCAGAAAAGTTTTTTAAAAAGTGATAGAATTATGTATGTTAAAGTAGATGTGAGCAAACTACTATCTGAATGGACTTCTGAAACAGTTTTTAACCTCAGGGCAGGTATTTTTTCAAAACTGTTCATACTTTACATGCTTATAAAATGTAGCAGTACATCAGACCCAAGTAGCATAATCAATGTGGATAATTGCTGTAGTCTGTGCTTCTTTATAATATTAGTGCATTGGAGGGGAAAAAAAGAGTAAACAACAACAGACTGGATATACAGCTTAGTTTATCTAATAGTCCAATAAGCTTGAAATGCTTTAAGTCCTTCTAGATGGATGATATTACTGTCAATTTTAGTATAAGAAGCCTCCCCATTGACATGTTGGAAAAATCCTTTATGATCATCAAGTGCAATAGTTGGCCTAACACTGCCAAGTTTACCACTAAGGCATGTCACTAAGTGTCACATTTGCACATCATTTAAAGACCTCCATGGCTGATAACTCCACCATTCCCCTAGAGAGCCTCTTTCAGTACTTGGATCACCTTCTTGGTGAGGAAACCTTTCCTAATTTTGAACCTTCCCTGCTCCAAGTTGAGGCAGTTTTCTCTTGTCCTGTTGCTTGTTACTAGAGAGAAGATACAGATCCCCACTTTGCTTCAGCCTCCTTTCAGGCAGTTGTAGAGAGTGATAAGGTCTCCCCTGAGGCTTTTCTCCAGCCTAAACCCCTCTAGCTCCCACAGCCAGTCCTCATCAGATTTGTGCTCCAGACCCTTCACCAACTCTGTTGCCCTTCTCTGGACATGTGCCAGCACCTCAATGTCTTTCTTGCAGTGAGACCCAGAACTGGACACACTAGCACTTGAGTTGGGGCCTCACCAGTGTCCAGTACAGGGGGAAAATCACTTCTGTAGCTCTGCTGACCGCACTATTTCTGATACAGGCCAAGCTGCCATTGGCTTTCTTGGCCACCTGGGCATGCACTGATTCATGTTCAGCTGCTGTCAGCCACCTCCCCCAGGTCTTTTTCTGCTGATCAGCTTTCCAGCTACTCTCCCCCTAACCTTTAGCACTGCCTGGAGTGGTTGTGACCCAACTGTAGACCTGGCTCTTCACCTTGTTGAACCTCCTTCATTTGGCCTTGGTTCATTGATCCAGCCTGCCCATGTATGTCTGAAGAGCCTTCCTGTCCCCCAGCAGATTGATACTCCTGCCTAAATTGCTGTCATCTGCAATCTGATTAAAGGCATTAAACAGAACTGGGCCTAATACTGAAACTTGGGGAGCACCATGTGTGGCTGGTCACCAGCTGGATTTAACACCATTCACCTCCACTCCATGCTCTGGCCATCCAGCCAAAGTTTTACCCAGTGAAGAGAACACCTATCTAAGCCACAAGCAGCAAGTTTCTCTGGGGGGAATGCTGTAGGAAATGGTGTTATAGGTTTTACTGGAGTCCAGGTAGATTGCATCTACAGCCCTGTCCACTAAGTGGGGTCACTCTAGCTGCAGAGGAGGTTAGTTTAGCTGGACATGCCTTTCACAAACCCATGCTGGCTGGGCCTGATGCCTGGTTGTCTTTTATGTGCCATGTGATGATGCTCAAGATGATCTGTTCTATGGCAGACCTTCCCTGACACTGAGTTCAGGTTGACAGGCCAGTAGTTATCTGGATCCTCCTTCCAGCCCTTCTGGTAGGTGGGCATTGCTTTTGCCAACCTCCAGTCACCTGGGCCATGCCTCCACCACTTCCCCCCTTCCCCATCATTAGCCAGGATTGCTGGTAAATGCTGAAAATTGTCTCAGTGAACACTTCTGCCCATCCCTCAGTACCCTGGGTTGGGTCCCATCTGCCCTTGTAGACTTGTGTATGTCTAAATGGTCTATCAGGTCACTGACCGGTTCCCCCTGGATTATGGGGGCTTTTTTCTGCTCTGGTCCCTGTCTTCCATCTCAGAAAGCTGGGTACTTAGACAGCAACTGGTCTTACTAATAGACGGAGGTAAAGAAGCCATGAAACATCTCAGCTGCCTCTCCTTCCTTGCTAATTCCTTCTGAAGAGTGTACAGCCATCCATTGCAGCACTCTGGTTATGTGAATCATCCCACCATGTTTCCATGATGGCAACTCTCAGAAAACTGAGGGCAGTTTTCCTGCTGCATGGCGGTTTTCAGCTCCTCCTGTCTGTAGCTTGTGCTCTGTGTATTGGTGTAGAGGCACTTCAGTTGAGCTATTGATCCCACCACCTTCTTGGGGAGGAGAAGCTGTAATTCCTACACCATCATTCCCATACACTTCTGTGGTTTCTAACATGTCGATAACCCTTGTGTCTTTGCTGTCACACAGGTTTCCATTCCCTGCCTTCAATGAAATGGCAGACCAAAGGACCTTGTCATCACATCCCTCAAACATTGATGTGCTGTCTCCTGGCTTATCTCTTGTGAGCCTAGTTTTATCTCTTTTTACTTTCAAATCTATCTTAAAGCTCATTCAGTGAACCCTGTTAATTTCTGGGCAAAGATGATTTTTCCCCTTTGAGACAGGTGTACCCTTTATTTCCAGCAGGTCAGCTGTTTGTAAACCAACCCTTGATATAAAAACCTGGAATTCTGCTCGTAACACCAAGCTTGTAGCCAGGCATTGATTGGCTGGCTCGTCTTGTATTTTCCTCATCATTTCCTACAATTGTAAGGACAGAGAAGAGAGACATAGGATAGTGGAGAAGCCAAAGCTGAATTTTGTGATGAGTGGGGACTCCTACTTGCAAGTATTCCAAAGCCTTTTTAGTTTCCTGTTCAGGTGTCCTACTGCACAAAGAAGTAAGGATTAGGGCTATCCACAGAGAACTGGTTTAGGCATCAAGTGAGCTCATACATGGACCATAAGGGGCACTTATTTCTAGAAGAAAGTGCTTATATTGATGGTATTCTTTCATACGTTTCGGATGTGCCTCTGAGCTATTTTCTGGTCTTCCTGCCTACACTGCTGTTCCTTGAATCTTGACTTGGTTGTATTTTTAGGGAATGTTGTGACACTTCTGTATTGTCTTTGGAATATGATGGAGGAGAAAACACACTGAAGTTTTTTTCTCCTGACCAGTGTACAGACTAGGGGTAGAGATGATTGGTGATTCTAGTGATGGCCTGACTACTTGAGCCCTTGCCTTTCTTCAGGGGGTGGCAGAGATATCAAAAATGTCATACAGAAGGCCCAAGTAGATCATCTTCCTTTTTTCTCTCAATATTGATCAAATCAACAGAATAATTGTCTACATTCCTCTCTAGGTTACAATCATTCAGTCTTCTGTCACATGGTAAGAAGAAATCTCATACCATATCTGATGTTTTTAGCTTTTAAATACTCGAATTTAAAGAGGAAGGTGTTACTATAACTATATAAATTAAGTTACTCACATGTGTAGCTTGAATAAAAAAGTGGTAGGACCTCATTCTAAATTTCTCTATGCACAAAAATTAAATAAGGAAGTAAGGAAAGAGCATATGGGGATATAGAGAAAGCTGAAGTAATATAGGGGAAAACCAGGCCGGAGATCAAACTAAAGAACACAGACAAGGTTTCATTTTAAAAATGTATATACATCTGAATTTCTGCAATCTTGTCTACTTCCATGGATGATATCACTTAAGTTTTGGCTATGAGGTGGAAGGTGGTAATTTGTTTTTCTTTTCTTATGATAAAATTTTGGATATTCTATACTCGCAAAATTGAAAATGCTAATGAAATAATTTCATGTTTGTTAAAGAAAATCACAGTAATTAGAAACCTTGAACCAGACACATGTAGATTGATTGACACCTGAGTATTATGTTTCCCAGGGACTAACAGTTTTGTAGGCCTAGGGCTGTCTGAATCTAAGTCCTCACCCTCTTCATTCGTAAATTTTCAATGAAAAAATCCTTGTCCTCTGGAAGCAGTGTTACTGTGCTGATATTTTCAGGGTAAAATAGAGGCAATAAATTGTTCAGAATAGATTTCTTGCTTCTGAAGGAGGAAGCTCCTAATTCACACTATTTTTACTAATTAGGTGTTGAATTTTTGAATGTAAGATCTTTCCTACACAGAAAATCCTTCCAACACTGAGCCTGTGTTACTACTGCAAGCTTGAAAAATAATGTTGATCCGTTGAGGTGTGGAGAAGAAGCAGAAAGCAGCAGTGTGTGAGAACTACAGGGTTAAATGTAATACCTTGACCTCTGTCAAGAATTATCTCAGAATTCTTAGGAGAAAGGAACAAAAGGAAAAGAAAGGTATATCTTGCATGATTTCAGTTTTATTTTCAAGTATTTTATGGGGATAACTATTTCAGTGTTTGGAAGTTAAGTAAGATTTAACTCTAGCACCAGATCTCAACCTTACCAGTTACAAAGCAAAAATAAGGTGGGGGGGAAAAAATATTCACTACAGCCTGTGAAGTCTCCACAAAAATGAGCTCAAGAACCCAGAAGAACTTTCAAATTGAGTAAGAACTGTCAGCTACCTCCTAACAGTGAAGCCTGCATTAGAACACTTGGGGTTTTTTTCCTATTGCCCATGTTGCGTTCAATGAGTTCTCATCCATTCCAGGACAACAGGGAGTCTCAGACCCAGCATTGTCCTAGACCAGGACCATATGTATAATGCTAAGTCTCATTTGCTCCATAGCTGTTCTTCTAGCCCATCTGAATTTGAAGTGTGGCAAAAAGCTATTTTTTGCTTCTCTCATAAGAGAAAAAATTCAAAATAGATGAATTACCACCCCAAATCATCTCCATGGAGGAAGATGGAAGGAAGAAGAGAGCAGCCCCTCAAGCTCTCCTCTGATTTGCCTTGCTAGAGTCTGCTGACAGTAGTATCTTAGGTTGACTTTCTGTGAACTCTTTCATGAAATCACTTTGTTAAATTACATAATGAAATAACAAGTTCTGCTTGAAAATTTGAAAGTCAGAGACCAAACAGTACGAAAAAACTGTTAATTCTGGGACAGTCTTGTATCACCATCCATTCCAAATAGATATATGAGCTATAATCTCCATCTTTTGTATGGAACTACGACTTTTTTAAAAAGAAAGTATTACTACATGGTAAGTTTGGATGCTGAAACATTAGGTGCATATATAAGCAGCTAATTTAAAAGAAAATCACCTTGGAATTGGTGTAAAATATTGTTGCACCTTGAGATTATATCTTTTCTGAAGAAAGAAATCATATCTCTACAGAAAACATTATTAGAATTCTTCCTTCTGGCAGGATATATATAGGGTAGTAATTTTAAGGCTTCACATCTATATTTAGAAAGAACTTTAATTCTAGGAACTGTCCGGATTCTATGCAAGGAATGCCAGTCCAGGTACT
>VZTN01033081.1:3064-54627 GCA_013400515.1 Erpornis zantholeuca | reverse complement strand
GAAGCAGAGTATCTGTATAAGGTTGAAGGGGGAGAAGAGGATCTTGCTGTATGGCACATGGCTTTTTTCCTTTCCTGTTTATCATGATAAAAAGGCCAACAGTGCTATTCTTTGGACTTGTGTGTTTAATGTGTGTTCAGTGGTACTTACTTGTGCTATCCTAAATGGTTCTGTACTCATCACATGGTGATGAAGCCTGAAATTTTACAGGAAATAAAGACAAAGGAGTTCTTTATATGCTCTGGAAGAAGTCCATTTTGAATGCAGATAGGCTTAGGAAAAAAATTAGTGTCTGACTTTGGACTTCCCACACATCAGGATGTGGAATATTTAGGACTGGGGTGTTACTCTGTGTCTAATTAAAATAGAAAAATTAAATTAATATCTTAACTTTATATTCTATAAATGATTCATTGTTCAAGTAGTGGATGTGTCTTTCCTGCACTTCTTTCATGTGAAGGTTAAAATCCTAGCAGCTCTGACCGTTTTTCCCAATTTAAATGAAACAAATATCTCTGTTATAACATATGAGAATGTTTTTCAAAGATTAAGGTTTATCAACATTAAAGGCATCTAAAAGGTGCTAAAAGAAAACTCATTTCAGAACACAGTCGCACATTCCATACATAATTATGCATTCACAAGGTAGACTTGGTCTATGTTTTCATCCACAAGCAGGTTCTGTTATTTTAATACCGTTTTTAAATTTTTGTATTATGATTTTGTGCCAGGCCCTGGTTTGATTGTCTTATTATTTCCATTAGATTATATCATACAGTAGCAGCAAAGTCCTTTTAGTGCAGGTATGAATATCTCAGCGCTGCAGAAAACACGTGAACATCCTGTGTTTGCTGTAGATCTGCGCAGACTGAGTCCCACCTGAGCCTGTCATTAATCTGTTGTGTGGTGTGTGTGTGTTTGTGAAAGGAAAAGTGCTCATCTGCAAATTGTGTACCCAGTGGGTATGTGTATGCCCATTCTGCCCATATCTGGACACTTGTGGTTATTCTTCCACTAATATTCTGGGAACCCTTGAGAAAGCTATGCATCTATTCATGCAGCAAAATAAAGCCCTAACTACTGTTTAGTTGAAAACACAAAACAACCCTAGTATCCATATAATCATATCTAAAACAAGCTATGAATAATAGGATGTGAAAACAAAAAGTGGCCTCATTTCCTGGCGTCATTTAGAGTGATGCCAGCCAGAGGCTGCCCTTGAAGAACACCAGGGTTCAGGGATTGTCTGCAAAGGGAGGGACTGTTAGCACTGCTCTGCTGGTTTCAGGTTTCAGCCATCATACACTTTGTCTACTTTTATGTGGTATGAAAACACAGTGACAGTAATTTCTGCTTGGTCGTCATCGAACACACTATAATGTGGGGGAAGAAGTTAGGGCCTGCAGGAACCAAATTTTGGTACCAATGAGCTCTACCAAAAGGCCAAGTTCTCGGGGAGGTTGGTTCACATTTAGCAGCATTCTCCCAGGTAAGACAGGAATGAGCCATGAATGTTGCATGTTGTTGCTTTAGCTGCCCAGTACTCAGGACAACAGATAGCCTGCAATCATCCCTTAGAACTTGGGTTCAAAGGGCCTTGGTTTCATATTAGTTGAATAGAAAAGGTCAATAAGATGTGAGAGACAATTGAATGTGAATAAATAATACAGGAATGAGTGCTGCAAGTGTTTGACTCCTCTCTGTTGATGTGATATTGATCTGAACTAGAAATGTCAAACCCTTCTCTGCCCAGAGGTTTAGAAATATTCTGATGTGTGTCAGTAAGAGATAAGAATCAGACCAAGAATATATTAACAGATACCACAGGGAATAAAGCATAAACAACCCAAGAACAATAGTTCCTGTGTGTCAGCTATAAATAAGGTGTTCTTATTTGTCAGAGCACGTTCTGCTTATGCCTGATCCTTCAGGGCAGTCTGGGCATGCCAAAGACACTTCTGGGAGGAGAGGTCGGGTGCAAGGAGACTGCATAAGAGTGAGGGGGCAGGCTCATGGGACTGTACCTGTGCCCCCACATGGAGGGGTGGAGGAAAGGATTGAAGTCAGTGGATTTTCTCTGCACTGAATTTCCACCTCATGTATTTTCTTACTGGCCTTCATGTTCTACCCTGAGAGCACCCAACTGGATTTGTAACGGATTTCAGGCATCATGCTACAACTCCCAATTAAAGAATGGCTCTTCAAAGCCTCTGCTATACCATGATTTAACCCTCTAGAGGCACCTCCTCAACACACTAATTTTCCTTCCTGTAAATTATTTTACATTTTTCCCATTAGACACGTGTGTGCAGCTTGACTTTACACTTGACAAGAATTGTCCCTTCTATTATTCTTATTCTTTGATCTCGGATGAATAAAATCAGCTTAATTTGCCTAATGCATAAAGCCTTGCACAAAATGCAGTCGATGGCAAAAGGACAGAGAAAGGAAATCCTGTAGCCTGAAGGTTAAGGCATTTTTCATGACAAAGCAGAGTTACTTCTGCTGCAGTGATTATTTCTGTATTTTATTTTATATCTGAAAAAAAGAATTGTCAGGAGAGACGGATGCAGAAACCCAGCTAAGATTGACTGATCTTCTCCTCAAGAACAGGGTTTTGCTTCGCATCCCTGCTCCACAGTCTGACAGAAGAAGGATTTGAACATACATCTCTGACATTCAAGTAAGCATATTAATCACTGAGCTGTCTTACTTTTTTCCTTTTTCTTATTTACAGAGAGTGACTACATACCAGTTTTCTGATGTATTGGAAAGCAACCAGTGGGGATTTGGACTAAACAAACTTCTTTTCCTTCCTTCTTCCCTGACAGGAAGGGTGTCAGTACGTCTCCATCTTCAAACAAGCTAGGAACACGGGACGTTTGACACAGATTGTTCCTTTGAAGTCAATACTAAATTGAGGCCTGTCTGCAATATTCAATTTGTATTCCAAAGGAAAGAGATCTTATAGAAATATCTAGAGAAACAGTGCTTTTGCTGAAATGTTCTCTGTTAGTCATTTGCTACATCAAGACTGAGGTGGCAATGCTTGCTGTTACAGAACCAGGGAGGATCATCCACTTTTAAATGTATTTGTTTTAGTCCTACCCATGCTTTGCATCAGTGCACAAAAAAAAAGAAGTTTTATTCTTCAGCATTTAAATATTAAAGAAAAAAAAAAAGTAAAAAAAATTACTTACTTCAATAACTCCCAAAGAGTTTCCATGTCAGTATAAGAAAATTTAGGAGAATGAACCTACTTAATCTTAGCTAAAATCTCAACACTATGTTTTAATTAAGATTAAATTTTTATTTAAGATTCCAAGTAATGGCGACTTCAAGTCACTACTCACTTGTAGTAAAAAGTAGTAGTAGTATAAAAATAGTAGTAGTATATTAGTAGTAGTATATAAAATTTTGTAGTATAAAAGGGATAGCATTTTCAGGGAAACAGGAATGGGGCTGGGTCAGTGTTTTTGATTAAGCCAGACTCCTCTGGTGGGAAAGAAGCAAGGGAGAGAGAAGATGAGATAAACCTTCAGACTCTGAATCCTCTTGCCAGACTGGTTGTATTAGTCATTACAGAGAAAATTTATGCTGTCCTTCTGACATTGTAAAGATTAGCTTACTGGCTTAATTATAATTAGTTATGCAACATACACAGGTATTTTCTCTTGGTTTTTTGTTTGTTTGTTTGATTGATTGGGTTTTTCTTGTGGTTATTTTGTTTGTTTTGGTTCAGCTTTTTTTTCTTTTTGTTTTTAATATGAAGGGGCTATGCCACAAGCACAAGAAAAGTCTGTAAGAGCCACTAGATTTTCAGTTTCTCTCAGGAAAATAAGTTAAACGGGATTACCAAATCTTAAAATAATTTAAATTGCTTCTTTCTAGGTCAAGCAAATGTTATATGAAACACCCTTCCTTGAAATGTAAGCTTTATGTAGACCTTTAACTTTAGACTTTAAATTTAGACTTGTCTAGTCACACATATTAATGCATGAATCTATGCAATGACAGTTCAGAGGTGTGCTTGAATGCATTCATTGCTGATATGCTGGATTTATGGCAACTGGTCCAGAGGTCTGTGAAACTTTTCTCTTGTCATTCCCAACAGGATTGGAATGCTTCTGCTGCTCAGTAGTCTTGTATGCTTGTCACCATTAATGTTCCCTCTAATTTATTTCTCTGTGTGTGACAAATGACCTCCTGAATACCAATGTGAAACTTGTAGCCTTAGTTCACACAATGCTAGAAATGGGACAGCAAAATAGATGAATGTGTGATCCTCTCTCTTCTTTTGATATTCTGGGGCTCAGTCAGTTAATGGTGTAAGCTTCTACAGATTTATGGCTTCTTCATCATGTTAGAAAGTAAAAATAAGTTATTTTGCAGTGCATTGTGTGCAGACCCCCAAACTACACAAGGAAACACAGCTGCATCACTGATAGACACCTTGTGCAAAAACCTCGAGCAGACTGAAAACACACACTCCTAGCCAAGCCTTAACTTTGAGGTCTGTCATTCCAGTAATAGGTAAAGCAAGAGAGAAGAGAGAGGCATTCAGCGTATTGAGAATCGGCCTTTATGTGGCTGGGACCAGCAGTGTGCCTGCTTAGGAGGAAAATCCCCAAGAGAAGCAGTTTGCCAGTCAGGAGCTATCTCTGTAGTCCAGAGTTCTGGGCAAAAGATATGAAGGAGACTGATGGAAGTGGGTTTCAGGGCTGTGAGGGCACTGGAATGTCTGGAAGACATGGAACACATCTCAGCATACCCTGTCTCTGTCCCTGTGTTTGCAAGTTAGGGTTTTGCAGATGGACTTGCAGGAATCCTGAGCTTGTGTGTTGACCTGAGGTGTTACCACCCTCCATGCACATCCTCCCTTTTTCTCACTGCCCAGGAGCAATAAGCTCAGGGGCTGCCACAAATCCAGGGGTGCTGGTCATACCCCTGTCACATCCAGATTTCCTGGCCATTGCAGTGGTCACTAGGAAACCTCTTTGTGGCTATAGTTGTGCCTGGCAGAGGCTGCTTGCTTTCATGGCTCCTCTGTCAGGCACAGCTGCCTGCTCGGAGTTGTGTCAAGCATCTACATGCAGTGTGTAATACCTCTCAAATAGCCAGCCACGCAAGCACAAAATTAAACTTTCCAGGAGTTAAATTTTATTGCTCCAGTGGTGACATTAAGTGAATTCAAAGAGTGAGCAGGCTTGGGTGGAATGGCGTCATTCGGAAGCCTGAATGGAGAAAAACAAATATTTCAGAGTCATGTACTGTTCTTTTGCTATGGTGCCATGTTTTCTAAGGTGGCTTATTTGACCCCCAGTTTGTACTCCAGGGTGTGGTTTCCAGGATATTGCGACGACCCACCCTTAAGGGGAAGGAACTTCTCAGGACCTCTACAGTTATCCTTAATGTGCATAAGCAATAGATCCTCTGTCTGAATTTGCAGGGTCTCCCAGCATATAGATTTTACCACTTAAAACAACAACCCTCTGTGTCTGAAAAGCAGGGTAAGGGGCTGAGTGAGCAGGCATTCTGGAAAAATAATATTGAACAATGAACTAAAGTGGTCTGCCTAAGTGTGTGACCTTAAGAACACCTGTGTAAATATGCATACATGGAAAAGAAAATCCTTACTCCCATTAAAAGCAGTGGGAATTTTCCCCCTAGATTCTGAAAGGCTTGAATGCATATTGGAAAGTCTAAATTAATGGTTTCTGTAAAAGACATTGAAAGGAAAATGTCGACATTTCCTTCAAAAAGAGAAGACAGCATTTTTATTTTGGAAGAATGCATTTGGAAAAAAAATCTCTTAAACTGACATTTTCTTGTTACTACCCACATGAGAAATGAAAAGTGGCTATTATCCAGTGACATAGAAGTAGGTTACTGAAATTACTGGGGCTTTAGTGTTCCAGCTTGCCTGACACTAAATGTGATGTCTGTACTTTAGATAAAAAGATTTGATATGGCTGTATAGAATAACAGGCAGCTTTCTTATTATCTTCGCATTATGAGCATATGCAGATTATAAGCATCAAAAAACTCCTATCTATACAGTCTGGAGAGAGAATCTTACACAGTATTGATGATAGCCTAAGAATCTTCTGCTTCATTACCCTAATGTCATAATTCTTAAATGGGATAGTCTCAGGATGTCCCGCCTATGTCCAGGCAGGAAATTGAGCCTAATTCTGATTCCTGCAGGTATCTGCCTGATAATGGCTGGATGAGCATGGAGCACTATGCACTGCAGTTACCTGTGCTGTGTAAGCTCTGCTGAAAAAGCACAGGGTTATTTTCCCAGCACTATCTGCTTGGCTCATACCTTCAAAAAGAAACTATAAAGAGAGGAGACAGACAAGAGTTGCATTTATTGTCTTGATTTTATATGTATCAGCCCTTGGCAGGACTAAATGACAGTGAAATCAACAGTCATAAACAGAGCAAGAACAAAGGTTCGTGGTATAAGCTGTTTCTTTTGTTGTTTGCAGCTCTTGTGAATACAAAATTAAAACACTAAGCATCTGTTATCTCCTGTTTGTGGCTTAGAGCAAAAGCCCAACAAACCCAAAACCCCAGAATTTTACATATTTCCACATCAAAATCATGATTCAACCCTGTCCTGTTCCAAACTAACTTCCTGAAAATTCCTTCCTCAAAATTCCTTCCTCAAAATATTGATGCAAATGGGGCAAATTTTATTTCTGGGTTTTCTGTTGACTTCATAGGTTGGGTGTACTGATAGCACTATAAACATTTTTGGTTATCTCCTCTTTCCTTAGCACAGTCTGAAACCCTTAGCAGAATCCTCATGGGCAAATAATAGTATTACCCTTGAGGAATGCATTCCATTGCAACCATGTTTTCCATTTGTTGTTCTGTTTAAGTTGAAACAGCAGAATTGCTGTCTAGCTTTCTTCAGTCTTGAAAAGGACTGTGAATAATTCACAAACCTGTTGAGACCTAAGGCAACTGTACTGATGGTCTGTGAGGGGTCAGAGAGAAAGCCATATCTTGCTTTCTATGCTTAGAAAGCAAACCAAAGAGTCAGTCAGGGGGAAATTATTGCTTTAGCATGGTCATGTGGGAAGTTGCTTAAGAGTACCTGTTGTGTTTGTGTCTAAACAAAGACATGTTCCTCTAGAAAATGCTTGTGAAAGCTTTAACCAGTAGATCTGCAATCCTTATTCAGCTGGTCCTTTCAATCTGTGCCCTTTGAAGCCAAGGTTCTGCACTTGTTTCTAAACTATCTTACTAGTTTGTTTCTGGGTCATGGTCCAAACCACTTTCCTAAACTGTTTCAAATTCTTTTAAAAATACAGTGAAGGAAAATACTGCTTTTTAATGTTAAAATTCAAAAAGCAGTATGAGAGAGGGAGGAGGCAGAGACTTCTGTTGCCTTAGTAGAGATGCATTGTAATAGAACAGAATCCTGAATGCCAAGTTTAAGTGACTCAAATACCAGTATCAATGTATTTCTCCAGAGATCGTAGGCAGATATATTAGCTAAAAGACTAAAGCACTTTTTCTGGAAGATGTTGATTTCTCTCAAGTCCCTTTGAATTCAGTGGGAAAGAGAAGGGTGTTCAGTGCAGGTGAAATTATGCAGGTATTGGATAATGGTGTTCATTATCTTGTTTCCTAAAATGCCCTTTGGGTTTCTTTTTGTCTCTTGTCACTTCTAGATTAAAGCTCAGGGAGAGGGTAGAATATTAAAATATCATCCAATTTATAATTGCTTGCTAAAGTCAATGCACAGATGACCTTGAAAAAAAATTAATCCAGCAAACTTATAAAAGAGGATGACCCCATCATTCTTATTAACATCAGAGCAGGTGATGGAACGGCAATGTGGTGGGAGTGAAAGATGATAGAAGAGATTGAAGCACCCAATATAGGAAAGGATTTCTTTAGGAGTTTTCCCTTGCATCCTGACAAAAATCTGCAGATTCAAGTTGACAGTATAAATATATTATAAATTCACTATCTGGTCAACAGCTCTTGCTACATGTAAAACAGGCAATTTAAAATTCTGCCAAAGTATTATTAGCTTGGATTTTTCTACATTAGGAGGAGAGTCTGTCTATAAAAATGTAAACTAAATTCATAAACATTCAAGAATCTAGAATTTATTTCTAGTTTTATTTTCCTTGTCTTTCAAAGCAAAATTTCATTGTCACTTTACCTTGGGCAAAGACTGTGAAGAATAACAGACAGGTGGTGAATGGTGAGAGAAAGGGGTTTCCTCAACATTGTTAAAAGCAGGATAAAACTGCATGTCCTTAAATGGTTAATACTATTTTTAAAATATGGAACTTTGGGGTTTTTCCTCTAATCAGACAGTTATGCATCTTCAAATGTTTTTTTGCTGTGTATCTGGAAGGGATTGACTAACATTCATGGATTTGTATCGCCTGGAAGTTTAGACACTTAAATGGATGGAAAGGAGAGAGAAAAATCTGAAACTAGCTGTATAGCTGAAAGGTAGTCTTGAGGGAACTGAAGAGCGAGGGGAGCTGGGGTGGCCAGCGGTTACAGAATAGCTGTAGTACAGATGCCCTGGCAACCTTAGTCAAACACCTTTAAACTTTCTTACACCAAGTGACTTCCTGACAAAACTTTTAAAATAAACAGGGGGAACATCTGCTGACGTGAAATGGCTGTGCTCTGATTTCATGTATTTGCCAGGTGACTGCAGACACAAAGTATTTTCAGTTCTGAGTCCTACAGCTCCTTATTAGTGGTCCTCGAGGGCAAGAAGACAGCTGTGTTCAAACCCTTAGAAGCTACATACTGAGATTTACCTTCAGGGCAAAACCTTGAAAGTTTAGTGCTGACTTCCATAACCTTCATGTCAGATGTAAAAATGCAGTGCTGTATAACAATAAAATCAAGGAACACAAGCAGTAGGCACACACCTTTTTAAAATGAACAAAACACAGCACCAAACGTACAATTTCTTCCTCAAGGTATAACAAGTGACAAGTGATTGTTATGTTTCTTAATGTACTCCTGGAGGCTTTCCCATCAAATATGTAAAATCCAAACAGAGCTGACAATAGTCTTGCAGAAGTGAAAACTTCATTTCAAATCAGAAAGAGTGTACCTGCTCCAGTGAATTTTAACCTAGTTTTAATCCTCCATGGTCAGACAAAATCTCTATATAGAGACTAGAGAGGGGGAGGCACAGGGAGTTACACCTGTGGCTGAAACACCAGAAGAGAAAATAATCTGTAGATGATGGTGTGTCCAACACTCAAGGCAAAGTTTTTGTCAGATAGAGCTGCGAATGCATAAATATGGGTGACTGAGAAAAAGGTTTTAGTCCTGAAATGGTGCCACTTTCACATAAAATTTTTATGTCAATATTGTCCCTATTTAACAGGAATTGTTATAAAAAAGAAAAGTAACAGAGCCAAACATCAGACTGTTGTAATTCTCTGTGACTTTCTCTACTGTTACTTATTAATATTTATTTAATTACAGCAGTGCATACAGTTGTTATGAAGCTTAACTTGGTTTGCTCTTTACAGTTGCAACAATCCTTCTCACATTAGTAGACTGAATATGAAAACACCACGTTTAATATTAGATTTGATGTTGTTTTGGGGTTTTTGTAGTTGATGACCATAAAGAGTTCTGACTTCAGATTTTGCAGAAATTGTTTGTTATTCCGTATTTTTAGCTAAAATAATAATTAGGTTTATTATTTGATAGTGAGCCATTTTATTTTGCCCTGTGTCAGTTAATGATATGGTTTAATGCTGTGGTTTTAATTTTAGAAAAGATAATCAACAGGACAATCTTGTCAATTGTATTACTTAAGCAGGCAGATAGTAAAAATTAACTTTATGGTCAGTAACTCATTACTGTTCTCATATCCTTGAAAATCAAATCACATGGAATTGTTTACTTTCATTTGATACAATCACTGCATTTAACTACACAGACCTACACATTCAGAAGACCCCAAGCATTTTTTCCTATGTTACTTTAATTACGTGGTACATAGTAAAAGCGTTTTATTACTGGGTCGGGTACATCACATTCATTTGAATATAAGTCACACCCACTCAAACTTTTTTTTTTTTTCTTTCATAAAAGGGAACACAGAAACTCTATTACCTTGTTCAATATCCTATTTCCAACAGCAGCCAACACCAAATGCTTCCAAAGGGAAAAAATGACCCTTCAATTAAAGGCTAGTGAATCTACTGCAGAGATTTCTGCAAAGCCTACCTTGTTGGACTAGATGATGTGAGGTTCGACTCAATAATCTCTCAGAGGCATCTTTCAGTCCAGTCCAATCATCTTTCTATGATTCTGTGAATATAAGGAAAGATAATATCTTCAGACAGTATTTCCTTCAAGTCTGGAGAGTTTACTTCTTAGACTTTTGGACTATTCCAGAACAATCCAATACATAATATTTTACATTTATTCATACCTCAATAAGGCTCTATCCACTGGGGATTTGGGATATCATAACAGTTACAGCTCTTTCTAAATTTTATACTTGTACAGTACAAAGGAAAAGGGAAAGCAAAACTAAGATTTAATTGTGCCATTGCCTGAGGCATTAAGGAATTTTTTTAAATACCAATTTATCATGCTATTGTGGTACAGCTGGGGGATAAGGCTCTTCTTCATGCCAGTGATAAGTCTGTCTTTCTTCTCATGCTTGACAAGCTTAGAAACAAGCACTAATGCAAAATTTCAGAAGTGTCAGTTCAGTTGCTTTGAGGTAACAAACATGAAAAGTACAGTTTGAAAAGCTTAAAGAAAGATCAGCTGAAGTTTCAGACCAGCTGCTCTGAGGAGAGCTTAAACTCACAGAAAGGTTTACAATGGTCTGGTCAGATCAGGGAAACATAGCAGCTTCTCTTCAGTGTTATTTTATTTTGTATAAGAAATCGTCAATTTGAATGTCTAACCCACAGTCAGTGTGTGTCTGTACTTTCAGGTTATAGTCTCAGGAAAACTGTTATGGTTCACATTTACATACTTTTTCACTGAGTCATTGGCAGTTCCCTCTACACAACAAGGGTGCTTAGGAGCAGATAAGCAAGCAGTGCTTTAGGAAGTATATGTTTTTAAGATCTAATTATGATGTTGCCACAGGTACATCATCAATATTGCTTTATAGCAGCCCAGACACACTAGAACAAGATGAGGTTGGGTGGTGGGGCAGGCAGGCACCAGGCTCTGCTACCTGGTACAGCTTCATGCATGGTGGACTGTGCCACCCATGCTTGGCTTCACAGGCAGCTTTCCCTTCCTCCCACACCTCCCACCACCCCGACACAGCCTGCCCAGATAGGTTTCTATGAGTCCATTGTACATCTTTACTCCCTCTGGAATCCTGAGTGAGCATGCAAAGGAAAGGGGACCTGCTAGATCTCACAGCCTGTAATTTTACTGCTGCTTTTGTTATTACTTTTCCTTTCCTAATTCCACGTGATAAGATTGAGAAACCAGGAGGAGGGACACATTGTAGGTTTCATTAATCCTTTCCCTTTGGAAAGCTGGATATCAACTCTTGGCTACATTTCAGGCTCCATTTCTGTTCAGGTACAGCAGGATCCCAACGTGTTTAGAGAGAAGTAAGCATTTTCAGCAGTTTCAAGGTCCCAATCTAAGACTATTGCAATGTTGCTCTCTTTTATCTGAGAACAAACATCTTGTCTATGCTTCTGAAATACAGCTGGGCTCTGTTACAAGCTCAGTGTGCTGCTTAGAGATGCCTCGCCAAGGTTTACTCACAGGTCTTCTGCTGTTTCTGGTGCTGCTGAATAATTCTCCCTGTCTCTCTAGTTTCTTATCTACGGATGAGTTTCTTGGTGGACAAGAAGATGTGTTGCTGTCTAAAGCCCTGATCCTGCCAGGACGGAAACACCCTCAATTCTTAATAAATCATCACTCCAACAAATGCTGAGATGGTCTATACACTGTAGGACCAGAGATTAGCACACAGCTCCATGTTACTCACTAGGCAGTATTAGACATGCTGCTGCTCTAAATCCAAATGCTTTTTGGAGCTGCATCAGCAGCTTCCTCAGCCATGGCAGGAGGCTTTCATTTCCCTGGTGGAGGTCACTGCCCTTGACTTTATCCTGAAATCAGGCTTCTGGGAGAGAGGTGATTACTTTTCCAGTCCTTGCCTAAAATTAATATTTCAATGTTTTACCAAATGTCTGTTTAATGTAAAACTCAAACCCATTTAGAAATAAGTTCCCAATGCTAATCCTTCTCTAATAAACATCTGAACTTCCAGCATGGTGTCTTGTGTTCAGCTCTTGAATGGTGTCTTCCTCTTTAGTTCTTTGAGTTCTGCAGGGAGGGTGTATTAGCTTCAATTGAAAGCAGCAAAAGCACTTTTTTTTGTATGTTTTGCTTAATTGGAAGCCAGATGGTTATGAATTCTCTGCTGGGAGAGACACAATAATGAGTTCCCTCCTGAGGGGGAACTGAGCTGATTCCTTTTCCCTGAATGACACAGCGAGTTGTTTGCACAAGGCCTCCTGTGGCACCATTTGTGGCACAAGGAGAAGCACATGTTTTTGATTCTTGTCTCCAGATCAAATACTTAAGTGATATAAGCAAAGTGATATATAAGTGATAGGCTCTATGGGATTTCAACACACTGCAACAAATATCTTTATAATCATAATTTTTATAAAAAATTGAATAAAATCAGAACTGGACATGTAATTTTTCAAGTTCGTATCTTCAAATAGCATTAAAATACTTCATGCATATTATCTGATCTCAAATCTGTTTGTGGTGATGAATAAAACATGAGCACAGGCATGAAGAGTTTTCAAACTGCTATTTACACTTGCTCATTTGACAGATTTTCTGAGCAAGAGGGTATGAGAACACTGCCACTTGTTTGTGCTAAAAAATGTCAGAGTTTACATTATGTTAAACATTCATGCTATAGCACAAACAATTTATAAAATCATGTCCTTTTTACTCAGTAAATGCAATCTACTAATACTGTTTTGCTGTAAGTATTTCAAATTCCTTTGCTGTTCTAATAACTGCAGGAATACTTAGAAAAGCAATCATCATTATAACACATTTAATTTAAGGAAAACTAGATGTTTTTAACGGCTGCTCTTTTACTCTGTGATTAGACTACATAAAAGTCTTAGATAAAATTAATAAGGGAGAATTGCAATGTTCAGAACTTCACACCATTCAAGCCTCAGCACATCCTTTTCTCTGATGGTTTTAGGGACAAGCTATGTTGAAAAAAAATGAGGATTGAAGTCATCCTCCTTTTTTTCCTCCTTCTCACAAGACATCTTTGAATTCTTGGGCAGACCACCCAGATCCCAGCCCAGAAATGTGCAAAAGAATTTTGGAGTGTGGTGTTATATAAAGGATACTTCTGTGGGATTAAGAACTGAAAACATGTTTCTTAATTGTCCTGTCCTGGCTAGCAGCTGATGAAAATCCTCTTTGCCCAGGACTGGCAGGATGACAATTCCAGCTCAGAGAGTCCTGGAGCCAGTGTGTAATCTTTCCCCGTGAAGTGACTGGAATCACAACATTTGCAAGGGGAGGAGGGGGAAGGCAAAGAAGAAAATAGTAACGTCTTCAAACATATCTGGTTTAAAAACTCAGAAGTGCATTTGCCTAGAAATAACAATGAAATTGCCTAGAAATAACAACAACGACAATGGGACAATCCAACCACCAGGACTGTATAAAGATGAACAATATGGCTGTGGTATCAAGGGTACCAGCTAGCAATAACACTCATCACTTCCATGCTCTGAATACAAATGAGTATTTCCTGTACTGTTGTCATTACAAATCTCTTTTTTGTTTCAGGTATTACTTTCCCAAGCTCAGATATATTCTTAATTAAAATCAGGTAGGGAAAGCTCCAAGGGCCACCTATAACAAAGACCCAGAACAAATAATTAAGGCTTCTATAACTGTAGCACTGAAGATTTTTCCAGTAGGTTTAGTTCAAGGGACTAATCAGCTGTTAAAGACAGAAAACTGTAGCTTAAGTCTTTTAGTCTCATAAACTGAACATCTTCACAGCTTTACCATGGAATTAATTTGGCTTTACTGGTCTTGCTTCAGCCAAATTACCAGTGAAATTAACCACCCTTATAGATTAGTCCCCACCGACCACAGAATTTTGCCAGATGTGTGTCAGCTACAAGACACTGCAGGTCAATAAATACTCAGTAGTATTACAATGTAACTTTTAACTGGCTTTATCACTTTAATCTGTCAGACCAATCCTCACTGCATTACTTTCTGAAAAGTCAACTGAGGAGTCTTTAATTTATATTTGTTTTCAGAACTTGACCCTGCAGACTGCCAAATACCATCAGCTCCCAGGGAAGTCCTGGTGAATTGAGTCACTTTGTGCCCTTCAAGACTAGCTCCTAAATTGAGTTATTAGCTGTACAGTCATGGGCTACCTTACTTTGCTACCTGAAACAAGTAAGAACAAGTTTCTTGGCTTGAATCAGAATTTCAGCCCAGGCAGCTTTAAGAAATCATCAATCAGGGGACAAACTCTTGGGGCACTGAGCCCTCCTGCTGCTGTGGACCTGGCTGGCTCTAGAGCTGCTCAGCTCTTCACTCTCTGGCTCAGCACTAACTGGATTCAGCCTTTGAGGGTCAGCAGCTGCCATTGCCTTCAAGGTTAAGAGCCTTAAATTGCTGCTGAAACATAAAAAACTGCCAGCCTTTGTCTCCCCATGCAATTCTAATGCAGCAGTTCTTGCCATAGAAGTCATGAGAAGATCAGTCATGATTTTTCTCAACATTGTCTTCAAATGCCCTTGAAAACTTGCCAGAAAAGAGAAGGAAGGGGGGGTGGGGCTGGAGGGGTGCTGGGAAGAAGCTTGGCAAGAACTCAGTGATGAACAGAAGGAAAATATGGGAATGGTGTTTACTTATGGTTAAGGGAAAAGTGGAGATAATCTTGCTAATTTGGTGAACGATTATGAAATTAATTCAGTCATAATATCCTGGTGGATGGGAAGCCTCTGACATAGTTGATAGCTTAACAGTAAGAAGATGTGAGCCTTAATGAAACATCTAATAATATATATTTTTCCTTGTTGGATCCCCCTTTCGAATTCATAGGTGAATTATGAATGGCCTAGACCTTAATCACATAGAAAAGAGGGAATGAGCCTCCTCCCAAGAGTCTTACTTGCTTGGGCTGTGTGGGGTTTACTGCTGTTGCCTAAATGTAAGTGCCATTCAAGACATCCCAAGGGTATCTGAGACATCTACATGCAGGTATTACACAGCAGCTAGGAGATATTTGAAGAGACAATTTACTGCCAGACATCAGTCTGAAATGTTTACATTTCACTATAAGACTGCAGCCAGAAAGCAGTGGGCTATGGTGGAGCTGGCCTCAGCCAAAAGCACATCATTTGGGATAAAAAAATAACACAGTTATGCAGCAACTGTCTACTCCTGGACCTTCCTATTTCTTCCAGTATTTATTCCGAGATGTTACTTTTACTGCCCCAAGAAACTTAAATATGTGCATGAGAGAACATATAACCAATGGCAAGGGAAGATTTTTGTTACTGTAATTCGATTTCCCCTGTGCTGGATGCTTGGATGTCCCACAATTCCAGCTGTGGTGGGTTGAGAGTGACTGGCTGCCAGACACCCTTACAGCCACTATCTCACTTTTCCTCCTCAGCAGGACAAAGGGAAAAAATGTGATGAAAATCTTGTCAGTTAAGGTAACTCAGCAGTTACTATCATTGATGCAACAGGCTTAAATTGGGGAAGATTAATTTAATTTATTGCCAATTAGAAATAGAGTAAGAGAGTGAGACACAAAAACAAAACCAAAAGACAAAACTAAACCTGCCTTTCCCCACTTCCCCTTTTGCTCAGGCTCAACTTAAATACTTTGTGACTCTTTTTCCTTCTCCCTCCTGCAAGTGGAACAGCTTTTGAGGAATGGGGGCTGCAGGCAGCTTATAACACTTCATCTCTGCTGCCCTTCCTCCTCTTAACTTCCCCCATCTCCAGCGTGGGGCATTCAGTCGTTCATAAACTGCTCCAGTGTGGAAGTAGGAATAACCTTTGTGCCTAGAAGGTTGTTTCTCTCACATTTTTGTCATTCCATTCTCACAGCTACTGTGAAATGGTTTTTACCCTTTTAAAAATGTTTTCACAGAGATGCCACCAGCCCGAGTTTTGTGAAGCCAAGGGTCTGTTTTGAAGTCAGCAGGAGCTGGTTCTGCCTGGGATGGGGCAGCCAGCCCCTGTCCATCCTCACAGAGGCCACCCCTGCAGTCCCTCCCTCCCTCCCCCCCCAAGTATAACCTTGCCATGGAACCTGCTTCATCACCATCCCCCTTAAGGAGTCCCAATGTTGTGTAAAACTCAGAGGTAAGGACAAGGTTGAGCCCAGCTAGTCAGGATTATTGTGACAGTATCTGCTTGGCTTGAAGTTCCAGTGAAAAACCCAAATGCACCCAAACCACCCAACATACAACACAAAAAGACCATGACTCATTTCAGGTCCATGAACAACTGAATTCTTTTCCAAACTTTCAGGTCACCCTGGAAAGAACATTTTCAGAAATATATGTCAAACTGAAAACACTTCCCTTGGAAATTTGTGTAGTGAAAACTTGAACAAGTATGCAATTAATGAAATCATTTGTTACTCTATTAATCTTCTGTTTTACCTCTAAAATGTTAAGCAACAACTTATATATTTTCTCAATTACGTATCTGCTTTTATCTCCTCATTGTTCACCTTCACTGGGACTTGTGATGGTGTCAAAAGAAGACTGTTGTCCAAAAGAAACTAGTGAAATAATTAAAAATAGTGTTATGAGAACCTTTATAGTGTTTCTCACATATTTATATCCTCACCAAGGATCTGCTACTAGAAGCTTAATCTGAATAATTGGGGTCCAAATGACAATTTTTGTCTGTCTGGAGGAGTCACTTTACAATTAAACTCACAGCTGGTTGCTCCAGTAGGTCCTTGCAGTCTACTGGCAGTACACTGGCTCCTCTCCAATGCCTTGTCTCTGTGGTGCTGAAGGCTGCTGAGTGGTGCAAAGGAGAGACAATGTTCCCTGCCTTGTTTCCTTGTGCTGAGCTTTTACAGAAGGACAAAACCTAAAAAACTTGTCTCTGCCAGTAGGAACATGTTGAAGGAGTCTCAAGGTGTAAAACCAGGTTTGAACTTTTCCTTCCTTCAGAGCAATTACAAGTATCTCTCATCATTAGCATAATGATAATAGATGCTTAATTATCCCAGCACTTCTGCCAAATGTGAGGGGAATTATGTGGTGGGTTCAGAAGTTGCTGGCAGAGATGTTCACTTAGGCTGCTAATGGGACTGCATGGGAAATGGCACTCTTGGTGATTTCAACTACATTGCTAAGTATGACTTTTATATGAAACAATTTGCTATAAATTTAGCTGTGTGTCCGAAGGCAGGGCTTTGGGCTGGGCTTAGAACTGGAGTCTGTTCCAACTCCAGATCTGCTTAGTGACTATAGCAAAAACTTTTTGTCTCCCTCAGTTTCTGCATCTGTTAAACATCTTTAGTGAAGATGACTTTCAAGTTGTACTTTGGAATCTGTCTTCAAACGTGCAGTGCTATTGAGGACTTTATACTTATTATTACAGGGAGGATAGCAGGCAAACCAATCTGTTTCTGAGTTTGACAAGATTTGAGTTACAGCAGGCCACATTTATGTTATTACAGAGGCTGGTCACTATAAAAGGACTACAATATTTTTGCTCTTTACTAATATCAACCTAAGATAAGGCATTTTCTACACTGTTGTCACAAGTGCTGCATTACATTACATCTACAAAAATCTAGAATTTATTTCATAACCATGGCATTGTTCTTCTGAAGTATGATTTTTATAGCCCAAACCAAAGCATGTAATTTACCAAACAAAATGTAACTTAAATAAGAAACAACAAGTTTTGCCTAAACGTGAAGTTTTACTTTCTATAAAAGAATTAAAATATAAGAAAAAGCTACACAGGTTAAACACTTTATTGTTTCTAAGTCTTAGTAGCTTATCAGACCCGTGTTCCTTTCAGGTTCTTCCTATTTCTATTAAATTGTTTAAAGTTATTTGCTTAATGCCTTCAATACCGTACTGAAAACAACACTGCACTGTCAAAATGGCAGATGGGCAGAAACCAGACAGCTTTCCATGAATATGTGTAATTCTGGGCTGTATGCACTCTTGATAAGGAAGGTAAGTTTTCATATGAGTGCTGAAAAATGAAACATAGGTACTGTTGTCTAGACTGCCCTAAGGACAGGAATAAAACTTGTATCCTGTTGTTCTTTAGGCTAGGTTCCTATGGGAAGGTTCTTAAAAGCCATTTGTTTAAACCTGTATTTTTGAAGATGATTGTCTTGGGGAATATCTGACTTTTTCACACTGACCTCTTATCACATCCTGCCTAGTTGTTGAAAATTTCTGGAGACAACTGTCTTCTCATATTAAAAATAGATGCCCAGATAGATCCACCTGAGTTCCAGTATATAACCAAAATGAAACAAAACCCCAGAAGACGAAGTCCATGTTTCAGTCTGCTGATACCATGGCTATTGGCGTATCTTATTGCTACATAAAAGCATCTTACTGGGCATGTGTCCTGGTTTGAGACCAATTGGAACAAAACGTCCTCTGATAGAAAGCAGGTCTCAGCTGCCCCTCCCCAACCAGGTCCAGGAAAAAAAATTCCTCAGAGGAAAGTGAAAAAAAAAACCTATTTATTTAACAAGCAGAGTGCATGCAGGCACCAAAAAGAATGAATAATGTTAAATAATAAAATCTCTTGCTGTGGAGAAGACCTGAGAAGATTCAAAGTCCTTTCTGTGGGTGTGGCTCTCTCTCTTTCCGGAGCAGGGCTGCAGCATAGGCTCCTCCAGGCCATGGTGCAGGGTCTCCTGGTGATGGTATTCCAGGCCGGAGCAAACAGTTCCAGGGGAAGAAGAAAAAGAAGCCAAAGTCCCAAGAAAACCTTTTTCCTCAACTAATGAATGAGAAGCTAGTGAAAAAGCAAAGGAATGTAACTCTCTTCCCTGCTGCAGAGGCCAAGAGTTGGGGAGTGAGTGAGCGAGTTATCTGTGTTTTGGACACACCCGTGGAAGGAATTCCACCGGCTCCCCCCCTCACCTGGAGCTAGCTTTAAAGACACAGAACTCATGTCTGATGTAGGGCAGATGGTAGGGAATACAGTATCATACAGTCACCCCAGGACAACATGAAACCTAACATTTTACAAGAACTCTTGTTTGCTTTGTGCAGAATAAGATGGCTCCCAAACATTCCCACATTGGTGGATTCTCTTCCCATCAGCAAGAGAGAGACATTTGTGTGATTTCTCTTATTTGGAAGTGACTGTCCAGGTTAGGTGAAACAAAATAATTTTTAGTGGTCACAAGGACATGTTTTAACAGCATTTAGTCTTAATATGGGAATTTGTGTTAGTGACACAAGCTTCTCTGTTACAGATATTCTTCAAATTGACTTGATCTTGGAAAAGTCTTGATCAAGTCAAATTGACTTGATCTTGGAAGGAAGTGCCATTTTGAATCATGCAGACATATTTTACTTACATGTAGACATGCATTAATATATGGATAAATTGCCTGGTTCATGTGCACACGTTGTTTTGGTCACCTTTTTAGAAGACACTGAGTCCAGTAGCCTGAGGGAAACTGAGCTGGAGCCGCTCCATGGTCAAGCTTCATTGGTCGAGCCAGTAGCATATATTCCTTGTGGGCACACCTGATACACACACATAAGCATGGATAGCCACACAAATTAACACAGACAGAAGAACTCATGCAAACACAGGCAGCCTGATCAAAGATGTTCTGTACAGGAAGAGATAAACCACATTCCAGGTGCTGAAGACAACAAAGAATTCACTATACCTGTAAAATGAACCAATTTGTAGTAATTTAGATGTGAACTTCTAGAAAACAATTTAATATTCTCCACTTTTACAAGGTTAATTTTTTCATGGCTTCTTGATCACACAGATATCTAATCAGCAGCCAGATTTAGCTTTTGAAAGCCTTTACTTGCCCTCTGGTTTCCTTCAATGTTATTACACTGTATAGTTTAAATCTTCTTTAATCTACTTCAATTCTGGCAGATTGATTAATAAACATTAATTATAAAGGTGCTGAGTAGGCATCATGAAAGAAGAGGATGAAGAGAAGGTAATGGCTGGGGAAGGGAGGATAAAATGTAATGATCTTTCTAGTCTGATATGCCACTCTATGTGAGTATGTCTTTATGTTCCTTGTTATACTGAGTCTAGCAAGAAATCACATGTAACCAAGCCCTGACTTCTGCTGCCACACCGCTGGAGCTTCCTCTCATGCATTTGCATCCCTGCCTCAGTCTCTACTCTCCCCTGTGATGGAATGTTACAGGCCTTGTCCGTCACGGGTTTGCCATCTGGTTATTCCTCGCGCTCAGCAGAGCCGTGCTCCATCATGAGCACACTCACCTGCTGCACCCCTGAGCTTGGATTTTTCTCCTAACCCAATACACTGGCTGCATCCCTGAGCTCATAAGGCAGCACAGCTTTGCTTCATGCAATCCGAGATGACATGACCAGAGCAGCCCTCATGCCAGACCCTGGCAGTGAGAATGGGCCTTGGTGGGAATAAACTGCTCTATCCAGTTTTTTCTCTGTGAGATTTTTGACTCTTGGTTGAACAAAATTAAAACCAAGAAAGTCTGCTTAACTAAACATAAAACCTCCAAAACCCATTAGTTTGTGCCCCTGAGAGCTCAAGGGATAGTGTCAGCAGCTGCGGAGGGATGAGATACAACAGGGTCTGCTGTTTTAGCAGGAAAAGCCAAGGAGAGCACAGAAATTTATGAAAGAGGAGAAACTTATTTTCCAAGTTAGAAAAGGGAAATAAGGATAATATATTCTGGGAATAGAAGTGGAGAATAAAATTCCTACTAATAGATCATATTCATTCAGGAAGATATATTTAGATCTGCTGAAAAGTGGTAACAAATATTTATGGATAGGAATTGTGATTAGAAAAAGCACATCCCTAATTTTTCTTACTTGATAAATTGAACTAACACAGCATACAATTTCCATACTTATTCATTGACAATATGATTGTGTGGATGAGCTGGGGGATTAACTTACTCTTAGTCTGACAAACCCACTAAAATAGGGTACTGTGAGAGACGAATAACTTCAACTTTGGAAGCAAAATCCTGTGCTTTCTGTTTCTACTATGATGACTGCCAGCTGTTTTCCATGTCCTTTCTATGGTCACTGTTCCTTTATTACACCCAACAAACCCTTCTCTTTGCTATGTGAAGGCGTTAAGTTGTTTCTCTAAAGTCTCACTGAGCGGAGTGATATCAGTCACTGAGAAAGGTAGTAGATCTTTCACCAGGCACTATTTTTACCATAAAGACCTAAAATTCTGCAAATGGTTACACAGTCATCCCTTGGCTCTGGTACTGGAGCAGGCTTAGGAAATCCACATTCTCCTGTCAGGGGTTTCTTTTATTGTGCTGGGCAAGCAGCTTAGGCCAAGCGTTAAAGACATGGCTTCCATTTATATGTCTTAACTTGAAAAGTTTTAAACTGGTTTTCCAAGAAAAGGAGCTAATAAGATGCAGGGGACACCAAATAATTTTAATTGCTACATTTTCCTTCCCATTCCTTTTTTTTTTTTTAATTTCTATGCCATGGTCATTAGCATTTATAATTAATGGAGTAGCTACAAGAGCTGAAAATTCAAAGTTTAAAAAACAAATCTCTTTCAGAAAGCCTTGATTTTAATCCTTAAGCTTGGTGTTCTCAGTGTTCATTAGTCACTTTCACATTCACTTTTCGACCTCTTATTATTCATCTTGCTGGGTCTCAGCAGGACAGGCATAGTACAAATATATTTGCATCTGATAGAGAAGTGCCATAGAAAGACCTGGAACGAAACAGACCCCTGAACTTCAGAGATGACTAAGTGGCAAAAGTTTCTGTCATCTTTCCATGAAAGCTTTGCTGCAGGGTCATTATCTTTCCCTTTTATATTATATGCCCTACACATTTTAGAAAGAGACTTCTCTGTGTTTTAATGTCTTCTAATTTGTTTATTTTGTTATGAAAGGACATAAATTTAGATAGCTGCAATGGCTGATTGCATTTTCTGTGTTATATGTTAATGTTTTACTTTTGTGTTTTTAATTTCATGGTGGATTAGAATATATTTCTAGTTCACTAGCAGAAACTGGCATCTGTTCAATAAACTATCCCACAGATATATTCCTTCTTATGGAGGTGATGTTCTAATGATTCCTTCCATTTTCAAAGCTATTTTGAGGCATGCAAAGTCAGCTTTATTAAGCTGATAGATCAAGACTGGGGATTTAGGCACAGAAAAGCTCAGCACTGCTGAACCTAACATATGTGTCTAGCCCTCATAGTGTCATTTACACTGCTGAATTTTGTGTCTAGGCACAGTATTTCATAAGGCTCTTAGCTCCTCCTGGCTTCATCCCAAAACCCAGAACTTTTGGAAGATTTTTGTTCTCCCTAGACCCCGTTCTATTGTACTCAGATACAATTCTGTGAAAAAGCTTCTAGTCTTCATGAAATATTACTTTCACATCCTAAATCTAGAATGAACCAAGAAGTACCATCAAAAATTCACTCCTATACTTTACCTGACAAAAAATGACTAATGATTATTCAGCAGTTATGGCATTTAAATATTGATAGTCTTTCTTTAAAGCTCTTTTATTTCATTATTTGATATTTGATTGTTTTTACTTTGTATATATATGCAAGCAATTTGCACCTAGTTATGCACTTACACTTAACTCCCACTTAGAGTTTTCCACACTGCTATTCTGCATAAGCATGAATTAAAATTATTTAGCCATGTTGGAATGTTGGATCAACTGTTTTTGGTTGAAAATTCTTCATATCCAGAAACACTGAGGTAATAATAGTAATGATAGTAATGATGATGATGATAATAATAATAACAACAAAACAACATTAATAATAAAAAATAATAAAAATAATAAGAAGAAGAAGAAGAAAAAGAAGTAGTGATAATCTAAGTTAATAAGAGTAAATTAATAATGCAAACTACAGATGAAAGGTAGTAGCATCTATTCCAGCTATTGCATCCACATATCCTTTTATTTGGGAGGAAGATGTGATGGCAGGGTTTCATGTGAGCCTTTAAAATATTGGCATTGAAAATGGAAATGACAAAAGCACCACTGGCTAGACGTCTGACTAGAAGCTGGAAAAGAATTATCAAAAGGCAGGAGCTGTGAGAAAGCACAAAAAAGTTTTTGAATGAGGAAGCATGATAATAGCACGATAACTACTCCATAGTAATTCTGGTACACTAAATTTTAATAATACTAATATATTTTTATAAGGGGTAGGCAAAACAGTAACAACATCCTCAGCATGGGAAGAAAATTAATTAAGTGGATTAAGTCCAGAGGAGGACCACCAAGATGACCACAGGGATGGAGGACCTCTCCTATGAGAAAAGGCTGAGAGAATTGAGGTTGTTCACCCTGGAGAAGAAAAGGCTTTCAGGTGACCATATTGCAGTTTTTCAGTACCTAAAGGAGAACTACAAGAAACCTGGAGGGGAACAGTTTACAAAGGCTTGTGAAGATATAACAGGAGGTAGCCTCTTCAAACTGAGAGTTAGGATTAGTTTAGCTGTTAGGAAGAAATTCTTTGCTGTGAGGTCGGCAAGGCACAGTAACAGGTTTCCCAGAGAAGTTGTGGATGTCCCTTCCCCAGAAATGCTCAAGGCCAGGCTGGATAGGGCTCTGAGCAACCTGGTCAAGCAGAAGGTGTCTCTGTCCACAGCAGGGGAGTGGAACTAGGTGGTCTTTAAGGTCCCTTCCCACCCAAACCATTCTATGATTCTATGGTAATAAAGAATGCAATTCCAATTAACCTGAAAAGCATATAAAAATGAGAGATTGTGTCGGAATTTGTTCTTTAATGAGTTTTAATTGCATATGAAAATATGTGAAGACACAGATGGTACTCAGAGTCACAAGGAATGCCTCAAAAGTCACTGCAGTAACGAAAAGCAGTAATGAATAGCTAACACATGTAATGTTAAGAAATAATAAAACCAGAGATGATTTAACTTGTGATCCAAAAGCCATTGTGCTCTTTATGAAGAAAGAATTGCAGGTCTCAAGGGACTGAATTAGCAAGAGACTTGCTAGAGTACAAAAATACTTCCGCTCCTGCCTAACCCTGCTCACTGTACAGCAGTGGGACAGCCAACATCCCAGACAACATGCTGAGCAGTTGAAGCTGAATTCCCTGAGTGGGAATCTCCTGAAATGTTTAATACACTCTGTCTGTGAAGAAACCATATATCATTTAATAACTTAAAACTCTCTACACATCTTTCAGTATTTATTTTTGGAACTTTTACTAGGATTACTGCAAGATGTAACTTTTGGGTAAGGTGTATTTATTACAAGTTTGTGAGGGGTCTGATATCCCTCTGTGACTTCTTTATGTCAGAGCCACAGGAAATTTGTGTATATGGTTGTGCATAACATGGGAGTTATTGCTTCCCTCCCATTTTACATTTCTCAGCACAGGAATATAAGTTCCATTGTGCCCTAGTACTTTATTTAAACTGTGTTTCCCACTAAATAAACAACTAGCAGTTTGCACAGAAGTGCTTGCTGTTTAGTAGATAATTAGCAATGTGGATGGCTCTTTTGGCTTTTTAGCCTTTTTAGAGAAAAGATGTAGAGGCATCCTTGAAAATATTTTCATGAACCCAACCTTTTTTCAGAATTTGGACTACAAAGAACAGGGCAACATCTACTCCCGTGGCATTTTCTGATTTCTCCATTTGGTTGGCATTGGCAACTTCAGAAATATAAATAGTGCACTTTTGCATGCTCTTCATGATGTAGCACCTCAGGGGAGGTGGTTCCACATGTGCTGAGGTCAGTACCCGTTGAATCATTCTGCAGCTTTCATCTCAGCTGTCACCTGAGCTTTCCTCTCATAGAAAGCAGGATGGAGGAGCAAATGTGTGCAGCTGTGCCTTGTCCTGAGGTGGAGGTGGGAGGCCATCTGACCTGCAAGCAAACCCACTCAGAAACTGTCCACGTTCCATGAGCTGTTGTTGCTCCTGTTAAACTGCAGTGTATTGGAGCAAAGAGGTGATAGTAAAATCATGTAAGCACAGAACTAGTAAAGCTCTGGGGGGTAAAAAAGAAATAAAACAAGCTCACAGGCATCTAGGAGAAAGAACTATCAACATTCAAAATGAGCTTCATTCAGTATGTAAATCAATCTGAATCTGCATTTGGTTTCTGTCTTACAGCAGTCTGTAATTAGAACTGTGCTGACTGCTGTTTGTTGCTGGCACAGGAGCCAAGAGAAAATCTAGTTAATTGCCTAACATTGCAAAAGCCTTACGGCTCAGGGAAGAGTTTCATTTAATGAATCAAATTCTGAACTTGGCCTACTGATGCTCCAGGATCTTTTATACATTATATTTTTCATGCTAGAGCATTTCTGACTATCCCAAATTCCAGCTGAAGGTTAGAGAAGGGATATTAATAAGTTGAAAGTTTGAGCCTGTGTGTCTCAAATTAGAAAAAAAGTTACTTACTAATGTAGTGAATGTGTTTGGTCTGTATAAGTTCAGTTTCTTATAAATCTCCATAACAGCATAATAGTATATTTTTTAGGCCATGAATGCCATTACTGGTTGACATTTAAAAGCACCTTCTAAAATATAATTTACAAGATATGTGGCCTTTAAAGACATTTTCAGCTGAAGGTCTTCTCTGATACTGCTAGTCACTTGCATGTCCTTGGCTTATAATATGTTTGGCAGGTTCCAGTGGAATTGTTTATGGTAAGTCAGCACATCACTTTAAAGATGTTACTTATATTTGCTTTTTCTTTTAAATTAACCCAGTCTAATAAAGACTGTTACCTTTAAGGACAGAAGAGGTCTGAATTACCTAAAAAAATTAAAATATTCAGATCACACAGAGATACAGAAATTAAGTATCAATGACATGAAAAATGACATGATGATGTCACACAGATGGACTGTCACATAAATAGCTTTAGGAAAAGATCTTGAGTCTTTAGTAAGATGTACAATATTTATAAGACAGAATACTGTCAGGGAGATATCAGGCAGCCCAGATTTTACCAGAATGTGAGTTAAATATTGATGAACCAGATTGTAACCATTCTTTAACACTCAAAACCATGTAATGGCCAGTGCACAAACATGTTTCCCAGTTTAGTTAAAATTAAATTAAATCAGTTAGTGTACTAAATACTTTGCTGGATGTGTTTTATTTACTAAGTAGGCTTACAATAGTTTCCTGATTCCATTCTATTCAATATTTCTTAGTGAATTTTAGCTTCCCTAAATGAGCTTCAGGAAATTCAGACTAAGCATTAATTATTGCGGTGAGGTTGTTATCCAAGTTGCAAAAACATTTACCACAGAATTTCTTACCTACTGTCACAAGTTTGACACCTGGGTTTATATGCTGGAATTTAAAATATAAGTAAATAAAACATTTTAAAAAAATAAAAATACAAAGATAAAAATGTACATCAAAACAAAATCTGGTATGACATTAAAAAAAATTAAACATTCCAATCTACCATGCAATCTCTTAGGGACAATTCGTATGACCTAAATTCTACCAAAACCCATCTCACATGGCATCTGCTTTTGACTGGCTCTTCTATTGAGAAGCCTAACCAGGAAAAATTTTGGCTAATCTCAACAAAACTTTCCTAGAAAAACTAATCTAAATAAGCCAGTATTTTGGCAACTGGCTTTCAGTTTTTCATTTTTTTAAGAATTTCCATTCCTCTTAATCAATAAGTTTTTGACTTGTTTGGCAAGTTTTTCAATGCGAACCGCCAGAAGTGCAGGGTTTGGTGAGGTGATGCCAGAGGTGACAAAATCCAGGAAAACTTCCCCCTCTCTTGTTAGTGCTCTTCCTGTGAGAACCAGGTGTCAATGGGGTGGTCCTTGAAGCCTCACAGTGAATCCTTCTGTTGTAATAACATTTAGAAAAGCAGCGTATAATCTGATGTGACTGCATGGCCATAATGATTCATTTCTTCTCTCAGGGTAATAAAACATTTAAATTATATTATCCCCCAGGTTATAACAGAGACACAGCATTCACTGCACAATTGTCTATAGATTTCTTCCACAAACATTTACAATAGTGAAGGTGAACGTCACAGTGCTTAACAGCACCTTTTCCAGATAGAAATCAATTCTGTGAGAAGCAAAATTCACAACTTCCATTGATTTCACTACAAATTAGATATTCATTTTTTCACAGAAGTACATGTAATAAGTGGGTATGTGACATCTCACAGATGCTCTGTTATTAGTCTGTGAGTAGCTTCAGTTGAAAAACTGATCTTTACTAACACTGAATTGCTCTGAAAAACCTTTTAAGCATTGACAGTATGAATTAAAATCTCCTCTGCAAAAATCAAATGCCTTAAATCATTCCCTTATTCTGCAAACCCAGCATCTCATAGTGTAATTGCATTCAGACTTACTGATGCACCTCCAATCATACTGATTTTCCTCAGTTTTACTGACCACAGTAGTATGATGTCCTTTGTGCTTGGCTCTCTGTCTTTTGATAATTATTTTCCTTTATCTCTTAAATATATGATTATTAGCATCATTTTGCTTGCCCTTTCCCATTTGCCCATAGAGCGAGTCACACTTACAGAGATCTTTCCAACATTCCTCTAAATGCTTATGCCAAGACTGCAAGTATAGAGGATTCACAATGTAGTTTGACTTTCTTCTCTTGAGACCAGATGCATGAGACATTTTAATCTTCGCTTCTTCTACGGCAATATATAATTTTGGCTATATTATTACATGCACTTTTCCCACTAGCCAGTGACATGAATTAGTCATAGCACAATCAGAATGCCATGGCACAAACCGTGCAATGAGTCCATGATGCTCGCCATGCCTATCTAATTAATCTTGGACATCCTTCTATGACTGTAGTATAAATTGCTCAGCTAAATAAGGTATCAGTAACTCTTATGGGCAAACCTTTAATGTCATTTGCAAAGAACTGTGGATATATACATATTTTAGATAAATGAGAACTTCACCCACCTTCATTTTATATTATACAGTGTGCAAATCTGTAACCAGCCCTGACTCACATTGTCTTAATACTCCAGCTACAGATCTTGAAAATGAGCCATTAACACAACAAGCCTGAAAACATCCACAGTTTTCATAGTTTGGCAAAACTGCCAAAGAAGCTAACAAAAAAAAAGTATTTTAATTGCATTCTTCCAGAATGCTAATGGCAATTACTGTATCTGTGTATTAAGAGTTTTGTTTTCATGCATGGAGTCCTCCGTGTGTATTCAAATATGACACAGAAGCTTTGAAAAAACCAAAACAGTGTTTTTAGATCACCTTAGATAAAGGTTGGGACAAACCAATGCTTTGAATTATATTTGGAAACAGTTGGGCATTACTTATTCATATCCAGAGAATTCAAGGGTAAGTCAGCTCTTTTATCCAAGCAAAATTATCAGCTATATTTACCTAACCAGTGGAACTCTCTCTTCCTGTTACCATGCCAGAAAGGAGAACAAAACTGTCCTTCTGCATTTCAATGTTGAGGACTCTGTCACAGAGCTGTGCAGAGGCCTGTGTCGTGTTAAGCAATTACCTCCCCTCTACCTGTGTGTTCCTGGCTTTTGTGAGCCTGCAGATGAAATGTTTACCTGTTTCAGAATATGGTTCTAAGGTACTAGGAAGATTTGAGGTAAATACCAGTTTTACACATACCCCTGAGTTTTATACATACCTCTGAGCAAGGGATGGTATTTAAATTGGACCACTTGGGATTCGAGTGGAGGACTGCTACAGCTCAAGCACACCTCTGAAGCATAAAGTCTTTCTCCTGATAGTACCAATTCACTGTCAACCAGCCTTGATAGAATTTCATAGCTGTTTTCTTGCTGGGTTAGCTACTGATAGAGAAAGGTAACAAAAACTCTATTTCTCATCCATTTCCTTCCCCTGTAGTCCTACTTCCATTCACTCAGACACTATAGGTGTATGCCCATATCATGTAAGTAAACTAGTTTATTATTTTCTACGAAGAGTACACTCACGTTTCTTCCTAACAACTAACCTAATCTTAACTCTCAGTTTGAAGACACTACCTCCTGTTATATCTTCACAAGCTTTTGTAAACTGTTCCCCTCCAGGCTTCTTGTAGTTCTCCTTTAGGAGAATTGTAGTTCTCACTTCTTTTGATGCTGCCCAGGATATGTTTTGCCTTTTGGGCTGTGAATGCTTTGGCTGGCTCATGTCCAGCCTCTCGTACACCAGCAGCCCCAGATCCTTCTGGGCAGGGCTGCTCTCCATCCGTTCATCCCCAGCCTGTGTTAATACCAGGGTTTCCCCAGCCCAGGCACAGCACCTTGCACTTGACCTTGTTAAACCTCATGAGGCTTCCATGTGTTCACTTCTCAAGATCCCTCTGGATGCCCTTTTTCTGACAAAGTTGTAGTGAGGTCTTAAACAGAACTGTGCAGTACCTGCTTGTGTGGCTGAGCACTCAGCCATACAAATATCATTACTGGAGCCAAGAAATCTCCCAGGGATCAGCCTTCACAGCTGAATGAAGACCCTTTATCTGGCTCAGGGGTATTAGAATTGTTTCTATTATCTCTTTTGTTTGAGATTGAAGGAAGCTGTCTCTTGTTTATTCTGAATCTGTTCCCCATCTGAGGAGAAATGTCCTTCCAAGAAAATGATGTCATGGGAGGGTTTATTCTTTGTATGTGATTTATTGCATTTATGTCAGGTTGTTGTATGATTATCTTGGGAGCACTGCAAAACTTTCACACACAATTACATTTCTGTAGTGTACTGTATCAAGAATTAATTAGTTAATAGAACATGATGTATATATTTTCCCTCAGAAATATGTACTCTATTCCACTAGCTGTAAGGCCCTCCATTTTCTTTCAGAAAAAGCAGACAGGGTGGGGGAAGGATGGGAAAGCAGTGCATTCAATGACTGATCCTAGCGCAGACTTGTAATCCTGCTTGCCTTTCTGCCTCAAGTCTATTAGTCTAGAACCTCTTTGGAGCCAGCACTTCCCTTTCTATAATATTACTATTGGTGAAAAAGCAGAGTTGGGATCTGAGTTAGAGACTCGAGAGAGGAAAGGCTGCAGTGGGAAAGTTTGAATTCTCTAAACTGAATCTGAAGTCAGACAGGTTCATCGCTTACTTGTGAAATAGCTTTTATGTTCAAGTGGAAGTAAAAAGAATAGATACAGTAATACATCCTAAATTAGTTCTTTAAACTTTGAAATCATAAATTCTTTAAATTTTGAAAGCATAGAGTAAGAGAAAGGTAACACTGTGACTTCTGTGTAACATTAGCTATTTTGTTCTTCAAATTCGGGTAAGGCTAAGGAAAAAGAATAAAGTTAGATGAGGATTGCCCTTGTTTTATTTATTGCCAAGGAAAAACAAATTCCAAGCAAAATTTAAATGCTGTTTTCACCCCATGGAGTCCAAATATATTCAAGTATTAAAGAAGATTAATAACAATGCAAGTCAGAATTAGGGTAAATTAAACTGTAAATCATTAAATAGTAATGAAAACAATAATGAAATAAAATCAAGCCTATTTGCTTAAGTCAATGTTATCTATAAATGTATCTGAGTGTGCTCTGCCAAATACTAATTAAATCAAATCAATTGTGTGCTAGTCTCTACATTTGTCTTCTCTGTTTACAATGTATTAAGCTATATGGTTAAAAAGGAAAAATAAAGCTTGTACTAATAATTTATTAGCCTTCAGTTAGCACTGGAAATGTGAGGGGGCACTCTGGATGTTCAGTTAGTGCTGCAAGGAGATTAACAGCAAAGAGGATTGATATCTTTGACAATGTGGTGGTACAAAGAATGAAAATGACTGCCAGCATTTCATAAACTCAGTATTTCCTGTGTGCAACTACGAGACGAGGTTTAACAGGAGTGTTTTCTTTCATCGTAATTTACTTTACATACATAAAGCATTATAATTTTACAAGGTTCTCCATCATACCTTTGGACTTGAACTGAGCACATGGCAGGAACAAGATGAATATTTTTTGGTAAGTTACAGTACAGTAAAAGGGATGCCTTCCAGTTGCTGGAATGTTTTCTTTCTGGCAGTGTCAGCAATACACCTACATAACGCTATTATCTCGCTCTTTGGCAGAATTCCTGGGTCCATTCTGATTTACAAGTGTCATTCCTGTTTCACTGAAATTAATTTGTGCTAAGGATTGCTTTAACAACATAAAATTATGAAAATTATTTCCTAATTTCTTCCCTCCCCATGCATTCAGTATATTAGTATAACTTTTACTACTAAACGCTTGATTTTGTATCAAAACTGCATCAGCAAGTTTACATCCATTCTGCCTTTGCCACTGTCCTGTCAGGGACTTTTTTACCAAGATTCTCTATTATGAGTTTCTAGATACACAGTACTACACCCCTTGGAAGCTGAAACTTGAGTCAATATTATGCTAATTTAAAGTTTCTTGTAGTCTGCCCTAAGCAGAATTGTCAATTGACGTCTCAGAGTAACATGACCAAACTCACCCTCTCACATCATTTAGCTTCTGTATGACAATGTTATCTTACTATTTGGCAAAAAGGAATTAACACCTGGCCACTGGGTATGTCTCTTTCCCAGTCCTCTGTGCTCCCCTGACTCCTTGGAGCTGTTCCACTTTGTATAAATATTATAGTCTTCATGGATAGTTCATGAAGACAAGCCTCCCAAGACTCATTTCACAGTCAAAAAGCTCCTGTTCAGTATGGGATGGAAGGTTATAGACACAGCTGCAAATCCATCCCCCAAGGTCATTCAGTGCTGTGGAGTCCTACCTAAAACCCATTGGTTACTCATTAGTCATTACTTCATTGCTGCCAGGTGTTGTGGGCTTGGCAGGGATCTGGTTGGTTTTGTTTTGGTGGTGGTTTTTTTGGTTTTTTGTTTGTTTTGGTTTGTTTTTGTTTTTTTTTCTTTCAAGCCTGATATATTTCCTGATGGTGTTTCTATTTTTATGAAACATCACTTTTCAAGAAAGAAATAAAAATTCTGGAACATCTCTCATAAACATCTTCCTAAGGACCCCATTCCTTTTGCAACAGTTCCGTCTTTCTTATCTTCTTGTACCTTCTCTGTTCCGAAGCTGCCTATCTCTAAGTGGCTTCAAAGAGCAGAACTGTCTCTTCTCAGATTTCTGTAACAATGTCTCATTTCTCTCAAGCTGGCTCTGTGCCAGTCCAGCTCCTTAGTTCAGCAATTCCTGTTCCAGTATAATAGGTAAGATAAGCCACTATCAGTCTCTTACAGCAAAGTCTTCACAAATTCCCTTACTTTGGAAGGACTCCATCTCCTTGATGTCTCACATAAAGTTATGGAGACTAGTTTGGCTAAAAAATATTCCCCAAGCACATATTGCATGGCACATTACACAAAAACACTGCCTGTTTACAAACACTTTAGTTAGACATAATGACAAGAAAAAACGTGTTCCAGAAAAGTGTGTATGCAAATACACATTTTACACTGTTCATTGCATATGAATTAATTCTGTCTAAGTTTAGTACAAGGGATCTTAAATCCTCTGCCTTTATATAGACACAAAAATATTGCAGCTCTTTCCTATATAAAGGAGATATATTCAGATGTCTTCTTACCCTCACCATGCAGCCCTAGGTCCTTATGTATCAAAGCTCCACATATGTTGAACAAAATCCACCAACACAAAGCAATGGGACAATTTCTTATGCAAGTTCCAACCAACTCTCATTTTTCCTTGAATGTAAAATGGTCCACTCACTGTCATCAAAAGGTATCTGATAATGGCTTAATACATATGTTCAGGGAAATATATTAACTCTTATTGGACTTGATAGATACGGCCAAATGAAAATATATTTTTTATATATTGTTATGGTCTGAAACAGAAGTAGCAAAGTCCACAGGATGGAAAAATGTGTTTGGTAGCTGTGAAGCAGAAGGAGATGTTTGCAAGAGGTGAGAAGGTAGATAACCCCTGTGTTAGAAGAAATAGAAACAGGTATTTATCACCTCTAGATGACTGAAAGATTGATTGTGGGAAAATTACAGTAGGAAGTAAAATCACCATCTTGATGGATTCCTTGATTTTAGTATCTCCTAGACATATTTTAAAAGTAAGCCTGGATTGCAACAAGTCTTCCTCCACTTGAAACTTATTTGTTATGATGACAGTTGATTGCTTTAGTGAGTGTATCATGGTGCATAACCAAATGAGGTTTGCCTCCACACGTTCCATGAAGATATACAGTGTACTGAATAAGGAGAGCATATTCAGTGCATTGGGAAATGGATTATGTGGGGGAAAAAGCATGCAAAGGAGCCTGGCAACACCATGTATATCCCACAGCCACCTTCTGGTTAACTCCACAGAAGGTGGTGCTAGTGGGAAATTACGTTCTGTCTCTCTTTATATATTTCTTTACTTAGTATCCTTTTGTTTCAATTTAAAGCTGTTTAGAGCTACTACTGTTCATAGAAACAGCTCTCATTATATTCAATTTAAAAAAAAAAAAAAGAAAGGAGAAAATTCTTATTTCCAATTAAAACTTTTTTCAAAGTAAAAAAATTCTTCTTTAATACAGATGGATTAAATCTATAGAATGAATGCCTCAGAAACTCAATATCTCGTAATCCATAAACTCCACTGGAATGATTATTCCAAGGTCCTTGGGTTTAGACCTAAGCTGAAAATAGAGATTCTAATGGAAACGCAGCATGTGTTATGATTTTTTTTCCAGCTATGCTAGTGACAATTCTTCAGTCATTTGAAACAATTTTGCCTGACAGGATTCTCATTTTTGCAATCGAAGGGGTTTGGGATGAGCTCCACAGGTCTTGTGCTTCTCTCTGATGAACAGAGCAGGAGGATCAGTGCAGTATGATTTTACTTTTTCTGCAGGTCCACCTTTATGGTCTAGTTTGTCACAGTCAAGGTCTTGAAGAAGAATATAGTGGGAATTAAAATCATTGGAGTGGAACAAGAGAACAGTAGCTATACAAGACTGTGCCATCCTTTACAGACTGCAGAGAGTAAAAAACATGAAAAGTCATAATTGTTGCATAAGCAAATATTCACAATGACGTTGAGCAAACAGGAAAAACTGCTCAGATGTGTGAGAGCAGCACCGATGCTCTTCCATAAAGCCTTATAATACCACGTTGGATTTTTTAAATTTATCTTTTCTCACGTGCCTTTAACTCTGCCAGGTGCTTTCTTTGATTGGACATTTTCATTATAAATGTTCCATGGTAAAAGACTGTTACTTTCTATTTTTGCAGTTGAGCTTTACCCTGTGATACAGAAAATGGCAAGTTATTTTTGTAACAGACCTAGGTGCTACTGCAAGGGGGAACAGATTAACTTTTGTGCTTTTATCCAGTGGAAATCTTTTCACAGGCACAGCTCCAACCAAAGCAAAGGTGTGTCAGCCACTGACTGTTGGCAGTCCTAATCCAAAGCTGAGAGGATAGTTCTGATAGTGGAACACTGATTTACAATACCAAAACCAATAGAATGGCAGGAAAAATGCTGCAACTACGCTATACACAGTATCCATAAAAGATAAACATAATTTTCTATTTAAAGTCTGCTCAAACCTTTTAGTCAAAATACCATTTTACCAAGAAGCTCCATGGTAGATTAAGTGAAACTACAGTGCAATAAATAACACATTTTGTTCTATATGCATCATAAATGTGGTATAAAACTCTACAAAATTCTTTTTACAAAGGCTTGGTATGTACACAGCTTGGATGGCTGATATGACAGTGCAAAGATGCAAAGTTAAGGTCTGTGAAGCCATGGCCTCATGGCCTCACAATCCAATCCAATCCTTATCTGGTGTTAGCAATAACCATGAAACCTTAATGAAAGTTATAAGGGCATTAAAACCCTTAAAAACCCCATTATTTTTGTAGAAGCTTTCCTAAGGCGTAAAGATTAACACAAGTTATTTAGTTGGTTATCAGACTGTAGAATGACTGATTTTCTTTGTACACTTGAAAACCTCTTGTCAGTGTGAACATGGGTTCCCCACGAGGATCTTGGTTATCAAATGCTCTTTGCCACAGTCTTGAATTGCAAGCTTGCATTTTAAATACAAATTTTAAAATGCTGTGAATCTATGTTCTTATAGCTAAATACATTATGGGGCAAAAATGCTTGCCACAGATGTACGTTTGATGTTAATTTTGTTTGCTAGATCCTCAGGGAAGGCTATTTCAAAACAGCACTGTTTTCAATAAAACATCAAAGCTGTTTCATTGCTTCAAAACAACTCTCTTATTGAAAAGCTGTAATAGCTTGGTTAAATTGTATGTGAATGTGTGTTTCTACCTTGCAGCACACAAATAACTGACAAGAATCAGTTTGTAGTCCCAGACATTATATACATTACCAAATTCCGATCAGATTCACCTTATTTATTCTATTAGCTTATGCTTCATCTGGAAATGTGGCAAACTGTGCAAGTTTTCCCAGTTTTAGGAATCTAATCAGGTCTTTCAAAATTCAAAATAATCCTTCAAAATAACCTTTCAAAATTATTTGACTGGCTTTTTTCTTCAGTTTTTTGATCTAATCTATAGCATTGTATGCTGGGACAGATTTTTCAATGTTAAAAAAGAAACTAGTGTAGTATTTATTTTCTAAGATGAAAAAATTTTTTGCCAAATAAATGCCAAGGATATATAGTTAAATACAAAGGCAGGAGGGGGAGGGAGAAAATTTTTCCTGTGGAACAGTTCTCAAAGTATATAACCTGCGAAACACAGACACCAGAAAATTCCAGTAATTCAGATACTTCTTTGCCAGGATGTGTTGAGGTGAACATCTATACCTGATCTAAGTATTAATTTTATAGACATTTAACTGAGGAACACAATATGATAATCATATTCCCACAGCTACACCTGATCAACAGATCAAGACTATACTAATATATTTTATTATATTTCTCAAATTAACATAATAATCAGAAGATTTCTTTTCTCATTCAGTAAAGAATTCATCCACAGCTCACAAGCAGACTCCAGCTGAGCCTCAACTCTGTGGGATGAGCTCACAGCCATGCTGTTTTCCTTAAAGGTGAAGTTAAGCTGCTTTTTTTCTCTTGTGGAGGGGATGTGTTATAATCTTACTAACACTGTGACAGTGACCATGCATTTATGTTGTTAAAAGGTCAGTTCTTAGGATTTCATTTCAAAATTACTTTGTGAGAGGATTTGATGTAATCTTGTATTCATTCTTGTAGTCTGAATTCTAGGGAGGATATTATCAAGGTAGTAAATCTATTTATTTCTGGAAAGTTTAACCCTAATAAGCAGTCACTTGTGATAGAAATGTCATCTATGACTTTGTTTCTTCCATCCTGATATGACTTCAAGGCTGATCTTCATTTGACAACTAATACATACAGAGTCACCGTTTGTGTCAAATACCTGGATAAACTCAGTTGAGAAATCTCCCTGGAACTTTTAACTGGTTGCTGCTAAAACAAGAGACTTTTAATCCTGCAGTCTTCATCCTGTAAAAGTCAGGACAGCTGATCTGGGTACCAGCTGTCCCTTTTCAATGAGACAACCATTTGTTGGTTACAATTTTCTGTAGTTCTACACGAGTACCAATTATTCACTGTCACAATAGGCCATTAAAGACCCATCAGTCAGTGATTCATGTCTGCTAGTTATTTTAGAAATCAAAAAAACTAAAAAGAAAAATAAATTCTTCATAATTCCTAATTTCAAGGCAAATTCTGCTTATAAAAATAATCATCTCCAGTGAAGGAATGAATCAAACTTTTTGGAAGGTGCCCCGAAGCGTATCAGCAGTTAGACCTGTAGAGCCAAGCTGAAATGGGAAGGCAAGGTGTCATCTGAAGCAGAATCTGAGTCTACTAGAGGAGAAGAGCATTGAGCCAAGCTGCTGAGCATCGTTATGTGTCAAATATGGTCAGGAGTGAACTGAGGTTCAAGAATCTGGTCAAATTTCAAGAATCTGGTCAAACTGGCATGCACCAAGCTGAAGAGCTAAACAGCAGCACTGGGTGAAGGCCAGAAAGCCAAAGCCCCAGTAAGACAAGGAGATGTGAGAGAGCGAGCTGAATGATGTTGGACAAGACATCATTGGTGCTCTGCCAGGAGTAAAAGAATCAGAATTTAGACAGCAAATGGAGTGAGGAGCCTCAACCAATGTCAGGAACAAAGGCTGAGGAGAAGACTCAAACAGAGATGTAGATGAGAGGTGCAGAAACGAGAGAGAGAAGAACCTGATGCACAGCAGTAACCAAAAGAACTAACTGGGAGCAACCAATGGGATTGACTGACCTCTCCAGTAAGTGGGGCAAACCACCAGCCAGACTCAGGATGCCTGCCCTCCCAATCCTCCTGGATCCCCAAGAAGCTGATAAGGCTCACTGTTCTTGGAGCTCGATAGTGTGACTAAGGCTGAAACAGCTGGAAATAGCTAGTACTAAGGATTTGTCCAGGCAAGCAAGCAGAATTATATGTTCATTCATCACAAATTAGGGTTAAAAAAATTAATAAAACCTTTCCTAGTCGACTTCCAGAAAAAAGAAAAAAACTTTGGTGAAAAGATGCACTGAAATATTCTAGAAGTTGCATAAAGATGGAGCAAAGGACTGTGACTTGACTAAAACCAGTACTGCAGTACAGCCAAAGAAAACAGCATGAGTGAAATATTTTAGTAGTGGGGGGTTTGAAAAAAAGGTTACAAATTTTATAACTTGTCACTAAACATTTTAGGTTGTAGTGGAATGAAGTTGTGGCAGTACACGTGCCAGTAAGGTATGTATGTATTTATGTAAGTATACAAACTCTTGGTTTCCCTGCCCCCAGCAGGCCTAATCCAAGTCATTGCATAATTGAGTCTGATAACATGCTGCCAATTCTGTCTACACAGAGCCATCAGAGGACTTAGGAGCTCTGATATTTCACATAAGCATTTCTCAAGCTATTTTTATCTCATTTACTGCCATCTCAGAGAAATTCAGCTGTTCACATCTCCTGCTTATTAGCGTCAACACAGAGCTGTACTGACACAAATATATGGGTAATGTTCCTAAAAAAAATGTAGCTCAAAGTATTGCCTTTTCCAATTCTCATCTCTTCCATGTAGCTCAAGGGAGATCCTTGGAAACACTGATATCCCCTGCTTTGAAAAGATCATTTCAATAAAGTTGGTACTGTGCACCCCCTGACACAGACTGAAAAGCAGATTGCCTCTCCAAACAGCTACCTGCTATATATTTTTAATTATTAGCAAATAGGGTTTCAAAGAAAGCTCCTCAGCAGGCATGAGTTACAGTTACAGACATTTTTCTTCTTCTCAAAGGAGTCGGCAATTATCATCCTAATATGCCTTAGAAATAAAAATAAAGTAATTTTAAAAAAAATGTAGAACCCTAAATCTCAGACTCTGAGTAAGTATATTTAATCAACCTTTCTACTGGACCACATCCAATAATTTAAAAGTCTTTTTTTTGAAATCAGTAAATTGATTTAAAAACTACTACTCTAGAGTGATAGCAAATCAGTCTTTTAAGAATATGTTTTTATTGCGTTTGAACCAGATCAAGATAAAAATAGAAATTGTAGTTAAAATGAGAACTCTAGCAGTTTCTGAATGGACCAATCTGAGTGACCTGCTAATAAAAAATGTTAATAATGATGCCAGTTTGCAGTAGATTCCATATTTTTGTCTTACATAACATGCTCAGAGTAAGGAGAAAAAAGATCACAGTTCAAAAAATCTGACTAAAATCTTGTGTGATATCTATGTATATGAGGGAACATTTCTTCTTCATTTCTTTACAAGGCTATGCAAATCTATCTACAAACTGATATGCTTTCACAAGGATCTAAAATAGATAATCTTTTTTTGTGGCTAAAATTCATGTGGAATTTAAAGAGCACCTTAGTCATATATGATCTCTTCAGGAGATGTGTTTAAATAGCTGTGTTTTGCAAAATGCCAGGTATTATGTATATAATATATAATCGCCATATTTTTATCTTCACATATATATAAAATAGCAACATCCTTTGTTCATTCGATGGGATTATTTAATATTGAGAATAAAAAGTCATCAACTACTATGCAGTTCTTAGTTTTTTGAAATGGACTTGACTAAACTTTCAGGTAAATTTGTTTAGTAAAGTAGATTTGGGAATATAAAATCTTCATGCAGCTCAGAAAGGATCCAAAAATCCTTATAAAATCATTTTTACTGGAGAAATGACTTAGAATGCTCGGCTGTGAGGCTGGTTCAGTTATCTGACAAGTCACTTTTCCTTCTGATAGCATTAATTGCTTGAGGGCTGTGATAGATAGGGAAACGTCTGATTGTTAAAATTTAACTGCAAGAGAGCAGGAACATTACATCTGCCAAGGAGCTAATGAGTAGCTGAATGATCAGAAAAGGCAGCACTGACATTCATGCAATAAAACCAGAAGAGATGAAGTCAAATTATGAATCCTTCAGAGTAAATATCTTATCTTCCCCAGTGTATTAGAGCTAGCAATTAAACAACTGGTATTTCCAATATTAGATTTTATCTTTGACCATATGGTACAGCTTACAGAAGTAATTTGGGGAGAACCCGATGTGGGTTTTTTATGTGCTTGCTATGTTTTTTCTTGGTACAAGCAGATGCCAGCATTAAAAACATATCACTGGGTACTATTAGAGCAGGTACATTAGCTAGACATTAAAAAAAATGAGCCAGTCTGTATTTTCCTCAATGAATAAATATGCAATTCAAACTGCTTTAAATTCATAGGTCTAAGCCATTGGCCTTTATATATGATAGCGGTAAAGGACATATGTCTGAGCCTGTAGTTTTACCCAAGACTTCTCATACGATCTGAACAGAGGAAACCTGCTGATTATGTGATTTGTGGGTGGATGAATGACAGCTCAGGTGGAAAAGCAAGAGGCTGCTTTCAGAGAGGACATTTCAGCACTGCCTGAGACACACTGCTGTGTAATGCTGGCAGATGTATGAATGAGTCATTGCGTAGGGTGATGCCAAAAGAGGATCGATAGTTGGATTAGAAAAAATTTTTATAGAAGTTTGTTTCAAGATAACATGAGTTTCACTACCTTATAATTAGCAATTACCAGCTTCTCCTAAAAAGCAAAGCAAATTAGATGTTGTATTTGGTAGGTTGGAAGTGTTTGCAGCACTTTGTATGCTGTATGCAGTAGCGCTTCTTGATCAGAAGTAGATTAACTCGGAATAGCTGATGCAGCCACTGCCCCCTCTGCTTCCCCCAGACTCCCACCATCCCTCCAGCAGATACTAAATACAGTGTCATGAATTGGAGTCTGGATCCAGAGCCGCTAACTTCCACAGGAGTTCTCTCCAGAGAAACTGAACTAGTGCTTCGGGTTTCTGTGCTAAGCCCTGGGGGCATGGCAAAATGCCTCCGTGCGCCCCCGGCTCCTGCTGCTTGCCGAACGCAGCACATCAAACCTCAGCATCGGCAGCCACAGAAATCAGCGCTTCGTGCAATGACTGTGGGGAAGCAGATTGCTGGGGACAGCCTCACTTACAGCACTCCAAACCTTAATGTCACCAGGCTTTCTTCTGTGCCCAGCTCCAGGCTGGCTGCGCATCCACCTGCGCTCCGCTGGGAGCAGCATGAGGGAGCAGCCAGCTCCTGCAGAGCTGGAGAGGCAGCAGGGGCTGCCTGCTAATTCCTTGCTGCTGGACCAGCTGCTGGACCAGTGATGAGCTGTTTTCCCCCGGCAGTTAAGGTGCCAGCTAAGCATGGATAACTGCAGCACTAATGATTAGTTTTGCAGTGGCATCCAGTGTTCAGTTGACATTGTTCTAATGTGATAGGAGATACATAAACACCTGGGAGGCAAAGATCTTCTTTACATTAACTGGCTGCCATTTTGCAATCCCTTGTTATGACAGCTGGAAAAACAGCCCTTTCTTTGGTACATGGTATTAGAGGGTTATGTACTAAATTCAGTGTCATCTTGTTATGGTATTTATAGTAGGTAGATTTAGGATATAAAAGGATAATTATCAGAGAGAGTTTTAACATACACTGCTCATTTGAAATCTAAATGAAAGATACAATTTTCCATCAAACAGAAAACATCAACCGTAATGTAGAAAATATTTCTCTTTTATTACAAGCGAAATGATCTAATCTGTGCATAAGCCAAGAAATTTTATAGCTGTTCCTCTTCATGCAGGTCATAAATGCCCTGTTTATATAAGCAGATTATGGAGGTATTTATGTAAAAATGGCATTGAAATATTTTTTAAAAGACACTGAAAATCTGAAATGTTGTCTTACAAATCTGTCTTGATTCCCATTAAAAATAAAAAAGTTACATTGGGAAAACCAGAGAAAATTAGTGAACTCTGACTCATAAGTATTAGCCACACAAACTAACACAAAGTAAAAACTCACCTTATATCAGCCAATAAAGACTTTTCATCTGCATGCCCTTAGCAAATTTAAAGTCCTTTAAATTTGCCAGGTTCTTTGTAACTGAAAGCCAAGGTAGCTGAAATTACCTGACATTTTGTGTAGGCTAAATAAGGCACTCCTGCTGAGTCTGAGTTAAGAGCAATGGTTCTTTGGGAGAGTCAGGTAATTCTACAGCCTAATTTCTATTTCTAAAATTAGATTCTCTGAACACTCCATTTTGGAGTGCACAAATGACCATGTGTATGCATTTGCAGGAGGATTTTTTGGTACTTTTTCTCGCTTCTGATTTTTAAGTCTTTATTCTTTACTCAGAATATTCAGCCCTAACAGCTGAAAGAATTTTATTTTTCTAGTTTACTTTCTCTTTCCAGCTGCATTTCATTACTGTCTCCTATGCCAAAAATGTTTATTGTTCCATTGCATCCTCAAACAAAGGTCTTAAGATCTTTTCAGCTTCTTGTATGGTTGGCTTGCTTCTCGAGAGCTAGGATATACATACAAGTTACAATGACAGGATCTCTGTGCAAATGCACAGAATTTACTGGGATAATTGGGTCATAGAAGCCCTTTTCACAAATGAGAACTAGAATTTGCTCCATTCAGACCAGCAAGACAGAAATGATGATTCAGATGTGCTATGTTCTTTGTTAATTTCCATGAAGGCAACATTTTCCAAACAAGTTATTTTATATCAACAATTGTAAAAAGAGGATAAACATCACACACTGATGTTAGTTGAAAAACATGTCTAGTCCCCAGTTCACAAGTTTGCATTAGAGTGATTAGTGTCAGGTGAATTGAACTAGAGAAAGAGTCCAATTGGCTCTAGCTGGCCCTAGTTTGAGCAATGGGGCTGATCTAGGCCATCTCCAGAGGTCCCTTCCAACATCAGCAATTTTGTAATTCTCTTATTCTGGTGGTGAAGTATCTGCCTTGCCACCTAAGTTCTGAAATGCTTCTGAAAGGTGCCAGCTGACAGCAGTTCTTAAGCAGAGAACTACAGTTATGCTTACTAGCACTTAAATGTTTTCTTGTAGCCATGGTTATCCTGACAAATCAAGCAGCTTGGGCTCTCCTGAAAAACACAGCACTTTTCAGCAGGGATAGTGAACAAATCCTAGAAAGAACTGCATTGCAGAAAACATTTGTTTTGCCACTGGGGACAAGCTAGCAAAAGAAATGCAGTGGGTTGACCCTGTCTGGATTCCAGGTGCTCTCCAAAGCTGCTCTATCACTCCCCTCCTCAGGTGGGCAGAGGAGAGGTAACATAATGAAAGGCTCATAAGTGCTCTCTCCCTTAAATGTAGGGAGAGATCTCTCACCAGTCACTTTTAGAGGTAGAAAAAAATTACTTGGGGGAATTAGTTTAATTTATTGCCAATCAAATCCAATTAGGATAATGAGAGATAAAATCAAATCTTAAAAACACTTTTCTCCCACCCTGCCTTTCTTCCCAGGCTTAACTGTATTTTCATGTTCTCTACCTCCTCCCCACCCAGATGCACAGGAGAATAAGAATGATGTTTATGGCCAGTTCATTACACATTGATGTCTCTGCTGCTGCTTCTTCCTCAGGGGGAGGACTCCTCACACTCTTCCTCTTCTCCAGTGTACGGTCCCTCCCAGAGGAGACAGTCCTCCATTAATTGCTCCAGAGCCCTTCCCATGGACTAGAGTTCTTCACAAACTGTTCCAGTTGGGAGCCTTTGATGTGCTTCAGTCCTTCAGGAGCAGACTGTTCCTGTGTGGGTCCCCCACAGGGTCACAAACCTGCTCCAGCATGGGCTCCTCTACGTGGGACCCCAGGACCTGCCAGGAGCCTGGTACAGCACAGGGGTCGCAGCCTCCTTTGGGCACATCCACCGCCTCCAGCGTGGGGTCCTCTGTGAGCTGCACGTGGATACCTGTTCCACTGGGGATGTCCATGGGCTGACCTCAGCTTCTCAGCATATGCAGGTAATGGTGAACATAGACACAAACTGAAACAGAAAAATAAAGGCATAATTTTCCTGGTTCATTTCATTCTTCAGAGGTTATGAATTCTCATCCCTTTTTGTTTTCCTGAGTTTCTTTACAACCTTTGCAAGTTTGGGCTGGAGGAAATTGGAGAAGAATGGTTTCTAGTGTTATTTCCTGGAGATAAAGCTCATATCTAAAATGTGAGACAGATGAAAATAGTGAACTTTAAAACATTGATTGATGATCTTAAGCACAGAGCAGGTTAGGTATTTTGAACAGAGCCACTGAATTTCATACTAAATCATGTTTGAGGCATATAATTTAGTGCTGTATCAAACATAACACACTTACCTTGCTAATCATGCCATCACTGGAGAGATGACCGAGCTGAAAGCCTTTTAAAATGGCTGAGGCTGGATTTCACAATACACTCTGAGGAGTTTGCAAGGCAGGAGTCACACAAAAAGCCTTCCTTGCTGAGCCAAACAGGATCTCACCCTGACCAGCATGGAGATTCTCCCCAGCCATTCCCAAATCACCTGCTCAAAGCTGGTTCCCACAAGAGCTTCACTGAATGGCTAGTACCTAATTTCCTTGAACAGAAGTCAGTAGAAACTTCATATCTGGGGTTTTGATAATCAGTCCAAGGCCCTCACAACGCAAATCCCAAACCAGAAACTTGATCTGGAGTGCAACTCCTTTCAGGCAGTAGATGACCCTAGTTACTGTCATCTTGAACAGTGTATGAAATGAAATATGCTTTCCACTGAAAATAATTAAAATACTCAAAAATCCTTGCAATATCTTTTCAAGCTTAATGAGCCTTCACTATTCACTTTCTTTTAACATTTCTTTCCCTTGAAGAACAAAGTTATAAGACAATGGTTTCATGCACATGTACATATTTACATGCAATACTGCTCTAGTATTGTATGCTATTTTCATCTTGCTCTGCTTCCTCTGTATTTTTTCCACAACACAACAACATTCAGAGCCCCATATCTACATATTTCCATCAGCCCATTGTTCATTAAGTAAGTCACAAACATGCAGAGTTTTGATCAGTTTTGAAACAAAACCAGGGATATTTCTAGCTAATTTTCCCGCAAGATTTCAATAACTTCATTGGCAAACCAGCTGGCTGCTCAAACAAGTGAGAAATTCACTTTTGCTTTAATGGTCAATGAAATCTGGCCCTGCTCTCATTTTTTATTAACTCCAAAGCTAGCAACGATGTAGTATTTCTGAAATAAAACACAGGTGGACAATTTAAACATGATTGTAAGTATATCTATACTGGAATAGATCTTACTTTGTACACTTTAGGAAAATAATCAAGCTGGTGATATTTGTTCCACATGCTTACTCCTATGGGTTTAGGACAGAGTGATCACTGCAGCATAGAGTAGGCAAACTGGCCACATTTAAACTAGTTATTCTGAGAATAGTAGTAGCTCAATGCAAACTTGTCTATCCTGTTTCTCCAACATATTTTTCAGCTTTTATTTATCTATATTCTATCATTGTCTGTATCAATATAAATACTGGCGTTAAACAGTTCAAGGTTAATGATAGATATATACCCAATTATTTGTTATACAAAAAAATAGTAGGCATAAGACTTTTCTAGTTTAAGTGAAATAGGACTGACTGTAGTATAGATATAGAAACAGCATCACTGGACTCTTCATCTAGAACCACACAGGATTGCTGAGGTAAAGGTCTTAACTTCTAAACGAAGAATGAAAGATGAATTAATATAATTTGCATTCAGGATAAATCAGTATTTAAACCCATGTTCTGAAATAATTTTATGATTCACATTTCCAGGATGGAACAAAGGCCATACAAGTGAAATATATAAGCTAACACGTAGCTGGGACAAAACATCTTTGGGAAAATGTGGGGCAAGGAAAATTAAACAAGTCCATTTGTATTAAGCCACAGGGAATAAACATTGACACAAGACTGCAGAAAGAGGAAAGGATGTTTGTTACAGTGAAATATAATCTCTTTCCTAAGGTGAAATTCTGCTTTTGTTTGCAAAAGTCAGGTGAGATCCTCTTTCATATAAATGAGAACAAATGATTTGATAATGAACATTTTATCTTCGTTCCAAATGCATCTCAGGTGAGCTCCGCTCTTGCCAAGTACATAATTTGTCACCACAAGTCTGTGGATATCCTGATTTCCTTGGGTGATGAACAGTGCTCTGGATGAATGTATTCATATGAATGTGCTAGTGTAATACATCTCAAGAGTACCATTGGCACTGGTAAAATTTATGATTCAGAGAGAAACACTGACAAGCAGATCAGTGGGGAACATACATATACATATAAACATGTGTATTTTATTTGTGTTAACTTTAAAACTTGGCAAGGAAATTGAATATTTTCTTTAGGAAGGAAAATTAAAGACGTGTAAAACGAGCTGCAAACTCTGCTAAGTTCTGTCAACCTTTGGGAAAATTTTGCATTATTTCTGATAGTTAGGAAAGTATATGAGTATATGTATATGTACCTATAAAGTGTTGTTACAGTAGTCCAAACCTAAGCAAATGAATATTGATTCATAAAGTATGATGAACATAGGAACCAATTTTGTTTGCAACAATGATAGAGTGGCATAAATGTCCAAAAGGAATAATATTATGATTTAAAAATAATAGAACACTTTTTTGTTTTGGCAGATTCATTTAAATGTCTTACACAGAGACCATATGTCAAATTTGATAGAATGGATATATTGTTATGAGTTAAATTTCCTTCAGTATAGATGAGCATAGGTGCCCTATTATTGAGATAAAATTTGCTGACCTTGCTGCACACTTAATGTGATGTTCCAGATAAATTTGGTTAGGTGAAGCCATCCTAATTTTAGAGTGTGGAAATTTGTAATAAGTAATTAAATAGTAATTAAATAGTGGTTAAAATAAAGCAGGGGGAAAAATAAGGCAAAGGATCTGAAAAGGGAGTGAAAACCAGGAAAAAAATTACAGTCATTTATTTTCCTTGGGTGCAGATGCCTGAGTAAATGCACCTTCATCACACAGTACTATTCAGAAAACAGGCACCACATAAAAATGCTCTCTATCTCCCTACTCTGCTGGACCCTGCTACTTATTTGAGCTAAAAGTTCTTCTCTCTAACCAAATGAACCGCAATACAAAAGTGACAAGAAACATTGCTGGTAAACAGGTGTCACAAAATAAAGAGTGGAGAAAAGTACAGGAACTGAAATACTGCTACAGTCTGAGTTGCTAGAAGTTGAGTGTTTCAACAGAGACATTATTTAAGTGTGTTCTGGCTTACAGCCAGAATACAAATCTTCTGAGTTTCCCCCAAATGCTATATTACGCTGCTAGCTTTTGCTTCTTAACTAGAGGCGAGGAGGACATAACAGATGAGGAAAGTATCACCATCTGCAAAAGACCTCAAACCTGTCTTCCACTTTCACAGATCTCTACTGCTAAATCTGTCAGGGAGCCCTTCTGAAGACCTTTGCAGATTTCTGTGTGCTGCCTTTCAAGTGACAGTTTTGTAAACCCCACATCTCCTGGTAATGCAATGCCATATTTCAGTCAATCTCTGTGCTACACTAGGTAGCAAAGAGCAGTCATCAGTAAACAAAATGTCTTGGGTCCTTGCTGGCAATTCCCTTTGGGAGCCTGAGCACATAGCACAGAAATCGACTTCAAAACAGAGCAGAGCTGTTGTGTCAAAGGCTACACAGTACTCACAGGAATGCATTCTAAACAAGACATATGCTTCACGTTGGATGAGATGTACACTTGCCCTTCACCTCACTTCAGTTTACCTCGGTAATGTGTGTCTAAAAATCTTCCTACAGGCATGGACAAAGATCTAACAAAGTCAAGGGCAAAACTTAAGACCTGAACAAATTAATCCAAGGTTCATTAATTCCAAAAGCAAAATCAGAATTCCAAGAATGGAAAATATGGATCAAAACCTCCAGTTTTGCAGATTTTATTCCACTGCATGAAGGTTTGCCTTTAGACTTGTGTCAGACACTTCACAGAACTCTGCTTTCTTCTGGGAGCACTTACATTGTATGATTTCCTGGCCAACAGATAAGTTATCTTCTACTTCTTTTAGCAAAGTCCTGATACACATAGCATGTCAAAAGAACTGAACAATATACAGGAGGACATGAAACTATTTCTTTAACAGGGAATTATTTCTTTTGAGTTCTGAAAGAATATAGGGAATTGAATATTATTCTTTTGAAACTCAGAAAATTTGCCTTCAATACTGCATTAATGCTCTGCTATTTATAAGCTATAAGCTAATAGAAGTGAATAAAAAATCTCATTTATAGACTTGTAGCATAAAATGGGAAGATAGAAGGGTGAAGGAGAAAATAAAGATCTGTCATTATTAGTACATCTTGTTCTATATATGTATATTTATACTAACATAGGACAGTCTAGCTGGGCCACACAAAAACCCATCAAAAGTGCTACGAAAATAAGGAACATAAAAACTTCATACTTTCCTCAAAAAGGACCAGCAGTTTTGTCACTGTATCTTTTCATCTTCTTGACATTTCTTTACAGTGAATTTGGGTATGAAATAGATGCAGGTTGATACATAAAGTTCTCGTGAAAAATTATAACATCAGATAAGTTTATTGACATCAGGAATGGCTTCTCTAAACCATTTGCTTAAATGACGTGCCACAGATTTATCTCAGAAGCCCTTGCCCTCTGGGAAAGACTGGCTTGAAATTTGTCACTGAAATACCATTTAATAAACATTGTTACTTTCGTCTAGGCCAGAACTTACAAGAATCCGTGTTTTTTATGAGAAGTCACATGGAAGATTTAGAATGCTACTTCAAATTTAATTTTGGGGGTATTCTTTTCAGACTATGCTATGTATTTATTTCTCACTTGGACATGACTTAATCGTTCTGCTGTACTCTTGCAAATATTTTAAAGGCATCTTCTGGTCTGTTGTACTTGCAAAACCTTTTCTGTAGATCAGTATATGTCTCCTGTTGTTTACAGAGAAACAGTTTGCCTATACAAAAGAAAATAAGCCAGTTATAAATATAAGGATGGAAGCCACACAGAGAAAACAATTCCTAACACTTCTCTTCCACTGCATGTGGCAAATAGAAGAGGTACATACCATGGGATAAACAGCTCTCTCTCATTGATTTGTTGTTAGAGTCAGAGTTCAATAACTAAATAGATCATTCTAGGAATAAAAATCCTCAAGTCTGGTTTTATATGTGTATTACTCTGATTAATTAATGTCTGATAATGTGCAAGTTCTTCTTGAAGCTCTCCTGGGACTGGAGTGTCCATAGTGTCTTTATCCAGGAGAATCTCCTGTTTCTACTAACATAATTGATCTCACTCTGTGGGGTCCCCAACAGTACAATGCCAATTTGACTCTTCTTCTCAGCAGCCTATTTACTTGCAGCTTGGAGGAATTTAATATTACTGAGCCCTCTAAACCTCTGTCCAGAAGCTTGGTTTAAAGTAGCTGTTAGCCCCAAGGAGATACGGAATGACAGATTGACAGATGCTGAGACAGATACAATGCCATCCTATATCCCAGTTATGGATCTGAGGATTCTGCAGTACCTAAGTCATATCTAATAGACAAAACCAGTATAGACCAGTTCAACTGGTTAGCTGTCCACTTTCTAATGACCATTTTCTCGTGGCAAGTTGCAGTCATTACTGCATCATATAGAAGATCAGGTTTAACATATTGGTTGTTATAAATTCAATTCCATTTTGGTATAGTAGAAAAATATTTTAATAATGTGTTACTTTGATAGAGTGGATAGGATTCAAGGCCACTTGAGAAAGTTTTTACAACATAATAATGAAGCTAGACCTCAGAAAATACTCAGGCACACCGCTAATAGGGCAGATGTTCACAGTTCCCTCCAGGCACGAAGGACGTATTAGGGAAGGATCATTTCATGAAAACCTGTAAATTTGCTTCTGCTGGGGCTGCAGTACTCAGATTTTCAGTGCTCAGTCCTTCACTGAGAAGCAAAATCCCAGTGTCCAAGAGCCCTAACAAATGCCTCATAGGGACAAGCCAAACAAGCAGCATACTGATCAGGAGAACACATCACAAGGAAACAGGGAGAGCAAAGAGCAAGCAAAAGAATATCAGCAACCCAGGCCTTTCCAAAGATTACTCTGCTAAATCAGGGCTGTGAGCAAACACCTACCTCTGTCTAGCACCCTAATCCTCCACAGACACTAGGCAAGTAAAAATGTCTTTGAAAGAATTCTGCAATTCAGTCTCTCATGCTTTTCTGTAAAAATCTGGACTGAATAGGAGAGGGTGGCTAAGAGTAGCTGGATAGTCGGTACTCCTCCTGAAAACAAGACATCTGAATTCTAGGTTTTTCTCTAACTGGGAAAATTAAACACATATATTAGGTATCTTGGTAATACATCTAGACAAGGCTTAAGATGTGGAAAAAGGCACATATATTACTGGCAACTTGCATACTTAATTACATTTTCTTAATGTTAGATTACTGTGCTCCAAAATACCATATATTTCAAGGTAATGCATCCTTACAATGCTACAAGGTCTTTAATGGTTAATTTGTGCTCAATGAATGCTTAGTAAACTGTACTTTATGGCATATTAACTTTGTGGGAAGAAAATCCTCTGAATTCTAATAATCAAGTGTATCATATCTAAAATCAGAAAATATTAGCATATGATCTGGAGTCCAAAACTAATATTGGATGTTAAATAATTTAAAGTATTTCCCTTTTTTTTAGAGAATTGGTGAGCCGTCTTTGGCCTACGTGAATTCTTTCCTCCTTCCTCCTCCATCTCCTCCATGCATACAAATTATTTTCTTCCCTGAAGATTCATACCTATTCTGGAGAAGCAAAGATTAATGTAATGGTTCACATTCATCATTTGGTCTGGCAGAATTCCAAATGGTGGATTTTGATTTCTAGAACCAAAGTAATTCAAGGTTGTTTAGATGCATGGTTTTGAATCCATCTTTATTAGAAACGAGATTTAATAACAAGATAATTTTCTCCCTTTCACACGCTCTCTTCACAGTAGCTTTTCCCTGCTGAAATTAAGCATGGATTGGTTTTGAGTGTGCTTTGAAACCTTCTTTGTCAGCAGCTGCATTGTTAGAGTACTTCTCCTATTTTGAAAGAAGAATGTTTCCTGCCTTTCCCTTGCCTGCTTGTGAGCTGCTGATCTGATGTTCACAAGTTCAGTTTGACAATAATGAATGTCCTGGAGGATACACTGCATGAGGATCTGAGCATCACTTCATTTCATGAAACAAGCAAAGCCTTTTTGATTCAAATTATTAGCTAGTAATTATATTCTTTGGTGATACACATTAATACTGTTGTTGAATAAAACAGCACTGGAATAATTTTTTAAAAAATTAAAGCTATTAAAACTAACTTAAAGCAAAGATCAGGAAGACTGATGTCTAAGACTTGGTGTATAAAAATATGTATGGTTCTGTTCTCTTACAGCTATTTCTTCTATTTCCTGCCTTTCAGTGATGCCCTTTCCAAGGGCTTTTTTCACCAAAGTTACAAGCTACTGTGTATTTGGGTAAAATACAGTAAAAAAAATGGTGTGACCTTATCTGTTTGCTTTGCAAATATAATAATATGCAAATATATGTTACATTTTTATTTGCTTAATTTTTTTCCAGTTATAAGATTTCTGTTGCCTAGGAAGATAATTATTACATAGATTTTCATGAAAGTGAAACCATATAAAAAACACCAATTAATATTTCCTTGATCCTGCACTAAGTCGTTCACTAAACATTAATGATCATAAATGTTTCCAGATTCTTGTCCTTCTGAAATGCATTAGCCTGACACATCTCACAAAATATTC
>VZTN01033079.1:2347-14084 GCA_013400515.1 Erpornis zantholeuca | reverse complement strand
CTCTTTCTGATTTAAAGTAGTTCCTTTGTAGGGTGAGAGGAAGAAGTTGCTGATCTCTCCTGATGGTCAGGAGACAATATTCTCTATAGCAAGAGGGTTGCTTTGTTGGTTGGGTTTTTTGCAAACAGGTCCTAACAGTAGTAACCCTGTATGTGCTGGAGGCATGCACTGAAGTCAGGCCACCTCAGCCAAGATGCATTCTTCGGGAGAAATTACTGTAGAGCCGAGAAAAGTGGTAACAGGACACTAATAGTTACTATCCCTAAAGTGACTTAAAGCTTATAGGTGTGATATAAAGGTTATAGCAGATATGCTAATGAAGGCAGAAGGAAAGTGCAGGCAGGAGGTGAGTTACGTGAATCTTGTAAAATCCCTGAAAATCTGCTTCCAGCAGGTATCACATTGGTATCGATGCACTGTATCCTCAATTAGCAGAGATGTAGTTGTAAATTGTATTATTAATACAAAAGCTAAGGGAACACCTTAACATATGGGGAATGTTTATTGGAAAAATTCAGTGGTGTAGTTACATGGCAGATATTGTTAGTGTCTAACAAAAAACGATATTGTTTTATAGAGAAATTAAGGAAGAAATTTTTTAAAGAGTATTTTCAAGCACCTAATGTGTGGATGCCAGTTGGAGAACTGAAAGGTGACACAAAATTAAAATATTCTGGCACTTCGTTTCTCAGCTGAGGGTTGGTGGCATGGAGAACAGGGAAGAGGGAAAATGAAAGTGTTGCAGAGGTTCTTTCTCCTAATGGCCAATTTGGGAGTGTTGCAGGCAATTAACAGGCAGTCTGCTGATTCAAGAACATAGAAAAATTGTTATATGCAATATGTTCATTTGGGGTGCTGAAAAAGTAAGTCTCCAAGTTATTAAATTAGAACATTTATATGAAGAAACAATAAATGCAGTGCTGTCAACTAGTCTCCCAGCTGGAAGGTTTCATTGAGTGAAATTTCTGCATTAATTTTAATGCTTTCAGAGAACAGCCCTGAGGTGAGTGAGATATTTCAGCCCTGAAAGAACTGCAACAGCAGGTGAGTCCAGCACAGACAGAAAGTTTATAACAGTCACTTTCCTTTTTCACTGAGACTGACAACACTTTAAAATGCAAGGGAGTCCCCTGCCCATATCTGTGCTGAAAAATTAAAAATAAAATCACAGCATAAAGGCTCTATTTACTGTTCATTTTGATAAGTGGTTTTCTTAATACTTAAAAATGACAGACCTTTATCTTTTTTCTTAATACAATGTTTATTTTGGAATGGGACACATCTGAGCAGGCATGATAGGGAATCTGAAACATCCCAATGCATTTAGCTGCTTGATTACTCCCACTGTCTCATTTGTAGAGAAGCAACCATATGTTCTCATTGATTTTGTATTTTGAAATTTATACCACCATTTATAGGCTCATCATCAGTAAGATCAATTCTCTCTTTTTTTATATATTTCTCCCATAATACTATGGTAATATGCAATGTCATTCCATAACTTTCTACATTATTCTGATTTTAGGCAACAGAAGACTTAAATATCCAGCTTCTCAAACAGTCCCATTCTTCTTCCATACAATCAGCTTGAACTTCCAGTTTATTCTGTGTTAATACACTAGAACTTTATGTTGGTTGCATTAGAGATTCATATTGTAATATCAAATCATTTTGAAATCTTGAACTCTGACAAAGAGAATTAAGACAATAGGAACACATATTCCATTTCCCAAAACTTACATGCCAGTTAAGTTTACCACTGGAAAACATTAGTTTGCCTGAGAACCAAACAGTATCCAAAAGCACTTAGTTTTACTAGAGAGGTTAAGTTAAAAAGGAAAGAATTTTCCCTTGAAAAAGAATACACATGGAATAAAGAAAGAATGGAAGATCAAAAGGATAAAGAAAATTCAAAATATTTTCTCTTCTGATCCATGACATTATAGTAACAAATTTATTTCTCTTTTAAACTTTTGTATACACTTGTGCTGAACCTGACTTTATCTACCATTTACAGTATGAAGAAAAGAACTTATTCAAGAAGCAAGAAGATAAATAAATTGTTTTACACTGATGATGTTACATGTGGAGAGGATCATATGGCTGTGGAAACCAAGTTGAACTCTAGTAATAAAACACATGTGGTGTATTGAGCTGCACTGTTGTATAAGGCAGTAAAACTGTAAAACTTCTATTAAAGTTATGCTTTTTATTTAAAATTTCAAGATCCAGAGTTGTCAGTAAATTTCCTCACTTCACAGGGACTTCCTGAGCTTCAAGAATCTCACTCATTTTCAAGGCTGCATTGTACAGCATGTTGATTATCCACAAAGCAAAAGACTTGTTAAAATAGCAAAAATTTGCTATTCTTCAGAGTTCACAAAACCAAGTGGTATCAACCAAAATAAAAGGAGCATTTCAGCTCCGTTTCACAGATGAGAAATTGAAATGAGAAACTGAACAGAGATTAAGCTTGCTCTGATCCCCAAGAACTAAAAAACAGGCCTTATAAAGTACTGTGATTGAACTATAAGACATCTATCTTCGAGTCCACCATGTCACAGTTATAGCTATTTACAAAGAAAAGATAAAAAATCCTCACAAGGATTCAAGAAATATGGCCCTATAAAACTATCACCAAGGTCTTTTTGTACATCCTGAATATATAATCAGGGCTTCATTTCAATTATTTTATTTAAAGTTGTGACATTTCTGAAGCCCGTTGACCTCCGAAATTAAGTGGATTTCCCTATAAATTGCTCTTGGGAAATTGTTACTCTCCAAACAAATGTCAGTTATGGCTTACTTATTTCTGCATGGTAACCCAAAAGTTCTTGCAACAGTATGAAATAAGAGATTTCATCTTTAGGACGTGTCATGCCCTGTTCTTGTTTCATCACTTAAATGATAGTTAACAGGAGGATTCATTCCATACCATTGTTTTCTATTTACAGTAGGATGGGGAAGGATGCCAAGAGTGGATATCAACTCACACAAGTATGGCCATATTCAGGTGAAAGTATCATGCTTCTTACTATGAAAACAGCAAGTATTCCAGTTATAATCAGATGCTACTTATGCTGGAATCGAAGGGTGCTCTGTCCCCTCGGCAGCACAGCTGTGGGCAGAGAGCTGTGGGCAGAGCACACAGCTTGCCACTCTCTGCCTTTCATCAGAATTCCATCTAAACTTGTCAGTGCCACGTCTCAGCAGCGTTCAGGTGCACTGAGGGGGAGTTCAGCAGGCACATTATGAACACGTATAGCAAATGAGTTAGCAATGGGTCCCCGGGTGGGGGATAAGCCTTGGATGGATATATTTGCTCCCTGGTATATTTGCTGCACTGTGCCCCTGAGAGCTGTACCTGAAGGAACACTCTGCTGGTTCCAGGAAGTATGATGTGCAATTAAATAAAGGGCAGCTAAACAGAAGAATGATATCTCTGTACTGAATTCAGACAGGCTTCCTGCAGAACTTAACAAACATTTCCAACAGCACCTACTGTTATTTTGACACCAGAGAAATTAGAAGAGTGCTAATGATGAGACTTAATTTTGCACAAGACCTCACAGTATACATTAACATGTTTAAAACATAATAAGTCACTGCTTACAATATGCTATTAAAAATAAAATTTTCCCAAGAATCTAACTGGGATAATGATTGAAAAATGCCTGCTACCCACAGGGCTCTGCTGAAAGACCAGTGCCATGCAAAAATGCAGCTGGTCTGGAGCTCAGGCATTTGCAGTGTTATTAGCTCAGAGAGAGGCAAGACAGTTTTATCCACATTACTGAATTAGGAATTTGTAAAACAAGATTTGATATCTGATTACAAAGGTCAATTTGTGTTTCTTTCTCTGTTTTTTTTTTTAACTAGTTAATGCCTCCAGGGGTAGACAATTTCCACACAGAAATGTTTTGAGTGAAATTTACTGCTGCATATATTCCTTCCTTAATAATAAAAGTTGGAAATTTTAACTTCAAATTTCTTGGCCTTTCAATAAAAATGAATAATTCCCATATTAATTTTCCTTAGATATATCATGTGGGGGGTTTTCTATATTTCGAAATATATCTGAGATAGGCATTGCAATTTTAAACTGTATGAAGACAGATGCCAGCTATTTTATATCTGCACATTAAAAACTCTTAAAAAGTATTTTAGTTGCTGAGGATTAATTTCTTCCATATTTTCTGTTAAATTTCACGAAGGATTTTGCAAAACTTCTATGCAACTCATATTTTAGTCACTAAGATCTCATTTGATTTTGTGTTCAGCTCAGTATTAATAAAATAATGGATAAATCTTGTCCTTTCAGCACTATACAGCATTCTTTTTTCCTCTCTGACATTATCTCCACCTAATTATAAATGTAATTTCTCTACATACCTTTTAGCAAAATATCTGTCTTAATTGCTTTGATAAATGATGTGATTTAAGATGATCTACAAGAATTTGTTAAAACCGTAAGTATTTTAAAGAAGAAATGAGAAATATTCAGAAATATTCAGAATATTCATTTATCTGTTCTGCAGATAAATGCAATTATAAAAGAGTGCAGCTTAAAGATTGGTAATTTATTTGTTTTAAAAAATCAAGATGATTTGTGTGTAAACTTATACACAGCCTTAAAAGCTAAATGGCACTTTAGATACTTGTTTCCCATCTGTAAATCACATTAACTGACCAACTGGGTTCTTTTGACACACAATAATCTGAATTTTCTGAAGTGTATGGGAAAACTTCCAAGAATTAAGTAGGCAAATTTTAGACTGGAAAAATGAACTCCTATTATTTGTAATAGCTTCTTTCAACAACAGGTGTTACTTTTCTGTCAGAACTATCCTCTCTTGTAATGAGATCTGTTTCCAGTCATTCGGTAACGTTCTCCCACTGTTTCGTAGTCTCCAGAAAAAAAAATATATCTTTTCAGCACTAATGCCAGAGCGTGACTTTTCAGCCAGAATTTCACAAGGGAAAGTGGAGCTTAGATCTCTGAGATTACTGAAAGGACAGACCCACACCACCTGCTGACCAAAAATCTACAATTTACTCAAGTGGAAATGTTGTAGTGGGGAGATGGAAATTTTAGTCTAGAGCTTTACACCTCTATTCCATGATGTTCACTGACTCCACGGTCACCCCAGTCCTGACTGGTGCCCCACCTTCCTCTCTCTGCCATAGTCTCAGGTATCCTGGCCTCGCTCCGACCATCCAACATCTTCAGGATGCAGAGAGTTTTTTCTCATAAATGGGCAATTCTGCATGCTTCTGCATGTGGATGGTCCTGAAGAGATGGGCACATACAGACAAGGTCTCACTGACTTAAGTGTTACTTCTGCATGGTCTTCACCCCCCCACAAAGGCCATAAACTCTTTCTTTTTTGGATAATCCCCATCTGCTATGCTAAAGTACAATTCATCAGCTGTTACATATTAGTAAAATAGACATGATGCACTGCAAGCAGGCTGCTTCCTTCCCCCCTGCTGACCCTCATTGTCCATGCCCCCCACTCCCTCCCCAAGCACCTTTGCCTTCCACGACTGAGAAGTTATCTGGCTGTAATTTTTAAATCTCTGCTCTGCAAGGGGATATTTTTTCAATTGTGAGAGAAGACCCCTCCCTTTAGGAACTCTAGCTAATGAGAGTTCTAACTCTAATATGCTAATGAAAGCCTGCCAAATTAAACAAGCAGATTTCTTACTGTTTAGCTGATTCTCTCAGACTCTGCAATAAACTGCATCCATTCATGAATTGGTATATGGGGTACCCCAGCCAGTCTATTTTTTCTAAACCATTTGATTCCAAGTAACAGTCTACTGAGAGGGCTCATGGTTGCACAAGACTCTAAAAATATTTATATTTAAGATCTTCCTGCCCTTCGTGGAAAGTACCTGCTGCCCTCTAACACAATATAAAGGGAGAGGATTAAAAGAACCTCTTTTTAACTGTTTTTTTCCTGGCCTTACTGGCAAATCGTTTTGATGCTTTGCTGAAAGAGTGTGGGTTTCCCTGACAGTGACAACACCATGAACCACAGACTGTTTTTCAGTTGTCATGCAGACACACTGCTTTCAGCAGCACGCTGATTTGGGGGAGAGGCTGTCACAATCACACCAGCTTGTGTGCTACATCCACACATGCAGTGGCATTGGTAGACAGAAAACCAGCTAGCAGGGCACAAGTCACATGAATACATTTGGGTGTTCACAGCACCAGTTCTCCACAGCATTTTTGTCCTTCCTCTGGGATTGACTATACTTTCTGTTTTCTCTTCTTTTTTGTCTGAAAAGTCCATGATGACATTGAACACATGATATATTACCATTACTCCAGCACTAACATAACTCATAATCTAGACGCATTGAATTCCAGATCAATGGAATCTCTAAATCCTTCTTTGAATCCACATTTTCACTGACCATATGTGGTAGCCCTGCTAATTCAGTACCATCACAGTGTTGTGAAAAGCCTCCTACACATCACTGAGATGCCAGTGTCTGCAAAGCATACAAAACTATCTCCTGTGAGTGCGCAAACATTAGCTCATTCCTAGGTAATATCTGGCATGAGTGTGTGCACACATGCATGAAAATATCTGACAGCTTATACTATGAACAGTTTAGTCTAAATGCTTAAGTGAGAAAAGAGGTGAAAAATATACTGGAGCAGATGAATGAAAGGATTTTTCTGTAAGTGAAGGAAGATTTTCTATAATATAATGCTGCTTGCAGTCACTTGCATCTGCATCACAAGTGTCTCAGGAGGCAAGGCCTCTAAATGCTCCTGCATCAACCCTGACTTGGGAGACCCTGGAGCTTTTCCCTGTTTTAGGAATGCTGGTCCACATCCAAAGGCTGGTCTTTCCTACCATTTCCAGCATAGAATGTGAAGACAAATCTTTGTGCAGTCATCGATGACACTGACCATTTGAAAAACAGCTCCACACTGAATCCTAGGACTTCTGTCATAATTAATATTCACCACACAATAATTCATACTGAAATCTCATCTATTTCAGTTCCTTACTAACTCCATGACCTTGACCAAACAATGTTCTTTCACTCATATTTTCCACAAAACTGTTGCACATTCCTCTAGCGTCAATACATATTAATTTGCATATATATTTGATATGGAAACTTTTCCTTCTTTCTGTTTCAAATACCCTCTTAAATGGCAAGTCTTTCAACAGCCTACATGCTGCAGTCAAGGATTCAGTGATCAAAAGACAATCACTGTCTTTTAATTCCTGCTCCTACCACCCAAAACTTCATCATTTGGTTTTGGGGTTTCTTTCTGTTTTTTTTCTGGTTTTGTTGGGGGGTTTTTGATAGCTATCATGTGACTGTTCTAGTCTACTTCTTTCCAATGTAAATATCTTGAGAGGCAATCAAAAGAACAGGGTTAGTTCATTACTCAAGCTACAGATTTGCTCTGCTTTTCTCCTTTTGATTTTTCTCTATTGTTTAAATACCAAGGGAAGAATTTTTGGGTATATTTGTTTGCTATTATAAGGCTGTAGAGGAGTACCACAGGAAGATTTTTCCAGTCTCCAAAGAGAATGCAAACCTGTGCATGGAAAATGTCTAATATTTCTGTCTTTTCTTACCATCTTTGACTTTGTCTAGTATTCTTTGACTTTCGGTAACAGAGAAAAAGTTAGATAAAATTACTTTCATTAGGTAATATAGTATCACTTATCTTAAGTTACAAAAGGAACGAAGCAATCAGAACCCTCAAGGATGCATTAGAGTGGATTACTATAATACCTGAAGGGTCAAGATAAACTTTAAATATCTTATCCCTTACATCTCAGGAGCAAGCCTGAGGCATTATCTCTTACTCAGAAAATTTGACCTAAATTAGTGAGAGAAAGAGACAGGCAGGAAACTCCAATAATCGTGGATACTTGGCAGAATAATTCTTCATCTTTTCGACTGAAGAGATACAAAATAGCATAATCATGGAATTGAAGCTAAAACACTAGACAATAGACTCATTATGTGAGTATTAAGAATTTATCTTCAGCTTCATCAGAAGCTCAGCTTGTCCTGAACTACTCCTCAGATAATTAAAGGCCATAAACTTCATTCTCCAGGCACTCTTTGACCAAAGTACAAATTTCTCCATTCACAAAGCAGTCTGAAAGCATTTCCATCTGAGGTACAGGCAAAGTCTCATCTATGCCTAGTGGCATACCTTCTGATTTCAGACTCTGTATAAGGCAAAAATGCAGCTCCTTTGCTTCAGTAGTAGATTTTTATGCATTTAGGTTTCAAATTTGCTGTCTCAGATCTGAATACCTCATTTAGAGGGTTTTTATGATTTTTATGCAAGCCTGTGCTCCAGTAGCCTCTGGACACCTTAATAAGTTGTCAAACCATTCTGGAAATCCTCCTTGTGATACGATAAGGCTCATCACGGTGCAGGTGTACACACGTGTGCCGTGCCCACAGACACGAGGGCACGGCTCCATGTCACAGGGTTAGCCTGTGGAATTGAAACAGCATTTGCTGTGTGTAATGCTGCTACTTGGAACTCTCACAAAGGCTTTCTGCAGCAGATTGATTGCAGAGGGAAGAGCTCAAGGTCTCTGTCGCATTCAAATACCATTCACCTTTTTTAAAAGGATCTGAATGTCAGTATCTGGATTAATTACCTATTTTGGACAGACAAGATTTTAATACATATTCATATATTGAAAAGTGAAGTGGTTGAAGCTTATATGACAAATTTAGACACCATTTATCATGATCATTATAATGAAGAATTTTTACCATGGGATTATTGATAAAATTTTGAGAATAATTCCATTTTACATAAAAGCCTTTTGGATTATTCATTTAGTTGTATCCTAAAGAAAATGCAGTAGTGAAAAAGAGCCCAGTAAAGCTGTACTAAGACTGTGGTTTGTAAAATTGCTGTTAGCTGCTCACATTTTAAATAAAGACACATTGTTTAGGTATATGCAGTACAGAGTCTCCCTAAAAGCAACCACAACCCTAGGGATGAAAGATATTGACTGCTTTTCTTCAAGGCAATTCTATGTAACATCTTCTGGTTGATTTAAGATGGTGGTGTGACACTTATTGACTATAACAAAATGAAATTATTAGAAGAAATTTTGCGAAACATTTCTGACAGTGGGATTCTCTACCTTATCAATAATTGCACTCTGAAGCATTTTAGAATGAAAGCTACATCTCCACTGTCCAAATAATTTCTAAATTTTCCTTCATCAAATAATGTTTTTAACAGTGAAATACAAAGAAAGTAAAAGTCATCTCTCATAAAAGTGAGATTCTAGTGTCAGTGAAATCAATGGCAAAAGTGTCACTAATGTCACAGAAGCCAGACCTTGCCTTCAGGTGATTTTTCCCTTGTGGGTACTGAATTGTTAGAGAAAAAAGACTCTCTCAGTGCATTAGAGGAATACTTTAAAAGGCAGAAGATAATTTTGTCCATGTTTCCTTTTAATTCCTACCCTTGTTTCCTGCTTCCTTCTCAGGGAAAATACAGCCAGTGCTGCTGATGACCCAGTGTTTTGCAGATGAGGTGAATACTTAAGTAAGTATTGAGCCTGCAGTTCCATGGAACAGACAGCTTCATCTGCTAATTTCAGAAAATCTCATTATTTCTCATTTGGGATATGCCACTAGAAGACTTAAATGACTTCAGATTCAATTAGCTTGTTTTTTAAGTAGTTGGAATTTTGACAAGGCTTCCAGAGAGTGTGAGGAACTAAGCAGTCTCCAAAGCAAATTTGGAGGGGATTTCTGCATGATAGAATTCCTTGCTGCTTCTTGCACAAGAGATGGGATGGCTGAGTTATTCCACATCCCTTCATGAAGACGAAATACCTTCACCTGTCAATAACAAGTTCCTCCCTAACATTTTCTTGACTGTCAGCACCCAAACAGAGACCATCAAATTATAGAATTATATGGTGTTTGTGTGTCTTTGTAGCTTTGCTAAGATCTGTTCTGGTGTAGCACATGCAGTCATAATGATTTTTTAAATGCCATCTACTTAAAAATCCAAACATTTGACTAAAGACCAAAAGAAAGAAAAAATTGGTGAAATTGAGGAGCTCAGTCTTTTTAACTGTTTAGAAGACAAAATCACAGTGATGTAGCTATGGAAACACCCACAATCCATTGAAAGATGCACAATAACAAACCCTGGTTAAGTATTAAATATGAAAAATTTTAATTTAAAAAATCACTAACTTGTAACATTGCAGCCATGTAAACCCGGCAAGTATTTCAATTTATGTTCAAACTTTTCCTTTATTTCACAAGATTAAACAAGTTATAAGTTGAAGAAAAGACTAAGTAGAAATATGAGTATTCGGTTCCCTAAAAGTCTATGCTAGATGATCTAATGATCCACACGTGCTTAGGAGGCAAAATAATCCAAACATGATGTCAGCGTTCATCAGCATTGAAAAATCCTGCATGAAAAGGGATGTCTAGGTATTGCATGTTAATGGATTATTGATAACATTCACATGGACCTCAGCTCCTTTAGAATACCTGGGCAGCCAACTTGACCAAGAAAAGAAAACCTAAGGAAAACCCTGCATATCACACAATCAGGGTTGGATTTCCACACATAGTTCTTTAGTTTCTGCAAAGCCAAATTAAAGTTTAGGCTAAGTTTCTTTTAGGTAAAATAAGTAAACTCTCAATTTCTGAAAATAACAGTTCACCGAGTTCTTGTGATCAATCTAAGTGACTTCCCAATTTATTGAAATAGTCAACTAATTAATTATAATGTGGTTAATGCATTTTAATTATTTTAGATTATTAAAAATGGTAGCATTAAAAAAATCTCTTTTTCTTGTCACAGCTCTTCATGGTTCTCGTTTTGGTTGGTGCACTGTCATTTGCTTAGTTTTGGCCATAAAATTCAGCTCTGCTGTTTCTAGGTATTTCTTAATGAGCATACCTAATTATACAGGTAACTAAAATCCATAGTCAGAAAAGCTGCATTTACATTTCCAAATATTTGGGGAAGTTTTACTTGGAAGAGTAATAGAGCTTCTCTGCCTTGGCTGGGTTTCTGATGCAGGGGGTTGTATCACATACTCATAGAATTAACGAAACCATGGTCAACTTGTCAGTCTGTCAACTTGTGTCTGTCAGTCTTAGCATTTTCTTCCTTGAGAGCACATCTTGTGCAGAGAAAGACTGCTGGATCACTCTTTTGGCTGAGGACAAAACATCAGGGCTTGTTTTATTCCCTCTACTCTCTCCCAATTATTCTTATTTCTGTAGCTTTCCTTCGAGACAGACCTTTGTTATGTACCAATAAATAAAGTTATGGAGTGGTTATCCCCTGCAAGTGGACAGAGGCTGATTTTATACAATGAAATTGAATTGTGTGAACTCTGCTGAGACACATTAGCCCTTTTGTTCACAGTCTGTGAGGCTACCAGTGATCTGAGAAACTGGTACTTTCAGACTTCATGAATACTTTGGGATGCCATTTTTTAAGAAAATGAGATTAAATATGTGACAGGGAAGCAGGTAAGAGCCTGACAAATGAAAAAGAGACAGGATGAAAAGGCAGAAAGAGAAAAAAAGCCCTGATGACAAAGCATACTCTAGGGGAAGAAAGGAAACAAAACCAAAACATACCAAGTCAAACCAAAATTAAAAAAGTCAATCCAATCACTAGATAAAAATCTGAAATGGCTAAGAATTATGAGCAGACATATATACACCC
>VZTN01033076.1:4080-18554 GCA_013400515.1 Erpornis zantholeuca | reverse complement strand
GTAAGCAGACAATGCAAAAAACTGCAATGTAGCTGTTTCAGCAAAGACCCATCAGCATTTAGAGTGCTGATAGTAGGAGGCCTTATAAATTTGTTAGAAGAGAGTGAATTTGGTCAAGGCCTGGAATTGTAATGGTGGGGTGGAGTAGAGCAAAGGGGACTTGATGGAGGTATTTTCTTTTTCCCTAGGAGAAGTCAAACTTTTATTGTTATTAAAGAAGTTACTTAAACACCCCTCTGTTAAATTAGAATGGTTCATAAAAAGATTCCTTTAGGCAAAATGCTTTTCTCGCTATGAAGCTCGCTTTGGTTGTTGATGTGCTACTGATTTCCAAAAGGTAAAAAGGATTGCTGGGGTTTGGTTTTTTTTTCCATGCCACTCTTCTACTGGTACAGTGTCTTGTACACAATGGTGTTGTTCTTCCTGAAAACAGCTAATTTAACTCTATTTTATAATATGATGAACCCAGCTAAGATTTTTCTTTTGTTGCCCGAGATTTATTTTTAAGCTGGCTGAGCCTTGCCATGTCCTGCTTTATGCTCTATATACTTTGAAAACCTGTGTAAGGATCAGCTGAAGAAAACTGTAGAAAACAGAACTATTTTGAACTATTTAATGTCAATCAATGCAAAGCCATACTTCAGGAGCTCACTACTAGAGAATAAATCTGCCTGTAGTAGGCACCATAGAAAAATCCAGTAAAAAAAGATAATTAATTTCATAAAACTGGCAGCGAAAATCTCCCAGTTGCGTGTTTATTTTCTTATAATATTTATTGTCACTATGTAGAGGCAGAGAAACAACAAGGTAAGCAACAGCCATGGGGTAGGATATGTTCTTACAAAGCAAAGAAACCTCGTCTTACTGTGTTCTGAGCAGGCAGCAAAGGCTTCAAGTGGCATAAAATGTTCTTTGATTGCTTTTCATTTTGTAAGACTTTGCATTTTCTGCTGTCTTTTGGAAAAACACTCAAATATTATGAAAAGAGGGAGTGAAAATAAATAAAGATCAAAATGTAATCTGAAATACACTGTGGCCATGGCATTTCTGGTCTGAGGAGCAAAATATAAAATAATGACAAAAAATAATCAAGAAGCATTGCACCCTATGGAAGTTTCAATTTCCAGATGAAAGAGGTCTTCAGGTGGGTATCCAAACAAAACAAATATTTTAAAGTTCACTAAGGGTGATGAATGAGTTCTTATTATTAGATTTTATGAGTGCATATTTTTAAATTATATAACCAATTTCACCACTGTGTTTGAAGTATGATTTTTTTTAACTTAGCCTCATGAGAGGTGTGTTTTTTTTAGCAGAACTGCAATTCACTAATTCTGTAGACACATTACCTGTGTCCTATAATAAATAAAATGAGGCAACTTCACATTGTTCTAGGCCAAGCAATCAGTAAACACATGGATAATTTAAAAGCAAGACAGTTTTTGGAAAAAAATTTTGAGGAAGGAATATGGTTTTAAGTTCCTCACCTCTGGGCTCTGACTCAGCATTTTTTTACAGCTCTTTGCATTCCAAAAGCTATAGGAAAACTCATGAGACCTCCTTGCTTCCTTGGCAAGGAAAGGAAAATGTCCCTTCCACAGAATAGCTATGCCTGAAAATAACTTCCATTGAAAGATATGTAATGAAACATATAAAACATATCTCACATATATAGTGCATATATCTACTAAAAATATTGAAATAATTCACGTTTCCTGTGGAGACAAAACCAGAAGGTTTTCTGAAAATCTTTCAAAGTTTACTGAGTGAATAAAGCCTCATACAGACTGGATCAAAAAACACATGCAACATTGACTAAAATTTGTATTTTCCCAGGGTTTGTTTCCCACCCTGGTAAGTCCTCATTATAAAAGCCTTTGCTCTGGATATGTTACCTTATAAGTTTTTCTGGCCTTTTTCAAAGAACCAATAGCTCATTCTTGAAAATAGAATCAGTGTGCTGACCCAGCTGTCATAAATAAGGCTTTCCTCTAGCTTCTAAATGGGAGCAATTTCTCTTACTTTTTTTACAGCAATGTGCAGAATAATTAATGCAGTTTTGTTTAACAAATTAATTGCAAAACATTTCATAACACAAGCATTTACAAAGCATTAAGGTTACAAAGTATTTCACAGATAATGGCTACTTTATAGCTAGAAATAATTATCAGATACTACTGACTTCCTCTGATGGTGAGTGCAGGTATTTGTGAGATGAGACAACCTTTGGGATGCAAAGAACTATTTTCTACCCCCAGCCATACATGAGAAGCCAATTTTTTGGCTGGATTCTCTATATTAATGTTCAGATTATCCCTATATGTCCTCCTTATAGCACTGCTAGGAGGGTTAAAATCATCACTTAGAAGAATGTTGGTGCAGTTATGAGGACAGGATTACTTACTACTCACTTTTCTGATTGTTTTTAATTCTGTCTAATAACTACTATTGTCTTAGCCACAGACTGGAAAACAATAAACTCTATCAATGAGTGAGTAGAGATTTATTCTTTACTTTGGAAGCAGTTTTGGAAGTCTAAAATGTTGGCAAAATGCAACCAATAAGCCATGTAATAAACAGGGGGCATGACATTGTGAAATTCCATTGCTTAGAATATCCATAATAGACTAGAAATAGTATGTAGTGCAGTCAAGATTTTTTACTTACATTTGAATGTAAATATCCTTGTTGGTCATTAATCTAAAATACAGATATTAAATAAAACTCCTCATGCCAGTTCAGATTTGTTTAGATTAGTTCAGATTTCTATAAGGAATATATGAGCTTTCACAACAAATTACCAGGGACTCACACACACATAAAGGCAAGGAAAGGTCTGGAAGAATAATTGTGATCTAGTCCAGCCTCTCTGTTAAAGCAGGGTACCCTAAAGCATGTTGCTGAGGAGAGATGGCTTTTGAATATCTCCAGAGAAGGAGAACTTCACAACCACCCTTGGCAAGCTGTTCCAGTCTTCTGTCACTCCTCTGCCACTCTCACAGCAAAGCTCTTTGTATGTTCAGGTGGAATTTCCTGTGTTTTACTGTGGCCATTCAAGATGAGGAAAAAATCCCCAAACAAATCCCAGTTGTTGCACAGGTAAGTTCTGAGCTCTTAACTGCATTTTTCAAGGGCATCCCTGACTATACCAGCTGAGTTATTGCAGTCCTGGTGCTAGGCAGTCTGTATTGAAGCTCTCACTTCAAAAACCCCTGCCAACTTAATTCATTTAACAGATGTATTTGGTGTTTCTTCGTTCCCCCACTGGTCATATTTAACATACTTCCTTGAGAATGCCCGTGTGGCATCTGATAGCAATAGATACTGTTGGACAGCCATGATTTTTTAACCCTTTTAGAGAGAAGCATAGATTTTTGGATCTTTCTCTTTCACAAGATATCTTTTTGTGAACTCTCCTCCCTCTTCTCATTTCTCCCAGCTCCAAATAATCCTGGAGGTCAGAGGGACATTTTTCCATGACTTTCAGTCCCTAACAGGCTTTTTCTAAGCGAAGCACTCCCATCTGTTACTTAGCTGCCATTCAAAGATGGAAATGGTAACCAGTAATTTTCACACAGCCCCGTTGCAGTGCCTCTATATGCAGGCATCTTTAGGAAGCTGCTCAAAGGGCTGCTCCTCACCAGCACATTGAGGACTTTTCTGTATTGGGGCTTCAGTTCAATTCTTCTGGGACCAAATTCATCTGGGAAATACAGAGAAGGACTGGATAAACATCAGTCCTCAAAGGCAAATCCTACTCTACCTCATCTTAGTGTCTCCACCGAATGCACTAGTGGTTTTCAAGACATTCTGACTGGAAAAATGTGGGAAGCCATAATTGTTCTAGTGTTTTATGTGGGGGGATGCTCATACGTTTGAGCATATGTAGTTTGAAGGATATGAAAATTAATCCATAGCTGGAGGTAGCCTACTTTCATTACTGCTTTCTGAAGTTTTCTAGAGACAAACATTTACTTAAGAGTTTTAAAAGACAGCAACTGAATTCTGGTAGCTGCTCTTTGGATTTGCTGTCCTTAATATGTTTGTCATTTGAGTAGTGGTTCAGTAAAATAAACAAAATTAAAATCCAAAGCCATTCTGTGCTGTCTCACATAGTAGTAACACCACATCATTTAGCTCACCCCATTCTTTCTGCAATAAACATGCTTTTACCACTGCAAAAGCAGCAAAGTGTTCAGTGCTGATAAAACAAAATAAAAAATCAATCAGCTGAAGCAGATAACTGCTGGTTTGCACTCAGAGAAAGGCAGGGAGCATTAGGTCATTTTACAAAGGAAAGATGGAAACAAATCATCACCAATCAGAACAGAAAAGATCATAATAAATGAGAAACACAACTGCTACTGTAAAACTAATATAATTTAATAAGTGAAACAAAACTGTTTAATTTTCCTACAGCAAGAATATAGATTATTTGATATGAGGAGATGCCCACATTTTTTAGATATGACCAGACTCCTGTGAAACACAGAGATTGTAGGATATTGCTCATGGGGAGCACCTGGAAACCCAGGTGCTGTGTTGAGAGCGAATGGGATCAGAAGAATGTGTTATAACACATCACCTGGAGGAGCTCACTCTCAAAATAGAGGACTCGAGCCTTGAACCAGGTATGGCATGCACTAAATGTAAACAGGTAAAAAATGCTGCTAAGAAGCAATTAGATTTTCCCCCAGTGTTAGAAGTTGATGTTTTCTGAGTTGATTTCCTTTGAAATATTACACTTATTAGATTTGTATGTGGTTGTGGAAGATACAGCTTTGATCTGTTTTTTTTCTGCTTTAGGACTCATAGGTCTGTCTTGGTTCATAGCAGTATCCTTGGGAAGAGAAAATAGGAAATACTAACCAAATAACCATCTCCCACTTAGTTCCAATTGTAATGGTATCTGATCCTAAATACATTTGTCAAAGACCTTATCAATGACAGATCAAGGACTCCATCATGAATTTTCAAGGCCCTTGCTAGAGCACTGTAGGTTATGTGGCTGATGGTCCACACCAGCAAGAAACAGAGCAGATAAGACTATGTGAAATTCTGTCACACTTGCCAAGGTAAAATAAACACACTTTACAGATAGTAGACGTGTACTGGATCACGTGGAAACTCTCCTCTGACCTTGGAGAGGTGGGACTATCTACAGTATTCAGTCAAGCTGCAGAACAGGGTCCTAAGGAAAATAAATTATGAACAAGGACTGGTTGCAAACTTAAAACCAGGTAATCTGAAAAGCATCTGGTTTTAGGCAGCAAAATCCCATCCATCAACTAGCAGAGATTTTGTTTAAACATTGTTTTAAAGACAAATTCCAGAGAGTCAGTGGCTAGCAAAAACCACAACCTCTTAGAAGTATCATCTGCATAAGAAAGAAGGTTAAACAATATCTGAAAATTTAATATGTGGACACTTCAAATCACTGAATAAAATTTTGCTTGATAAGAAATGATTGGCCACTGCTAGAAAAACAATGTGGTAATCATCCAAGTTCTGTTGACACAGTGCATATGCCAAAGTGTAATCTGAGCCCTAAAGCCATCGACATCCTCTCTCTAGACACAGACTGTCTAAGCTTGATATTTCTGATTAAAATTGGATTTGTGGATGAGTACATACAGAAGCATTGGCAGAAGTTAATCCAAACAGGGAATGAGAAAGTTGTATGGAAATTCAAAAATAACGAATTCAAAAATGCTAAATTTGTGTATCTGACATACCCACATAAAGTAAAACTAAACAAACTCTTCCAGTTTGGATTTGGGTCTTTTGAGTTGCTCTAGAACTTGCTTCTCAAGTTTGCATCTGTATAAATAGATTGTATTTGCGTGACTAAGAAGGTCTTGCTTCATCTCTGCCTAATTGCAGGCTCACGCATGTATTCAGTCCTGTTGCCAGTGCTCCTGACAGGACCTGAGCCTTGAGAGGGATGAGCTGGGAGACTATAGAGAAAATTTGAGATGACTTCCACAGATGTAGGGATATGTAGTATAGCTATACTCTAGTACATTAGAAAGTAATATGGAGCAGTAGGAGAAGATTAGTGGAGTGAAGCACTTGATGCTGAGGAACTGATATGTGCTCTGTGTCTGTTTGGGATATTTTACTTGGCTTAGTCCTAGCCTCGCTGCCAGGAGCATACATTGGCATGTCTATCCTTAGCAGGTGTAGTACATTAGGTACATTCTTGGAATAATGTTTTGCTTTAGCTTGTGAAGTCCATTTGTGTGTTCCAAGGCTACTCTGTGATATGAACTGATGCTCAGTAAATTCTGGACAACTGGGAGATTCGTTCCAAAGGAGCACTAATAATCTCAACTAAGACATTAGTATGGATGTTTCCATAGTTGTATAAGGTGGATGAGATTTATCCCACTGTTGCAGGCACAGTGTCACATACTGTTTTTCTAGCTGATTGCAAAGCAGTCAAATTTCTGCTGTAGAGAAGTGTTATCTGCAGGTACAGGTAGATTAGATATCACTGCCTTTATAAAACAAAGTTTTCTAAACAATTGCATTTAGTTTAGTACTGCTGTCTCTGTATACCTGTACAATGGAAGCCAAACTTACAAATAATAATAAATAAAAGCCCCCAGTCTCTTATTTCTTTCATTCTAACTGTTTCTTTAGTGTGAATGACTAAGATGACAAAGAAGAGGTGAGACACTCATCTTTGGGAAATCAGTTCTAAAAACTGCTCTTCCAATATCCTCCAAATACACTCCTTATTAATTTTCCTAACTTTATTTCCTTGTATTTTCAGGAATGAACATTTGTTCATTTATGTTAAATAATTTATTTTTACCATCATTCCCATGGTACATTGTTAAAATTCCCTAATTGTATTATATCATATTATACTAGTCTAATAATATTTAATGCAACTTCATCAAAGTCCCTGATGTACCAAAACCATACCAAAATAGTCACAGAAACACATCTACATATATACAATAAAATAAAAGCAATGTGTCCACAGAACAAGGGGATTGATTTCAGAGCAACAGTTGCCTGTGCTGCCATGTGGGAGGAGTCCTAATTCACCTGGTGTCTTTGAAGGCTTGTTCTTTTCCATTTGCCTTTCTGTAATATAGAAACCCCATTATTATCTGAACAGGGAAATGTTGCAGTGAAATTGTCTTTGATAGCATTCCCAGTTGTCTTCATCTGACAGTAGTTTTGATGGGATGAGTACTTGGTGGGGAACTCCCTGTTTGGCAGAAACCAGCTTATATGACAGGAAGAGGGGAAGGAAGTCATATTTTTCTGAACTAAGGAAAATGCAACTCTACCTTTTTTATGTCATCTCTTCATTCTCACATTTCATTCTGCTCTCACCTCAGATGCTCCTTGCAGGCTTTTTCTTAGGATTTCCATTTCCGGAAAAGCAGCCTTGAATACTGACATCCCAAACCGGAAACAACTCATATTATTAAGCCATTTTAAAACCATAGTTGTCTTATGAAGTGTGTCTTTCTAGCAAGCATAGGAAAGAATGCTAGAGCTCTCTTCCTGAAAGAGTGACAGGAGTTTATTTAACTAAATCATGCTGATGGGTGTGTTGGATTTTCTTAAAACAGCAAGATCTCTAAGCCGTGGATTAAATATTTAGTATTGCCATTGTAAAGTCAGATTTCACATTGACATCAATGCAGACCAGACAACGCCCCTTTCAAAATTCTGGCAAGTTATATTTAGCTTATGTTGACTGTTTTGCACAAAATTTGAAATTGTAAATACAACTACAACTAATAACAAGGTCTTTAATGTTTTTTACCACTTAGCTAATCTTTTATATAAAAAAGAGATTTAAGAGTAAAAAAAATATTTTGCTCCCATGAAATGAAATGAAGATGTTTTAGTGCAACATGCAGCTTAAGCAAAGACAAGTCTTAAAAATTTGGAGATACACGAATATCTTCTCTTTGATATTTCCTATGATAAGAAATAAATAAAAAAAAAACAAAACAGGAAAAGTAGTTCTAAAATTCTATGAGACAAGAAAATTCTGTGATATTAGCTGTCTGTTTTTGTTATTTTGCCAAGTTAAATGTTTGAAGGAATCAAGAAACTTCTCACTGAGCCATCTAAGTTCAAGGAAGTGTTTGTAGCATTTGTTTTTAATTCTTATCACACATGTGTTTGTAGTGGGATTTCATCAGATAGCTAAAGTTAGTTATGTCAAAAAAGACAAAAGTGCACAAAAAGCTTTAATACCATGATTTTAAAAAGGGAATACAAACTTCATAAGAGGCTTAATACAATATTGTGAAAAGATTACTATTTCCTTTGAGATATGGTCAAGCACCGAACACCAGCCAAATACTTATCATCCTTACAGAGGAAATGCAGAGCTGGAATTTTTCTAGGATAGGTGAATGCTGAAGTAAAAACCATCGGGATATTTAGACTGCAAATATTCTTATGTGAAGAGGTAGGAAGATTCCACAGCTGTGAAGATGTATCCTCTCAGTTTCAGCCTGGGTGATTGATTGCTTCCTCTGACAGCCCTAACTACGGCTTTGGAAAGGCTTAGAGGTTGGAAGCTGGTTTGCATCTAACCCACTGACTCCTAGGAGAGGACCCGAGGAATATCCTGTTAAGAAACAGAGCTTTTCTGATGTATCATAAACCAGATATCTTATTGGAGTTTCTTGGCTGTGATATGTGACAGTGAAGCGTGGTCTGTCCCTGGCAGGCTTACAGGTTGGATGGTGTTAATCACCTCAGTTGAAGTGGCTGGTTACAAGTACTTTGTAAGGTACCTTGTGGACCTCTGTAAGGCTCAGAATGAGGAAAGTCAAAGCATAAACTGTAACACAGAAATGTCACAAAAAGGAAATTCCTAACAAGTTGGAAAGTAGCTATTTTAATGGAATTATGACATGATTGAGTAACTGGGAAGAAAATTGAAAATTCTCAATTTTTTCATAATTTTTTTTGTGCAATCTCTTTAACAAAAATAAATATACAATAAAACATTTCTCTTACTCTCAATCTGCTGGTGCAAGTCAATAATATGTGCAATGTTCACATTTTCAGTTTTTTATATGATTTTTTTATTTATCTTTTTGAGATTTCTGTTAAAGATCTATTCTTTCCCTTGCAGAGACAATATAAGCTGTCTGAGCAAACAAACTGGTTGAGTTGAGCAACCAGAAGGAATGAAACACCACTAGCACCTAGAGAGATGTGCTTCCAACAATCACCCTAATGGGGTAATTTCCCTTTGAAATCAGCCTGACCCGTGGGTTTTCTACCAACTCCAACACCAAGAGCAGCTTGACAATATTCTTGTCCTTTAAGACTCACTGTGAGAAACATCTTCTGTGTTTTCACAGAATCACAGAATCATAATTTTCAATTAAATAGATGTTCTGTAGATATACAACTGCAATGCTTCTCAGACAGAAGAAAATTCTTTCAATTGTTTTGACAACGTAAGCCTTTCCCTCTTTATTTGAAAATAAGTCTGGGGCTCAGCTGTGCCCTTAGTAAAAGTTTGGATTGTGGGGCTAGTGAAGAATGAGTAGAAAAGTAGCACACCAGAGGGAGTGGGAGTCTTCACTCTGATTCATTGGTTCCAACCATGTCTGAAAAATAATAACAATTTATTGGAAGGTATTTTCTTTCTCCTCTGACATGCCCATAGCATTTTCTATCACATTTCTTTATCTTGTATACATAAATTTCACATCTCTGGTTAGATAAGTAAATAAGATATGACTTATAAGATCTACAAAACCAAGCCATTTACTACTGTGATGTTTAATGAAGTCTAACCCAAAAAAATATCTTTATGTATGAGAAGTACTTTTTTTTTTTTATTTTTTAATTTTCATTTTTAACTAGGAAATATCTTAGTGAAACATTTCAAAACAAATCAGTACAGATAAGAATACTGCAGTCTGGTATTTTGATTTAAACTTTGATTGAATACATAAACAAGAATGAAATATTGGAAATTGTGGCAAGATAAAAATGTTTGAGTTGGACTAAACCTTCAAGCAAGAAATTCCTGTAACTTTCATCTTTCTCCTTGCTGTTTCATTCATACATAATCGACAAATTCAAGAAGGAACTCTTCACCCTGCAAATATTGAGGCCTAACACATAGCAGAGTCAGTGTCAATCTGAACTCAGCTGAACCAAGTGTTCAGCAAGTTAAATATGTGTGTGCTGGAGTGGGACCTTATAGGAAATCTTACTGAGACAGAAATATAAGAAAATTTTATTTTCAAAAAATGGCAAAAAATTGCTTAGATGAGACTTAAGCTGAGAAGTGATTAGCACTTTTTTGAAAGTACTTTTCAGTGTTTTTGAAAATGTGCTCCCTCAAAATGCCAATCACAGCTTCTGAGCATTTAATTGCTTGACAGTTTCGGTGCCCCTGCTGCTAGTGGGACTGCCTGGTGTGAGGCTGTGGCTGAATTTCTCACTGCTGCTCTGACAGGCTTCAGGCACAAGAAAGGTGTCATCAGCTCTCTGCAGACCATGCCACAGCAACAGCTGACCCAGCTGGAAAAGAAGGTGGGGAAAGGAAAATGTGAATGGAGACCTTTTAGAACTCAGTTATAGAAGTGCATTTCAAAGATTTGCTTGAAAGCTTCTTATTGAGAAATAAATTTGTTAAGGAACAAAAAAAACCAAATGGCTACACCATCTGAAAAATACCTTTTAAATATTTATCACTGTTATTTTTTAGAATAATTTCAAAATAAATTTTGATTGTTTTTCTAAAAACAACAACAAAAAGTACACCTTTCTTGCTTTCCTTTTTGTTATTTATTTATTTATTTATTTATTTGGTTGTTTTTTCGGTTTTTTAGTTTCCCAATTGTTACATTAAATTATTTGTAACAAAGGAGAACTCTCTTTTTAAAAATCACTGTCAGAAACTTAAATTATGCTGGACTTCAGTTCAAAGTCATTAGGAGTAACTAAGATTTTCAAATGTGTATAAAAAGATGGATGATAAAATGCCTTCAAAATATATCTTTAGTATTCTAGCCAGTTCCTATGAATCTTAGACACAGGACTATGTGTCATCAGGTACTATGATGCCAAGACGAAACTTTAAATTTCATGCCTGCAGATGCTTATATGCAGAGCCAAAGTGACAAGTAAAAACAATGAAAAAATATTGGTCCTTCTTGTAGAAGCCTAGATTTCCAAGTCATCTTATTGCAAGAACGCAGATGTGAATTATGATCTTTTTTTTCACCTCAAAACTTTTCAAATTTTTCTTTTGAAACACAAAAAAAAAAGAAAAAAAAAAATCAGATTAAATTTCCTAGGGCTTAAAAAAGGTGCTGGAAAATTTTCAGATAATATTTTCTCATAGGAGACATTAGAAATGTAATTTCTCTTTCTTCATTAGAGTTTGAATTTTTGTACCACCACTAAAGCTAAATTTGCCAAAGAATCTCTAAAACCAGCAACTATACTTTCTTTTTATTATTATTCTTTTTGGTTTAGAATTTTCTTTTTATGTTTTCTTGAGATAGCTCTGGCTGTCATATATGCGGTATCACACAGAAATAGCAATTGTTGTTGTTCATCAGTCACCACATCAGCCTGTTTCTGGATCAACAATAGCACGCTGTGCAAAGGCCTGCCAGGCTCCTCTGTGACTGTCTCTCAGTCAGAGAAATTTAGAGTTCCATGGCTCATGCATTTCAGTACTTATAGTATCCATACCCTCATCTCTTTGCAGAGTAGATGTATTTGGAATATTTCAAGGGTGTATCTTTAATTAGATATTAAAAATCCCAGAAAATTTTTGAGCAGATGGGTCTCCCTGTGACTACCTGCTTTGTCCAGACTTGGTGACTCTCAGAGAGCAGTAAAAAAGAGACTGGATTCCACCAAGCCCTACTATGGCTATGTTAGGGTAACTTACAAGCATGCCAACAAACAGAATCCCTCGCTGTCTCAGTAGAAGATGCAGGTCCTACATGTTCATACACTTTATTTCTCTGCCCCATGTCTGCCATGGAGACAAAACATTTTTTCCTGAAAATCCATGTTAAACTAAAATAATGGTAAGCCATATCACGAAACTTAGGAGATTGTGCTTAAATTTTCTTTAAAAATAAGCCTCCCTTCAGAAAGATAGACATGTTGAAAACTTCAGTGAGAAAGGTGAAAGTTTTAGATAAGTGGTTAGGAAGTGAAGAGAGATTGTAATGGTAAATGGTTTATAACATAAATGTTAAACTGTAGAAAACTCTGAATAATCCTTACCTACATAAGTCATCCCATTTTTAAGACATAAATAATGAAACCCATTTGATTTAATAAACATAATGGTCTATTCATACTTAGTACATTTTTATGTACCAAATTAGATGCTAAATTAGAATGATTTAGCTAAATTATAAGAATTTAGCAAAAAGCACAGCAGCCAAAAACAAATAAGCCTAAAATTCATGTCAAGAAAAGAGGGGTTTGAAGTAACAATTTTGCAATCTTTGCAAGGGAAAAGTAACTGAGAGTGAAAAACGCAGAAGTTAAAGACAGTCTGACCTTCGGGTCAGAGAAGATGAAAAAAGTTATCTAGAAATGCACTTTTTTTAAGAAAAAATAAAAGAGAGAGGCATTGAATGCAGAAAGCTGAAAGCAGAATCATAAAACAGTAAATGGGAATAAATGAGTAGACATGAAGAAAATGTCATGTTCATGTTCAGATGTAGAAGTCAGCAACTAGAACAGCAAAAGGCATTTTCATATCATATCCCAAACCAAATCTTAAATATGTCACTGTTCTCCCTCTGGGTGTTCTGCAGTTTCTGTTCTAGGAATATCCTTGTGATCATTTCTGATCACCTCTGAACTAGACTCTGGGCTCAATTGTGGTGATAAAGATGACATGATCATTTTGGTCAAATTAAAATGTCTTTAATGAATCAAATTTTGTATAAAACAAACTATTATTACTTCAGACAATGGGTTTGACTGATATTCATCTTCCATTATAGACTGAACTGTAAGGTTTGTGAGATGCTACAACAAGGATTCAAGTACTTTTTGAATTTGTTTTCTCAACCTTACTCTGGTCATGTTAGTTTTTGTCAAATTCCTCATGTCTGTTAAACTTGACAGTTCCATCTTTATGTCCAAAGAGATATACAACATTTCACTCTTTTCCTGACACGGGGGGATATGGGAAAATCCAGCTTTAAATTTTGGCTACTCCTCCATCAGGTATTTATCTCATTGAAGATACTTCTGAGTTTTTCCTTCTCCAAGCTCAACGAGCTCAACTCTCTCAGCTTCTCCTCATGTGACAGATGTTCCAGTTCCCATGGTACTTTGCTGGACTTGGTTATGATGTCTCTTCTGTCCATATCACCTTGCACACTCCACTTTTCAGTCTTGTTATCACAGAATCACAGAATCACAGAACCACAGAACCACAGAATATGCTGAGCTGGACTTTCTTACTTGATAGGGGCTCTCCATGTCTCTGCACCACCGTTCCTAGTTTAAAGCTTTCCTCACCACTTTGGCCAGCCTGTTGGCAAAGATGTTTTTCCACTGCTTAGTTGGGTGGGTCTTTTCTCTTCCTAACAGTCCTTATTTCTCAACAAACATCTGAGTTATGGCAACAAAGCCCTCCTGCTGACATATGCAACACAAGCACTGGTTGACCTACAGGATATGACCACTCCTTCTCAAGAACTTCTTTCTCCTTCCCCATCAGGATCAAGGAGACACCACCTGCACTGCTGTGCTCTTGAGTGTCTCCTCCAGACCCAAGCAGTAATGCTTGGTATTTACCTGGAATTCTCTGGTACTGCAATTGATGGTACACATGAAAAAGCAGATGGGGTCTGCTGTTGCCTGAGGACTAGACAAACCTTGGCAGGTTTCCCACAATATCCCAAACTTACCCCTCTAGCAAGAAGCAGATGTCCCCAAACAGTAGGTCAGGTCAGCAACTGGAGCCTCCCCCCCTACAGCAAGAACACTGCTGTCACTTGTGGCTTCCTCCTGGTCCTGCTAGGTGGTTCAGTCTCAGCTGGCTCCTATCATTCTTTGGCAAGAGCTCCCAATGCCTCATCTATCAATTTGCAGGTGGTGCAGGAGCCATCCCTGGGTACAAGAACTCACCAGCTTCCAACCTCCATCCTCATGGAAATCTCCACTTCTTGGCCTTAGCACAGACTATCTCCCCAGTACAGCTGGGGGTCTAGAGCCTTGGAGAAAATCAAGTCAGACTCATTCTCTTGATTCATGCCATTCTCACACTTAAGTCACAGTTAAAACACTCTTTAAAACAATACTTTTTTACACTTTCGTGTTGTCATGTAAGTGAATGTAATTTAATCACACTAATTCTGAGAAGACAGGATAAAGAAATAAAGGAAAGGGACTAAAAAAGTAAGGAAGGGATTATTCTTTGTCTTGCCTTCACCAGAATTCCATCAACATGATATCATTAAGAAAGTTGGGAT
>VZTN01033070.1:0-86492 GCA_013400515.1 Erpornis zantholeuca | reverse complement strand
CTCTCCTCTTCTCTCCTCTCCTCTCCTCTCCTCTCCTCTCCATCTCTTCCCTCTTTCTCTATTTTTCTTTCTTCTTCTAATTTCTTCTTCTCAAAGTCTGAGTAACTTAAAATTGGATGGGTTGGATTTTGCTAGATTGAATTGGCTTAGAGTTTGCCAAATTAATAATTTGTGAAATGCTTGATGTTGATTGAGTGCTGAAGTTCTCTGATTTTCTGAAGTTTGTCAGTAAAGATTTTGCTGTTTTGACCTCTTGAGGAATATCTTGTCAGTTTTTTCTCCTGTGTGTCTGACTCGGGGTACACAAAAGAATCTTAAGCCCTTTTAAGAGACTTGTCAAGCAAGATCTAGGGCCTTACAGATGGCCAGTAGAGGTGGCTGGCTGCTGCACTTGGCCCCAGCAGAGATTGCGACATATCACAGTAAGATTTTCCTTGCTCACATTGTCCACTTCTCATTCTTCTCTCTCTTCATCTGCTGAATGTTGGAGCTCAACAAGCATTAGAGACTCAGTCTATGGTGGTAGTGAAATAGGTAATTCTGGCTCTTAAATCCATCATAGCATTAAGGCAATGCTCCAATTACCCCATTTTGGAAGGCAAAATGCAATGTTGAAGTAGAGGCACCTGGTGGATGATAACTTACCTGCTGGTCCCTTACTATGTCAGTGCAAACTTGGCATTGTGCTTTACATTACCCAGATAACTGAGGCTGTCTCTGAAACAGTTTCTCGTTTTCTGTTTCCCCAAATGGAAAGTTAAATACAATCCACTTTCTAGAAGCTGTTTTTAATCTGACCATCGAGTAATGTGCTCCAGTAATGAAATCTATCCCTCTAGTTAAAGGTCCTTTGTGTAAATTATAGACCCTCTTTTCTTTCCTCATAAATTCCCACCCTGCTTTCTAGGGAGGTAAAGTGTACATAAGCTGCTCTGCCTGGAGACTCCCACACTGTGTGTGTAACAACTTGGGATAATATCTGGGCGGGTGGTGCTGAGTGCACTCAGCTTCCAGCACTGCAGAATGGGCTCCTCACCTTGGCCCCAGTGTGAGCTAACAAAGGGGTGTTTTTCTTCCAGGCAGTACAATTTAGGTGTGTAATGTTTTCCAAAGCACTGACTCAGGAGAAGAGGAGCTAAGGATTTTCCTTTTCCTCTATTAATTTGCAAGTTCCTGACACTAATGGTCCTTTGAAGTGTCTTTAGGATGCTTGCTGTAGGGCAACCATATTTCTCATTTAAAAATACCTTTTGAATCACAAAAAACTTCAGATGTGTGTGTGTGTATTCATAACAGAACATAAGCACAGAACTGCCACTGCTAACACACAGAAAGTCAGCTTCATCAAGCTACACCAGGGTTTCCATTTCCCTTCAGTCCTGTGGTTGGGGACCTTTTAGATTACATTCATTAGTTCATGGTAGTTTTGAGATGTAACATAAGCCTCCAAAGGCATCTTAAGCTTCTCTTTTTTATTAAAATTAAATCTTCCCTTGGCATTTCTCTAGGCACTTCTCCAGTCACAAATAAAAGGGACACTGCTGAAGGATATTCTGCTGCACACTTAAATGCCAGCAATCCAATTAAAGAAATGTTTAACCTTTTGTAAATAAAGCTATGGCTTGTACTGGCTTTTGACTAAAGGAAAAAAAATTAACTAATTTATTATTAAGCTTCTTACCCGAGACTGGGGTATGTATTCATGATATAGTTTATAGCATTATAAGGCCAGAATACTATTAAAGTGATTCTGTCCCGGAAGGTCAGCTGGCTGCAGATTCAGACACTCCACTCTTGAGTCAGCTCTCCTCAGTGATATCCTTCTTCAAAGCCCTTGGAATCTTGCACAGTCTCTAGACACAAAAGTCCTGATCCAGATGTTAGACACGCCAAAACACTTTATTATATCTCTTTTTTTTTCAACGTGGCCTTTGTTAAAATAAGCATAATTTTCCCATTGCAAACAATACATGTGGATTTTGATAGGAAAGTATTCAAACTCTGATGTACTTTGTTCTAAGCCTTAGTCTAAATGCATTTTTAAAGCTAAGCAATTGATTCTATATCTGGATGTCGATTTTGTACTATCTCTGGACAACTTAAACAGTGTAGAAGAGTACATTATAATTTATCTTTATTGCTTCTTTTGCTGCTTTTAGACACTTGTTCTGTTGGGATGTGTTCTCCAAGATTTGGCAGAGAAAACAGACTAGGCCTAGTAGCAAAACTGATACGGGCTTATGCTGGGCAGCAGAGGAAGGAGAAAGTTATTCTTCCTGCTTTTCAGCATCCTGAAACCATAGGGCTTCTCTTGAGGGTAGGGGAACCCATGGAGTAGTCTTGGTGGTGCACTTGCACTAAGACAAGATACCCGAGTAGAGGCTGGGTCTTTTACTAGGCTGGCTGCTGTGCTTAAGGCATGGAAGCATGCTGAATTTGAATCAGAAGCAGCATACTTCCAAAAAAGATTTCTCTTTTAAAAGAGAACAACCACATGGTGAAGATTTCAAGTCGTCTGCTTTTGTTTCAGATCTGAAAAGCCTATGTGCCTGAAAGCTTACGTAAGTATTGCAGCTGTACGAATAGGTTTATTCTTTATATTTATATGCCCTCTATATATCCAGAAAAGTTAAGCCAGGGTTCATATTTGTCTTACTTTCCTGCTGTGGCATTGTTACCAAATATCTGGTAAAATAACACTCCTTAACACCAATGTAGCATTAAGAAGCAGGCATTCTTTATTTGGCACCAGATGCATGAGGGGTTATTTCCTCTGAAATATCTCGATGCTGAGTACAGACAAGGCTTGTATTTATATACTGTAGTTTACATGCATATTAATTGTTTTTCCCAGAGGAAACATACATATGATAATCATTTCCCCATAGTTATCAGCTATTGCCCCTCCCAGTGGCACAGATCTTTTCTTGTCCCAGGGGTCCCAGGGGTCTTTGGTGGTTGCTGACCACGGAGTTATACCTGACTACCTGATGAACTCAGTACTACTTTCCAAATACAGAGAAGAGTTGGCACAACTGGTGTGATTGATTATGTTGATCAATGAAGTGTGGTTTTTGTTCCCTTCTTGGTTAATGTCAGTTGTAGTTTGATTGTATGGTTCCATAGGCTAGTGATTTTGAAGAATTGTCATTGCCTTTTCCATACCAGCTATGCAAATAGTTCATCTGGCAACACTTCACCCCTTTGAGGCTTGTGTAGCTTGTTTTCCTTTCAAGCCTCCTTAAGCCTCACTTAGCTTCTTAATTAACTTTGAAAAAAATGTTAGGTCAAACTTGGGGCAGAGTTGAATCATAGAATCATAGAATGGTTTGGGTTGGAAGGGACCTCAAAGATCATCTTGTTTCCACCTCCTCCCATGGGCAGGGAGACCTTCCATTAGACCAGGTTGCTCAGAACTCCATCCATCCCTGCCTTGAACTCTTCCAGGGATGAGGCATTCACAGCTTCTCTGTCTTGTAAATTAGTGCAGGATGTATTTTGTGCTATCATACAGGTCAGGGAATCTGGCTGGGTTCTTGCACTTTTTCACATTTTTACACACAGTGCACAATGGAGAACAGCTCTGCTTTTGCATGAGCTTCTCTATTAGTTTGTTTGGGTATTTTTTTAACCAAACTGACAGCTACTTTCTCTTATGTCCAGTTTCCTGAAAGAACAACAGTGCAGGAGGATTCAGAAAGAACATCTCAGGGTTGAGTCTTTTTTTCAGGAAAGAAAATATATCCTTTAAGTTTCTGAGTGCCATGAGTCCTAAAGGACTCTTTTGATGGTGGCAAGACCTGGCCATGGATGGCAGTGCCATTCCTGGCTGCAGGCCTGGTGAATCCCTGCTGTTCTGGAAATTCCCCAGTGCTTGTCTCACACTCACCCAGCATGCTACAGGCTGGGCTCCTCAGGACCTGGGACTGGGAGCAACACAGAGCTCCATGTCTGTTACACTTGTGCTTTGCCAGCTGGCTTATTCTTCTGTTTGTATTGCTCCTGCTTGCACCTTGGCATCAAGTTTGGGGGTTGGGTTTTAATTTTTGGTTGCTTTTTTTAAATGTTGCTACCAAGGCAGATATATTTTCTTTTCCTTGTATGCTATAGAAAAACCTAAAGCTTCTTAAAAAAATTTTAAAGCAATTCAGCTTTTTGAAACTGCATAATTAAAGAGTTCGAAATAATTGGCTTATTATAGTGCACCCATAAAAATGAATTTGCATCTCATTTATAAACTATTAGATTCCTTATTACATGCCACTGATTGTTCTTAATGTGACTTGCATATAATTTAGCATTCTTTACTCATACACTTTGTAGCTAAACACTGGGGGAGGGAAGTTCATCCCAAAATCATGGCACCAGAACATAGATTGTGGAGCAGCCACAGACTGATCCTGCATGGTGGGCTCTCAGTTTGTCCCTCTATTCCCCTCACAATCCTGCACTGAGGTGCAGAAGCCCCACATCAGCCAAATGATTTTTTCCTGATCTCTTTCCCCCAGCTAAGGCCTGGCCACACTGCAGCAAGAGCTGTGATTGCTAATGACAAACCTGAGCTGCAGGTACCCAAGTGATTTCCCAGTGCCATGGCACATATAATGTCAGAGCCTTCACTGTGACAATCACCCAGGCCAGGGACAGGGACAGTGACAGGGACATTGCTGTGCAGACATGCCCCCAAGTGCAGCACAGATGTGATGCTGGGATCAACTCTGAAGTCCTCACTTCAGCAGTGGTTGGTGGCTCTTCCTCAGAGCTCCCCAGTGCTGCCCGTGGTCCACCTGTTGGTGGTGGTGGTGACAGAAGTGGCAGAGCTCAGTCTCGGTGTGCTCTCACTTGAGCTCATCTGTGTGGCAGAGGGCTGCAGGAGCTGGCAGGGAAGTTATGCTGCTGGTCAGAGCCTTTGTCTGGATGTGTGAGCATTGCTGAGCAAATGCTTCCCAGCTGCTGGGCTGGGAAATGCCCATGTATCCAAATGCTGGAAATATCCACCTGTATTCCTACCGGAGCATTCCTTTACCTTAGAAACAGGATGTCAGCACAGCCAGGAGTCACTGCCTCCAGCAGCATTCCCTCTGTCTGAGCATGGATTTAGGTGGTCATAAAGCCCAGTCTTGGTATCCACAACTCCACTTTAACTCGAAGGAAGGGCAAAACAGTAGTAACAAAAATGAAGGATATGTGGAACCTTGTGGAACTGAAGGGGAGTTTGGGTGAGTGAGCAATATCATATGGTTGAAGGGAAAGTGGCAAACAGGCACCTTGAATGAAATTCTGCAAAATTACTGAACAGTAATTTCAGAGTATTTTGTTTACTGTAGGAAATGGCAAAAGAATTACAAGTTCATTTCAACAGATACAAAAAATGCCATGGTCTTCATAAGAGATGTTATTCTCTCTTTGGGCACAGCCAATTAAGAAAGCACTGATACTGAGTATTCAGCAGGAGCAAGTGTAGTGAGCCCTCGGTCATGGGTTTGAGTATCAGTGATTCCCAAAATACGTGGATACTTCTGTGGGCATTTTTGTCCAAAAGCACATGGAGAACTGAGATTTTCATCAATCTTTTTGTTTAGCTGATGGATCATTTGGTTTAATCTAGTGCATGATCCTACTGTTTTTTTCAGGGTAGCTAGTGAGTGGGACATCAGGTGAGGTGAGGAGAAGAAATTATGCATCAAAAATTGTACAAAGACATTACGATTCTTCAGACAAAATAAAATATGTACAATTCTGTTCAGAGGAGAAACTAGAGGTGTTGGCAGCAGCAACATCAGAAGAGTACTGACATGCTTTGTATTTCATTTTCCTTTCTTCTGGATTGTCAATCCTCTCTGAATCTCTCTTCAGCAGCACAGTAAATACAGCCAGAAACATGAGGCACTAATGCCAGGGAGGCAGAACTGATCCCTGCAGTCTTACAGTCCTTCCCTTACAGTAATTTTGAAGAGTTTAAATGTGGATTCAGATATGTGGGTGCACTGCACTTTTCAGACCTCCCATTTTATGTAGGTAAATGATTCCCCTTGTATATTAGAGCAGGTCAGAGTGTGTCCATGCCAATCCAGGGCATCTCTGGGCTGTCAGAAGCTGTGAGGGGAACAATTACTCCCAGCCCAAGTCAGCCTGAATTTGGGGCTGGAGCTTCTGCAGCACGTGTACAGCAGAGAAGGCTCTGCAACCTAGGGAGCCAGGCCAGTCCCCTACAGCTGCTACCTGAGCCCATTTCTGCCCCTTCATCTTCTCCTTGTCCGGCCTTTTTGGCTCTGTTTGGGTCAGAGGTGGTTTTACACCTCGGAACCTGTGAAAGGTTGCAATAAGGTTTTGGAGTTCACGGGTTAAGCAGAGCTGATCTGTGAGCTTTGCCAAGGCAGGCGGTCTGCTGCCCCGGCCTTTGAAGGATAAAAGTGTTATCCAGACAAATCCGTGCTGCTTTTCAAAGCAGTGACTCTGTGTGCAGCACAGCTGGAGTCTGGGAGCAGGGCTGCTGGCAGGGCAGGGAAGAGCAGCCTGCTGTCTTCTTTGGGAAGAAAGGTGGAAATACATTTTTCAAAGCAGCTAGTTGTTTTGCAAACGTCTGGGTTTAATGGCCAAATAAATGTGTTTTCAGTTGGTCCCCACCTCAGAAGGTAGATTGCAGGTGCAATTTAAAAGATTCCTTTCAGCTTTCACTAGTTGGCAATCAAAAGTGTCCATCATCCTGGATCAAACATTCTAATTCTCTCCTTCAATGTAAACTATAGTTTTGAGGAAAGAAGAAGTCAGTGTGGAGTCGAGCTCTAAGATCTAGTCCCTCCCTCCCTCTTCTATTTTTGGTGTATGTGCTTTGCTCATGGTTTGCAAACACTGCTCTTTTTTAAAGCATACTTTTAAAGGACACACAGTGATTACCAAGAAACTAAATTAAAAGGGCAAAAGCTGGAGACAGTAGAGGGAAGTTCATATACCTGTCACCATGTTCATTACTCAGCTCTGTGTGTGCTTTTCACTGTGACAGATCACACCCAGACACAATACTGATTATCTGTGCAGGAGGTCGCTTTTGCATGCCGAAGGAAAACACAGCTATGTCTTGCTAATTTGATTTTAATATCTGTGCCATGTTATTCTTTGGTCTAGAAATTAGATTGCTTTTTACTAATATAATTGGCTAATTAAAACATCTTCTGTAGGAGATGGGGAGATACCCACAGTCCTTATGGGACTTGGAAGATACTAAAGTAAACAGATGACAGTTCCTGATCCAACAAGAGCTTATTTAGAGCACAAAGGAAAAAATATATTCAATGCAATTTTCTTATTAAGTTTTTTGAGGTAATTTAGGGTCCAGTCTTTGGAATGGATGTGGAAACACTGGAACTTACAAGATGCAGCCCTGTAGGACTTCCATGGCAATACGGATTGGGTGGTTGTGATGCATTCTGTAAGTTTGCACTATTTTGTATGTTTAATTATTTTAAGTTCCCCAACTGTGACCAGTTGTGAAGATGTAAAGAAACAGAAAAAACACCAAAACAGTCTTCCTTGGTCCCAGTAACTAGAACATTCTAGATTTTGCAACCTGATCATAAGTTTTGGTATTTCGTTCCTTACTTGCTTATCACCTGGAGTGAGTCCCTTGAAGGGAAATAGCCCTGGCTAGAGCCACTGATTTCTTGTCTCCCACTGCTTGGAGATGATAAGGGGTAGACAGATGAGGAAGGGACAAGTGCTCTCCACAATGGTAAAGATGGAGCAGTAGCTTGCAAGAAATAGATCACCTTCCTGTCCTGGATCTCAGCTCCAAAAGTCATAGCCTCTTTCCTCCAAGATGCTCATTGGATTGCATCTTTATACAGTATCATTCAGACAGGACTCGAGGAAAAGTCCTATCCTAGACAATCAGTTGTTGAGCCTAGAAAGAGTTTGAGAGACTTATGCTAATCATATTTAATTAGTATGTGCAAATGTTTCTAACTAAGTGTAGACTTCCCTTAGTATTTTCAATTAAAAGCTCTGGATGTACTCCAAAGTTACAAATTCCTTCACTAAGCCAGTAGGGAATGATAATGAATTATTGCTAATATAGTCATAAAGCTTTTATTTGCATAAGTAATATGAAGCTAATGTGTGGATAAAATTGAACTTGAAAATGAAATATTATTAAAACAAGACTGTTAATGAATTTGGACACATTACTGAGCAGGTATATTTGGCAGCTGGCTGGAACAGATAACTCCAATAGAAGTCTAGCAGAATCAAAATCAATATTGAACATTGCACAACACAGTGAAAATAGTTGAGCAAGTTAGATGTGCTCACTGTCTCAGTTCTGATGTGCTCCATCATTGTTCGCTTTTGCAATCATAACTCAACAAAGAGAAGGTGCCAATGCAGGAAGGAGAACTAAATCCCTGGATTTGAATATTCAATTCTCTTTTTTACTGTTATAATTAGACTGACTTGAGAGAAGACACTCTGAATTTTCACTAGTATGGAATAAATATTGAAGACTAAAAGTCATGTTATAAGTAGACGGTGGTCACAGATGCTGCTTATACCAGCAGGATTTGTTGTTACAATATTAAGATTCTTACTACCAAGGCTGGCCTTTTTTCTTCTTGAAATATTTCATTGATCACTTTTAATCCTTTTCATACTGCAGAAGGCTTTCCTCAACCCCTTGTGAATATGTTAGTGTTGGGCTGCACAGTTTGGATTTATTTTGTTTACTTTTTTTGTTTGGAGGAATTACCCCAAACTAAAATAATCTTAATGCCAGAATAGAATCAGGTGGTGGAACTTACTCTGAAATAGTAAGTTCTGTCTCTGTAATAAGCTGTAGAAAGATACAGAGTGCAGTATTTTGATCAGTTCTTTTCTTTCTTCCACAATCATGCGTGAACCAGAATCTGAGCACCATCTCTTTGTTGGCTTGGGACATTGTTTGCTTTTACTGTGGCTTCCTGACAAAACCTGCAGAGTAATTGTTGTGCTTGCCACCACTGACTCTGGACGAGCCCTGCTGGTGCCTCTCACACACAACTCCTTCACAGGGCCTGAGCTTCACTCTGCGTTCCTCTGCAGCTTCTCCGTGCAGAAAGGTCCAACTGCAGTCCCTTTGCCGCTCGGGCTGCCCTGCTTCTGTAAAGCAGCAGACACCAAACTGGACAAAGCAGCCCCGAATGTTTTATTAGCTCCTCAAGCCTCCTCACTTTTGTGCAGACAGATGCCACCACTGAGACACCTCTCAGACAAGATGGAGTCACTGAGTGTGGGGATTAGCATAGGGAGAAGCATTTTCAGGGCTTGAGGTTTCATTATCATGTCTGAGAAACTAATTCATTTTCTCTTTTGTGCAGGAGGATTATGCATTTCATCTTTTTGCAGAGGCCAAAACTCTAACACCTGAAAAGATGAAACCTATCAACACCCAGCTGATGTCACAGCCTGAGTGAAAAGGCCTGTGTTGGCTTTCACTATCTCAGAATTTGCCCATATCTCTGTTCTTCCAGAGTGGGTGTTGCAGAAATTACTCAGCCAAGTTTTTGCAGTTTTGTGGGGCTCTGTCCTGGGGTGATGTTAAGAAGCTGCTTTATTCCTTACCCGTCTGCTTAATGCCCAAGGCCGCTGTACCTTTAGGTCGGACCCGAGGGCGGCTCGGTTGAAGGGCTCGGTCCAAGGGGCTGCGGGAACGGTCTGGGCCGAGCTCTGGAGGGAGTGCACCGGGGATGCTGCACGGCTCCTTTCGGGTTTTTTTCCTTCCGTGTGTTCTTGCTAGCTGAGGAGAAGTTTTTTCCCTTCCCTCCCCCTGGTCTCCCTGCCCTCCTTCCCTTCTCTCCGGTCCGGGGGCCTGCGGGGTGGCCCCGGCTGGTCCGGGCCCGAGGAACACGGAACAGTTTCGCCTGCTGGGAGGAGGAGGAGGATCGGCGCCAGAGGACCAGCAGGTTTTTCTTCCACTGGCCCTGCTCCGGGCTGCTGCGTGGACTTCTCCTTCCCCTCCCCAGAGACCGGGGGGGACTGGTTGTCAGCCCGTGTGGTTTTTTTCCTTCTCCAGGCATTTGTTGCATTTTGAGGTTTTTTTTTCCTTTCTACCTTGTTATTGGTCTGTGTTAATAAACAGGTGGGTTTTTTGTTCTGGGTTGTTGTTTTTTTATTGGTTTTTTTGTTTTTGTTTGTTTGTTTGTTTTTTTTTTTCCACTTTTCACTTGCTGTTACCGATTTGTCCCATTGGCGGAGGAAAGGGGGAGGCCCTTTCCCTTTGGAGGAGGTGCGCGTTCCAGAGCGTCTCCTCTTAAAATTTTGTCTCCAAAACTGAGACAGGCTCTTATACCTGACACACCTATATGGCTTTGAAAATTCCAGTTCTTAGGAATCCAGCATTGCTTTATGGTGCAAAATGCACATTATGTTTTCCTTCATTTTTCCACTATATTCCATATGAATGGTTTTGCTGGAAAAAAAAACCCAGGAGATATCTTCTCCAGTGTTTCATTTCAGGTAGTTGTACTGTTTTTTACACAAAATGCAATTAATTTTCTCTCAGTACTAAGAACAGCCTGTGCAGCCAAAGCCCAGCTGAATCTGGGCCGTGTGGTAAGTCAAACTTGCTGAGTGGTGACCTGTCACAGTCAGTGACTCTCACACGTGCCAGAACCTCACTGCTGTGAACACTGGCATGTTTTGTGCCAGGAGCAGAGCTGGATACATGGGATACCAAAGATCATCACCATTTTACATACTTCTTTTCCATTTCTGCACACACATATATTAAATTTAGCATTTCTACTTATTTTTATGGGGTTTTTTTTATACTTGCAAACTTAGAAGTTGCACCTTTTCTTTTCGTGATGTAATTGTCTCCTAACTCAGTGATAAGGGGAAGGTAGTACCAAGCTGACTGTGTTCATTGTAAGAGTGGTGGCCCTTGGGAGACCAGATGCAGACTTGGTGTTTGCAGGAGGAGCTGGAAGAACGGTTCCCACTTTTCCCACCTCTTTGGGGTTTGTTCTGTTGGATTATACCAACTCAGAGGTTTCCAGCATGGGCACCTGTCTTCAGCACAGTTCCATAAGCCTCTTGCTGCGTGCTGGGCAGCAGGGCTGAGCCATGCTGGGGAAAGGGAAATGCCTGGGTGTGAGCAGAGACCGCTGGCACTGCCTCTTGCTCCCAGGCCCAGCGAGAGCCTGGAGCAGGCACACCCCTAGGAAGCTGTACAATGCAGCTTACAGGTCGTGCCTGTTCTGAGAGTGTGACATAATCAGGTTATGAAGTTTGGTGCACGCTGAATTACCATGTTTCTGAATTTTGGCATGCTTCTGTCAAAACTAAGTAGAGATCTCATTCTGTTCCCTGGAGACTGCGAATAAACAGGAAGCGATGGGAATAAGCCCTGAGTTTGCTGTATGGGAGGCGTTTCTAACGCCTTCCCTGAAACACGCTGTGAGAGATGAAGGGGTTTTTGTGATCCAGTTGAATGATGTTTAGTCTTGCCTGTTTTAGCTGTAACCAGTTTCTGTATTAAGAAATTTGTAGGGTTTTATGTATGTTTTCCCCAGTGGTTGAATGTTGTGTGCAATTGAAGGGTTTGACCACTTGGTGGCAGCCCTGGGCTCGGATCCTAAGAAGGCGTGGCTAGCACCTGGTATTAGCATAAGGGGATGAAACTCTGAGGGTGATTGGTCCATGGGAAGGGCAACTTGGGAGATGCTGATTGGTCTTTGAAGGAGTCAATGAAACCCTTAGGCAAAGACCAATCAGACATCAAGAAGGGAACCAATCGGGCGTCGAGTTCTGGACCCGCCCTGAGGGTATTAACGGGCCGAGAACCCCTGGGTGTGTGCCTTTTCTTTGGGACATCTTAGTGGAAGGTGGTCCTGTTTGCCATTTTTGTCAGCTATTTTGTCTCTGCCTTGCTGTGGGTTTGAAGGACCCTTGTCTTCATCTGCCTTATTAAATAAATTACTTTAATTTTGCGATCATTTGTACTTTTCTCACCACACCTCTGCGTGCTTTTGCCAGGGGAGAATTTCATGTTCAGAGCGTGTAAGTTCTAAACAGCTGAAGAGAACACACAGGCCATGGTTTATAGATCTCTAGCAATGGCTGAGTGGATTTAAACTGTATTTATAAATAGATAAGAACAAAGTGTGACTCTGCTGATAACTTGTGCAGTTGGAACTGCTGACTTCTTAAGCCCTGGAAATTGGGATTTGTAATGGAAATAGTAAGCCTGTGAACTTTAATTACAGTTGTAAGTGCTGGCCATGGCCAGCTTTTCACACACAAGAAGAATTCAATATGAGAGGATGACCACAGTAGAAACAATTTGTCATGAATTATATTAGTTGTGAGTGTGGACTTTGGTCTTGCTGGTCACCTTAGCCAACCTGAGAGAAGTTATTGAACTGAGTATGGGCTGGGTCAGCACTAGGAAAGTAAAATGGAAACCATGATTAACCTTTCCTGTACCATGTTTTCAAGAGTCAGTTTCAATATCTCAGTGGAAATGCTCCTACTGTATTGCTTTGTTATTAAGTAAGCTCGGGAAGATTGGACAAAATGTTAAAAGTTAAATCATAAATGAATGTTCAGATGTGAGTTTCCTTAGTTCTTCTTTCATTCTCTATCATGCCTCAGGTTTAGAAGAATTCAAATACTGAAATATGTGTCATCATTTTGAAATGCTTAGAAGGCAAGGCCAATGTTTCATCAATTTATGTTTGTCCCAAATGGCCTCTATATTTAAGAGTGTGCTTGGAACTCTAGATTATAGGCATAAAAAGATGAAGAGAATTGGAGTGATTTGCTTTAAAAGAAGACTAAAATTTGGGGACTGCGATGAAAGTCAGCCACAGCTTGAGCATTTTTCTTCTGAGTAGATCTTCAAAGGAGTGCAGTGTCGAAATCAAAAGAGATGGCAAGGGTATGTTGTCTATTACTACACATAAGCAAACAGATGGTTTACTTTTTCTTCTCTTTTAAATATGTAGCTACTACGGTCTCATTATGTCTCTTGGAATGGTTTCAGATATTGATTTAGCTTGCAAAACTGAGTTGATTGAAAAATAGCTATATCACAATTTCAAGTCTATTAGAAATATTGCTTGCCAGAGGATCTGATGGTTTACTTGACTGTCAATAATAAAATTGTATAAGCCATACATTACTTTGGACTCTCACAGTATTACATTTCTTCATACCAGGGACAGTGCTGCTGGTATTAGCTGCTGGGAGCTGCGGGAGCTTTCCTGGTCCTTTTGAGGGAGTTTCATTGTCTCATGGTATTTGTGGGAGTGATTCCCTCCCACCAGCTGCTTCTAAAGTTTACCTTTTTCCTCCTCTGTCCACTGAGCACTTGCTGCCAGAAGGAGGAGAGATTTGGGTCCTTGCTGTTAGTTTCAGGTGTATGCTCATTGCTGCTTTGTTTTTCCAATTCTTTTTTGGTTGTTGTTATTTAGGATGTTAGTTTCTCCTCTGCATCAAGGACTATAAAATACAGATAGACAAGTACTTTCTTTTGCTAACTGTAACTAACTGTTCATTGCTCAGAACAATGTCTTGTAACTCGGTTTGTGTATCACAATGATGTATTTCATACAAGCCCTTCTGAGAAATAAAACTATCCCTCAGAGCCTAATTTTTTAGACAAAGGCATTGAATAAGGTGATATATGTGGGTTTTAGAAACCCAAGCAAGACACAGTGTTATCAGTAGCCTTCCTAGAACACTGATGATTTTTATCATTTCAGCTGTTATGAGTTCAAAGCATGATTGTTTTCTTAATGTGCAGTACATGGCCCTGTTGGGTCCCTGACACAAAAGCACTTGCTTGAATCTATGTGTGTTAGATGAAGCAACACTTCTGTCGTGAACTCTTACGGAAAATTAGTTGACCTCCAATGTCTGCACAAGATGTTGCCATTTCTATAGAGTGTGCTTTGGGGATGTGTTCTGTCTTCCCAATTAATCACAATTTTCAACACGAGGCGAAGAACCACGCAAGGAAGGAGTCAATGCCCAAAAGGAGCACATGCAGTTCTTACACTGTGTGACAGGACCTGTCTCGTGGACATCTGAAATGCTCCAGTTTGCAGCCAGCCTGGCAGCTGGCTTGGGGGGATTGAGCCACAGCCTCCTGGCTCTTTACTAGTGATGAAGTGCTGGGCTCACCTCACATGCTGTAGCATGAGAAAATTGGCAAACATAAATAAATATTGTCTTTTTCCTTTCCAGTGGGATCTGAAATAGGTTGAGGTATATGAATTGGGCCTGGCTTTACACACAGGAAACAAGCACCAGGATCTGAACTGGGGCAGTGAACTGAGGACAACCCTTGGCTGCCAGGACAGTTCAGCCAACCCTCTACCAGTTTCAAGGTGTTTTCCATTGTAGATTTTAAGTTTTATGTCAATGGCAGCTGCTCAGGATGTGGGAGTGCTGATTTTAAATGTAGAAGAAGGGAAGAAGTTTTTCCAACCTCTTCAGTGATCCACCTCCTCCCACTTCTCTAACAGTAGCAGTAGGAGCAGCACTGAAAAATACAGCTTAGTTCATCCTAGACCCAAATCTTCTGTTGAGGGGCTACGCTTGTTTCAGGACCCTGAGTCTTGGAACAGATCTTGCACGTGAGTGCCTGGAGACTCTGCACACACCCCTGGGTTTGTGGTGCTGAGCTTCTTGTTCTGTGCTAGTGTCTTGGGGTGAGGATTTATCATAACACTGTGTCGCCCTATTGTCTGCTTATTGCCCAGAACTGGGTCCCGCAGCTTTAAGCTGGGTCCAAGGGAATTAAGCTGGGTCTGAGTGAATTCTTCAGCGCTGTTCGTGTTCCAGGACTAACACATGCTCCCCCGCGTTCTCACTGCTGCAGAGCTGAGGGAGCACCTTCCGGCTTTTAGCTAGCCTGTTAGCTGTTGTTAAAAAGAAAATTTTCCCAGGACTGGATACTGAAATCCCCTGGAACTTTTTCTGGAACTGTTTAGCCTAGCTGTGATCCGAGAGCCAGATCATCAGACCCCGTGGACTGGTGGGGAGGCTGTGGAGACGCTGCATCCCAGCCTCAGACCTTGGGAGGGGCTGAGCCAGCTACAGAAAAGAACTCTGAATCCACCAGCTTTCTCTGCAGTGAGGAGGTTTATTATCTAACATTACTCATTTGTTTCCTGTGCCTTGCCTGCACTCTGCCTGTTAAATAGTTTTTTTCACTTTCACCTGAGAAATTCCTTTTGTATTGGTGGGGGAGGGAGTGCTGAAACCTGTCTTCTGGGGAGGAGATGTTCCTTCCAGAGTGTTTCCCCCTAAACCTGTCTCAAACTGAGACACCTAGGCTGTTAGGAACGTTGGATGGCTGTGTGGGCATGGAATTGTCTTGAGTTCTGCTTTCCCCTGCAGTCCCAGCTGCACGTGCAGGGATCAGCAAGTTGAGCCATGGCTACTTTTGTAATTTAATGCATGTCTTCTGCTGAAATGCATCCAGGGTCACCTGCAAGGACATCCTGAGTGACAGCAAATCCAGCAGGCTATGCTGTGATCTGAGTCTGGCAGGACAGACTGAGAGCAGAGGGGCTGTGAGAAGTATTCTTTTCCTTTCCTGTTGTTTTCTTCAGTGTAGTATAATCTACACTGGACACAGTCTGACTAGCCAAAATGATGGCCTCTGGCCCCAGACTAAAACAAGGAGTGTTTATGTGTATTACAGTACTTAAGGTGTATAGATGTCTGTGATTCCAACCCTCATCTGTCTTGAATCACAGGAAGGTGGTTTGGGCTGCAGCAGAGGGGAGTTTCTAGCTTGGTATTTCCATCAACTTCTTATACCTCACTGGGTGAAAACCTCCCTGGCTGAAAAACTGGCTGGGTGGCTGGGCCCAGAGAGTGGTGATGAATGGTGGCCAGTGACTAGTGGGGCTCCTCAGGGCTCAGTATTGGGGTCAGTCGTTTAAAATCTACATCAGTGATTAGGAGGGGGGGATGGAGGGCACCCTCAGTAAGTTTGCAGATGACACTAAGCCTGGTGGGCAGGAAGGCTCTGCAGAGGGATCTGGGCAGGCTGGAGCAATGGGCTGAGGACAGCTCAGAAGGTTCAGTAAGGTCATGTGTTGGGTCCTGCACTTGGGTTGCAAAACTGCAGGATGGGAGCGGAATGGTCTGAGAGCTGCTCGGCAGGAAGGGATTTGGTGTTGGTTGACAACTGGCTGGATAAGAGGTTGGCCAAGAAGGTGAGGGGCATCCTGGCCTGCATCAGTCTGTTGGCCAGCAAGACCAGGGCAGTGACCACAGTGACCATCCACCTATACTGGCACTGGTGAAGCACCTAGAACTCTGGGTACTGTTTCAGGTATCTCACTTCAGAAAGGACATTGAGGTGCTGGAGGTGCTCTGGCATCCAGAGAAAGGCAACAGAGCTGGGGAAGCCTAGAAAATATGTCCTATGAGGAGTGGCTGAGGGACCTGGGGTTGTTAAGTCTGGAGAAGTGGATGTTCAGGGTTATCTTCTCACTTCCTATAATCACCTGAAAGGATGGTGTAGCCAGGTGGGACACAGCCATGTCTCAAGTGAAAGAATTAGAGGAAATGGCCTCTAGTTGTGCCAGGGGAGGTTCAGATTAGAAAAATGACTGTAAGAGTGATCAGACATTGGAATAAGTTGCCCAGGGAAGTGGTGCATCACCATCTCTGGGAGTGCTCCAGAGGTATTTGGGTGTGGCCCTTGGGGGTGTGGTTTAGGGGTGATCATGTTCGTGCTGGTTTGATGTTTGGGTTCAATTATCTTGAAGGTCTCTTCCAACCTTGACGATGCTGTGGTCCCACTGAGCTGCCACTGGTGAGGTCAGCCTGTGTGCTGGGTCCTTTAGGCCTTGGTGTTTTGTTTTGTTCTGTTTTTATTTGTTTGTGTTGGCATTGATGTCTGGAAGACAGTAAAAATATTTATTCAGCATAGACAGGGTGACAGATATCTCTTGTATGAAGAACTGTTTGATGAGCTGTTAGTTTTGAGTGTCTTTCCTATTCATTGAACTAATTAGCTCTACAAATCTTGCTGTCAACCAGTCATATAGCCACTTACTTATTTTCCCATGTGCAGAAGTTTTACTTTGCTGCATATACACAGAGCTATAAAACCAAATGCGCCAAAAATTGTCTCTTAGTTGGCTATAAATGGAAACAAAATACACTTGGAATTATTATTACATGAACCATTAATTTTTATTTGAACTGTCTTATAAAAATGCCAAGCTGCTTTCATTGTTTTTCACTGTTGCACTCATGTAATGAGTGTAATGCTCGTTTACTGCATTACTGGAAGAGTATGAAAATGCCTGTGTATGAGACAGGGAAGAATAGAGGCTTTAGTGCTGACCACATGGGCACCTGAAGTCTCTCGCTGTCACCAATTGCTACGGTTCTTTAAAATTATTGCTTGGTTTTAACCTTCTCTTGTGCTTTCTCTCTTTCTGCAGCTTTGCATTTTGCACTTTTAACCATCCTAGTGAGTGGAGTTAAGCATTTAATGCAATTAAAGCATTTCAAGCTCATGTCAGTGCAGCCAGTGAGCCTGGGCTCTGCTCAGTCACAGACTGAGCTCCTGGAAGTGCTTCTGGAAGTGACAGTGCAGAGGCGATTCTCACCAAAGAGATATAGAAAATGTGCTGTGTGGGAAACAAAAATGTGAGTTATGAGATTCCTGGCACAAATATATCTGGTGATTTGATGGCTGTGGCATTTTTAATTTGGGACAGTATCATGTGGGCTCTGGAGACTCAGCAGTATCCGTCTGCAACCAGGGCTGCTCATGCAGAACTCTGAAGTGGGACCCAGGAAGTGAATGATCCCCCTGTGAAATACAAGCCAGATGTTTTATAGCTTCACAGTTGTTTCTCAAATTGCCAGTAATCCCTGGAAGTTTTGTGATGTAATGGCCAACTGGAATTATGCTGCCTGTTGGAAAGAGGTTTTCCATTTTGTAACCTGATGTCTTCAAAGTAATCACAGCCAAGATTCCTCTTCAACATATGCAGCATCCTCTGTCCCTTAGAATGGAGCTCATGGAGACTTTTGCCAGTGCAGAGCTATGCCATCAGTGGTCTGGTTTGTAATGGATCACAGGACATTAATTTCTTTTCTCAAGTTAGGCAATGATTTTAGTTTTTTTTTAATGTTGATGTCTTCCCTTGTCCCCAAGTATTAAAATCTTAAGTACACCTCATTTTGGAAGCAGAGGCAATGGAATTGTGTAGTATCTACTGCAAGCACAAATTAAACTACATGTGAAAGCAAGCATTTTCATTATTTTCCTTCCCACCAAAGCAAGCCCACTTCAAATGAAGGACAGACAAACAGAGTGTGTGCAGCCCAACACAATGAGAGTTGTAAAATGGAAGATTGCTCCACAGAACTGTGCTGATTAGTTTCCAAGTGCTCTTATTTGAGTAGTAGAGATGCATGCCCATGTTTGATGCGTGGATGTTGGCAAATTGGAGAGTGTTTGGGAAAGGGTTACAGGGAATATTGGAAAATCATGCAATGTAAAGAGAGACAGACACTCCATCTCTTTACCTTATTTTTGAAAAAAAGAGTAAATGATTACTTGAAGAAGAGATCTGTGCTAAGAGACTTTTTAGATGTCACTAGAGCATCTTGGGCAGCCATAGCCCAGTGGCTCAATGGCTGAGCTGTATGGTTTGGGCTCTGGGTGTAAGTGAATATTTGAGCAGCTTCAGAGTGTTGGGCAGTTGCTGCTGCTTGAAATCTGTAGTCATGACTGAATCCCCAAAGCTGTAGATCTGAGGAAGCTGTGAAACAAGTGTTCTGGTTCATGTTGGACAGGTCAGACAATCATAGCGGAGCAACGGCAAAAACAATACACCGAGGTTCAGATAAAATTTGACAAGTGCACCTAGGCAGCGTGGCTGCCTCTGGTATCTGTGGAAGTCACTCTGTCATCAAGATCATGGCAATAAAGCAAAAATTGGTAAGTGAAAATTGTGAGGAAGACTTTAGGCCTGTTCTTTGGTCCATTCTCTGTTGGTTCTCTTGATGCATTATGAAATGTTGAGGTGATGTACAGAGATAAAAAGAAACCTGATCCCTTTTCTAAGGTGTGTAATACCTGTCTTTGGGGTGAAAGAAATCTGCAGATGATGGAAATACATTTACATCAGGATAAGCCCTGAGAGTTAGAAGTCTTCAATGTCAAACTCTGCCTAAGAGCTGATGAGCTGGGACTCCATCTGTGCAGCCTGTGGATATGAAATTTTGGAAGTGGGGTAGGAGAGATGAGAAGAAGGTTTCAAACACTTCAAATGAGAGGCTTCGAGTTTCATATTTCAGTGTTGGACAGGCACTGATTAACCCTGCACAAAGCCTCCTTTCTCTCTGTGCTGTTTATGTAACCATAATGCATTCTTTGCATTCTGTCTCTTCTTAAATTTCCTTCCCATCAGCCAGACCTCACCCAATGGAAGTTCTCCACTCAGAGCACTTCGATTTGGGAAATTTTTAACTTTTCCTTCCAAAAATGTGCAGGTATCACATGAGCTTTAAGCCGTTTTCTATTTGAGACTGAAACCAGACAGACTTGACTTCTACAACAGGACTTGAGCTGTAACATCCAAGCTGTTCTTGCCTCAAGGTCAGAGGCACCCAGAACTGGGCTGTAACTTGGCCCACACTGGGTTATTGACAGCAGCTCTGAGAGGACACCTCTGTTGATGTTAGCTCACTGATCCTGCTGCTCAGAAATGTTTCCTCTTTAGTGCTGCAGTTCCTCATGGTCACCAAGAGAGCACATTATATTATTTCATTTGCTTTCTTCAAGCATCCAGTCCACACTGTTGCTTCGTCTCAAGTTTTCCTTGAAAGAAAATGCTGTTATGGCTCCTCACAACTTCTGAAGAGGAGGAAAAGATGCAGTTTGTTGAGGTAAATGGAAAGATTGTGTATGAGGTATGTGGGCTTTCAATCCAAGAGTTAACCGGAAAGGCATTGAGACATGCCTAAGGAAAAGAAATTGGCTTTAGAAGGAAATACATACCACATTAGAATAAATTACAAGGTAATGGGGTTTATTAAAGTGGGGCTTATAAGAGTTGAAACTAGATTTTAATCCATGATGGCTGCTCATTTATTGTAATAGTAAGTTTCCAGAGCTTACAGTAAAGGAGACTATAAAAGATGTAACTTTTTAAAATTACACTGTAAACCCCAATAATTTCTCTGTACACAGTTTAAAGGAAGTGTAGCATTATGTTAAAAACCATGTGTCCTTACAGACTCTTCCTCAAGGTGACAAATCTCAGTGGTGTCATTTTCCAGATGTGTTTGATTATAAGTCATGCTTTTACCTGAAATTGTAGGAAACTGAGTGTTCAGGTTTATGCTTATCTTTGAGTTTTAATTCAACTTATGGCACATGTAGTATTTTCTTTAGTCCTAACACGTCGTTGTCAACTCTACAGAGTATATTTTAGTACAGTTTTGAAACATTTCTTTGGTAGTAAGCACTTCTGTCTTGGCAATACTAGAAGTGCTTTTCCATATCAGCAGCAGTGCATGAATGCTGAACACTCACTGGAGAATTAGGCTGGGTGTTGAGAGAGATTCTAATTCAAAAAAGCAAATGCCTGACTGGTAATTGTATTTAGGAAGTTAATGTAATAAAATTAAGAATTAGTTATCTGTGATGGAGTATTTTTTTCATACACAGAATTTTTCATATCCCAAAATTTCTGAATAAAAGTACACCCTGGAAGGAATTAAAACAGAGAAAAGTCCTCCCATTGCACTCACAGCACTCTCAGAACCTTGGGATCTGTCTGTACATCCTGCAGTCAGGATGCCCCTGGGGAAGAACTCACCTGTTTCAAAGAGGCTTTGCTGCCTGTAGATACCTGTGGCACACACAGGTGAGGTGGCTTGTGCTGAAGCACCACTGCTCTGCCTTGCTGAGGGTGGCCAGATTCAGCCTGAGCTGCAGCAGTTTCAGGAACTGCCAGAGGCATCAGAGAGGAGTTTTTGCCTGGAGAAGACACAAATTATGTTCTGTTCATAAAAGAGCATTTTAATTTCTGTTGTGTCCTTATACTAATGTATTAATAACTTTGCACTGTCTCCCAGACTGGAGTTCCTTCTCTCTCAAACACTCAGTTCCTTCTCTTTCAAACACACAGTACTTGAGTGCTTGAAAGCCAGGGTGGGTTTCTTTTCACAGGCAGATTGCCAGGGATCCACAAGGATGCCTGTTGTACCATGTAAATCCAGTCACACTTTGAAGCAATATTTTATTCTGTTTATCAGAAAAACTTCCACTGAGGAAAAGCCAAGGCCATTTTTAATGTTGATATTCATCATTTATCATTTAGTAGCTACAATAAAATCTGGGGAAGCAACCAATGTTCTCAGTGAAATATTAGTGCAGATCTCCTTGGACCTTTATTGCCATGCTGGTTAACTCTGCAGGGGGAGGTGGGCAGAACCTCTGGGAGGGCTACACTGAATACTGTATTTAACAGCAGAGGGGAAAAAAGCCTAGTAAAGTTTTTAGTAATCTTGGCTTGAAGGGTAATTTTCTTGTCAGCTCTATAATTAATGCACCACACGTTACAGTAGCCCATTGTTATTCCAGAATGCCAGGGTGCATTTCAGACTGAATGGCTGTTTAACAAAACACTTGGCAGATTTATTACCCTCAGGTGATTCTGTCAGTCAGCATTTCCCCATGTTTAACCTGAAGGAGGCAGAATCAATTTTGGTATCTATTTTGTGAAAATCCAGGTTCTTTAAATTAAACCGCACACATATGCAGAGGCCCCTAGAAAATCAGGACTAGTATTGGATCTTCATTTTTTTTAGCAGGGAAACAGGAATTACCCTTGCAAGCTCCTTGGATTTTTTCCTCCACAATCAAGGCATCATTTGTCACTTCCAATATCTCACAAGAAGTATTTGTGGTCATTTTCACATCATGTCTTGAACATTATGTTTGGTTTTTTGTTACTGTACAGTAAGTACAGAGCACTTATTTGGCAGTGTCAGAAACAGGTTCAGCAGTGACTGTGTATGGAATGAAAATCCTGAAACAAAAGAGATGTCACACTGAATTTGCTGTTGCCAGTTCTGCAAAAGAATTCAAGGTGTGATTCAATACTGGAGGGATATTAGAGGCGCAGAGCTTTCTGAAAACAAGGTTGATTTAAATTTCTTGTTACAAAGTATTAGGATTCCAAGGATGAAAATGTCTTCTTTTACTTATTCAATAGGAGGAGGATGCTGACAGAAGATATGTATAGGCCAGCTATGAAGGTACAGAAAAAATGTAGCAGGTGAGAAACAAGAAGTTTATGTTGCAAGTTTGAAGCAGCAAAACATCATGAAATCATTTTTATTTTTCAGACAGCACAATCTTCCACTCTTTTAAAATAATCTGTGAAATATTCGATAAAAATTTGTTATTTTATGAAAATGAATTACAATCACTTATCCACTGCTTCCTCACTGCTCACGTTCTGTCACATTTCTACTTTGCTACTATGCTTTCTAATATTTTCTTTCTTTAGTTTTGAAATTTATGAACTGCCAGAACTTTAATTTCTTTCCTGTTTCCTGGTATCTTTGCCAGAGGCTGAAAAGTCAGTAAAGAATAAAGGCAGGAATGGAGGGGGGAGTTATAGTTCCCACACCTGACCTGATCTTTTATTAACAGTAAAGAGAGGGAAATATAATTTAAAAATATCAGCAAATATTTCCTTCCTCAAGTATTCAAATAATTTTAAAAGGCTTGTTTTTCACTCATAACTTCAAGAAAAAGGGAGAAAAAAGATGTCCATTGCGTGACGTAGCCTAGAGAAGTGAAGGAGCACTTGAAAAAAAAAAAGATTCCAGATTAAAAACTTCAGTGATCTTAAAAAAATATAAACCCCACAGGTTGGGCATCTAGGTACTGCACTTGCTGAAATACCTGTAAGATCAAATTCCCTCATCAGAGGAAGCAAGGTGCATTAAGGAGGGCAGGTTTGTCCCTGGGAGATTGTTCTGCTGTCAGTCCTTGTCACCCTTTAGCCTGGCTGGTGGCAATCCAGCTGCACTTGCCAGCCTGGGTGGTGCTCATGGTCACTCAAGTGTTGTGCTGGCACAGAGACACTGAGTGTGACATCAAGTGTGACACCGAGTGTGGGAGCAGCACTGGAGGGACTGCTCAAACAGGGCTCACGTGGAGAGCTTGAATTAGAGACCAGCACAGGCACAGGAAATAGCAGCTACTGGACAGGTTCCTGGGGAGTTGGTGAGAGGGCAGGAAGGGCACTGAGAGCTTTACCTTCCCCTCTAGAGCTGGGTGATGTGGCTCATCCCCTCAGTGACCCTAGATGGCTCCAGGCTGTGCCCAGTCCTGGGCAGGGGGCTGGGGCTCTGTGTTTGGTGACACAGCCAAGGCAGTGTCAGCTGCTTTACAGCTGCAGAAGATTGGGAGATTTGGGAATTGATGAAGTGTTTTCTAATTGATGCCAGACCTTGCCATGCTGTTGCTAGTCTTAACAAATGTTCCCTGGGAAATAGTTATAACTCCCCAGAAAACAATGATTTGCTCTCAAGTTACACCGAGTAATTGGGTTATCCTGTCTGACTTTTAGCAAGACAAATCAACTGCCATTGTTAAGGAATTGGGTGGGTATTTGTTACAGCCAGGATTGGCCTAGTCAGGCAGTTCTACCCTTAACAGGTCATGTTTTTACTCTGGTTTTCTCAACAGCTTTGGATGTTACGAGGAAAAGGTGTTCTCCCACTGCAGGTGAGTGCACCTGCAGTGCAAACCCCACTGTGGGTGTGACATTGCACAGCAAACACACAGAGCCAGAGGGACCAGAGCTGATCAGGCAGAGGCAGCAGTGCCACTGAGCCAGCCTGGAGCCATCCTGAGGTCGCATGGGCACTTCCCTGTGCTGGCTCCTCACCACTATGCCAGGCACACACTGCCATCCAGAGCCAGATCCAGGGCTGACAGTGCAATGGTGAGGGCATGGATGGAACAAATTCCCCTTTAGAAGTCCATGAAGAGCTAGAATTAAACCATCAGCAATGGCTGATATATTACATCCGTGACTCAAACATGTCAAAAGCTGTGGATTTAAAATGAGATCCTGAAGGAGATGGTAGAAAGTTTATTCTCTTGAGCCAATGGGCTGTAGCTGTGTCTGTGTGTTGTGACTCCCCAGCCTTCTGCTGGCAGCTGGCCTGGGCTGGGTGTGGGACACATGGAAATGCACTCTGGAACTGTAGTGCTGATGGCTGAGCTAGTAACTCTGAAATAGGTTTTATTTTGCAAATTTTTAAGAAAGCATCTTTTCAATAGGTTTGGGCAATCCAAAGTTGTTTTTTTAATCTTGCTGACTTTTGGTGAAACCAAATAATCTCAGGAAAATACAGGCACTTATTTAACCTTTTTATGGAGTTGGGTTCAATTTTTGATAAAAACAGGAACTAACATGTAACTAATGTATAAAATTTGTGCTGGTGGTTATAGTTGAAGACCTTTTCCTACTTCATCTAACTTGGAGAGAGGGAGGATAATCTCTCTTGATATTTTGGTAATTTAAAATTCCAATTAAGAGGGTTTTTGTCCTTAACAAGTAGTTTACAGAGACTCTACTGCTCTTCTGGCTGAGCTGGATTGGTGCAACCTCTGCACTGTAGGTTGTATCCACTGGAATTCAGTTACAGTGCACAACAGTTGGATAAATTAATCAAGTGCTGGCATAGAGTTTTGCAGATGGAAATGATTTCCTGGGATGGATTCGTCCCTGGAGTCCCCGGACTTGAGTGTAGTTACCTTAGCAGTGATGTGACCTGCAGGGATGACACTGCGAGCAAAGGGGCTGTAACTGAGGGAACTCTACCCAGAACTCTCCCCTGAAACATCTCTGTAGTTCCAAGCAAGGAGAGGAGCACAGCTCTCCTGAGCCAGAAGCTAAGTTAGCACTGTATGTTTTATAGGGATTTTTAGTCTGTGATGTGTGTCCAATCCCTCTTTGAGTTTTTATTTTACACCCACAGTGTCTTGTGGCAATGAGTTCCAAAATTTGAGTTGTTCTGTCGAAAATGTCACCAGTGTCCCTGAGCTCTTCTAGGATGAAATGAACTTTTTTCTTCCTTTACTGACTTTTTGGTGCCATTCTTAATGTCATAGGCTTTTACCGTGGCAGATTCTCTCTTTAGTCCTTGGGCATGTCTTTGGGCAAAGCAAATCCAAGTAAGGGGAACCTGTAAATGTTCTGACATAATCCACAACAAAACAGAGCTTGAATCCTTGAGCATGTAATGAATACACAGTTGGTTCCAGTGTGCTGGATATCTGTGGAGAGATTTTTCAAAGTCTCAGGTATAATTTGTCTTCCAATGGAGACAGATGCTGAGCTGTCCTTTGAAGACTTTCCTCTTCCACTCCTTCTCCCTAGTACTTACTGTGCTTGATTTCATGCTCACCTATAAAATTATTGTTGTCAACCAGTTTGACACTCAGTATTATACAAGAGGTTTTCTAGCCCCTCACAGCTGGTTGTGGTTTGGCATGTTTGTAGCAAAATGTATAGTCCTAAGGATTTCACAGATGGAATTTCAACCATACCCCGAGGTGTGCTGTTCTGGTTCTAATTATCCCAAAAGTTCTGTTCAGATTTACCTGTGGGAAATGAACCCACTGTGTTTATTCAACTGGCATTGCATAAGTGGATGAGCATTGAGATTGTTTTCCAGATTGGAGAAAACTCACACAGAGAACTAAGAGGGCAGATTTACTTTTATACTGCAATATATGTGAACGTGAACTAGAAAGAACTTTCATTGTTTTTAGTAAGCAGGATAAATCCTTTTACTTGTATTTTATTTTATGGGCTTCCACTTGTTCCATACTGCAAGACATCCATGAGCCACCTGAAAATATAAAATGATGTCTAGGAGTAAGGAAATAAAATATCAGCCCCATATTTGCCATTGATTATTCCTGTGCAGGTGTTGGAATTAAAACTTCTCTGTTCCTTAAAGATCTCTCTTACTCCACAAACACTGTATTTGCTGTTGCATTGTCTGAGGTATTTTCATAATTCATAATTATCTTGGTTCTTAAAAATTTAGACATACATTTAAAAGCATGATCCAATCTTGCTTGATTGCCACCACATTGTGTTTGAAGTAATTACCATTCACTTGGCTTTTGAGGCTGTTGAATGAATTTTCCACATGAGATTCCTTAATTTGTACATATTTTATTGCTATAAAATAGGTATTGGCAAGCTGCCTGAACCATAGTGAAGGCCTTTAATTCCTATTCCTGTGTTATGAAACAAGTGCAAATGAGGAGGCATAAGAGAGACTCCTTAAAAAATATTTTGTTGACATTTCAAAATTGTCCTTACACAGGTGCAAATGCAGAGGTAAAACTAAGGTACCCTAGCTCTGCACTTAAAGAGCCAAAACTAGTTAGTTTTCATACAAGAAAGATAATGTTCTTTTATAGTATAAAAGCTCTCTCTTTCTATCCTTGAGCTATTATCCCCATGAGAAATGTTCTCTGCTTGAAGAGGTTATTAGTGCCTTTGTGCTGGCTTCCTGCAGACTAAGGAAAGCCTCCAAGAATATTAATCCTCCCTGCCCTGTACATCTATTCTCCTGTGGCTGAGAGGCTGCCCTGCTAGCTCAGGTTTAGAGCAAGGAGGTGCTTGTCTGGTTTAAAATAGCCATGGTTGGGGGGTGTGAAAGAAGAAGAAAATGCCTGCTCTGTTCCCCACTCCCCCAGGGACACAGGGAAAGTACTTGGGGCTTCCTTGGATATGGGACTCCTTCCCCCCCATCCCAATTAAACTGACACTGTGCTCTCTGGGTGCCTTTATAGAGACTCTAATTATAGATTTAAATGTGTCAGAATGCTGTAAGTAAAGAGCAAATTCTAGAACTGCTCTTAAGGTAGTCAGGTTTCATAGCTGTGTTTTCCTAAACAGTATTACAACAAAATTTTAGGAGAAAATCTAATATTAACAAGAGAAGGAGGAAATTTTGTTGATTTTGTTATTCATTTACTTTAAAGAATTCAAGAAAGGATCTCCCTGTTTCCCTAGCAGGGCATTTCAGTACAGCCTTTAAGGAAAAATAACAAAATAACAATTCTTGGCATAAGCCCTTGCACAGGCATAACTGGTACAAAATTCTGCCCAGCCCAAACTAAAAAACCATCCCTGGTGGTCTGGCATTTCACCATCACAATCTCTCATAAATCAAACAGCATGGCTGTGGAGGCTTTGGGTGTTACTAATGAGCACTTGCTGGCAACCAGGCGTTCCAGGTGGAATCCAGCCTCCCTTCATGCTTCTGATGGGAGAGTAGAGGAGCTTCCAAAATGCTGATCTTGGTAACAAACCTGGCTAATAGTAGTCATCTGAAGGAAAAGGCTCACAGATTGAGGAATGCTCTATGCAGGAATGGCAGGGCTTCCACAGACAGAATTTTAGGGCATGGTGTAAGCATGGAGTGTGCTCTGAGGTGATGTTGGGGTGAGTGATCTGAAAGTTGGATGTAAATGTGTTGGCTTACTCTAATTCAAACATGCTCCTCTAAGTCCCCACTGAAGTCATTACAACAAAGGTGCTTAAAGTTCCTTTGTTGAACTTGAGGACTGGGTTTTCAACTTCAAACATAAGAAAGACATTGAGAATAATCAATGTGCCTGATATTCCACATGGCACCACAGGGAGCAGCTCATCTTCCTTCCTTCCCCCCTGTCTGTACAGCATCCCAGCTGCTAAAGAACTTTTATCTTAGTCATACTAAACCTTTCTTCACCTGCTTGAAACTCTCTGCCTTGGCCTTCTGAGCACATTTTCACTGTGCAGAGTCTCTCTGGCCCGGGAAGAACATCTTGGATACATTTGGCATGCTCTGGCCCTCTCAGTGCTGAATCAGTCTCACGGTTCACGAAGACATCTAAATTTAAGTAGAGCACTTCCTGAGCTGTTGTGCAGAGGAGACTCCAGGATGCAGTTTCTCCCAGGGCTGCTGTTCCAGTGCCAGCTGTCTTTGGGCCTGGTCCAAGACAGACCCTATTGTGTCTCTGCTTGCAGACAGCAGATACCAGCCCCCAGACACACACAGGGGAGGATGGGTTGCATCCTGGGGGAGCTTTGCTTGGTGCCTCAGTTACTGCAGCACCCAGCAGCTGAGTCCTTTCTGTGTTTGCAGCTGGTGCTGCAGGGGCTGGATCTGGTGTCCCTGCACTGTGCCCTGCCCAAAACAGGCACCTGATGGTCCCAGTTCCAGAGTAAACCAAAACGACAAGGTCGTGATTGTAGAAGGCAACACTGCATGGGCTGCATGGCTGATGGTAAATGCTCTCAAGGCCCTTGTTCTCTCTGTTCTCCTCATCTGGGAATATTTTTACCTCGTTTGATTATGCTTTACTGAGACTGAGAATCCCAGAGAGGACAAAGCCTCTGCTGTATTGTGGCAATACATGACTTAATTTTGAGGCAGATCACAGATTTCTGCCTGACATTTCTACCTTTCAACTGTTGCAAGTTTTTCAGCAAACAGTGGAGGAAAGGGAGAAAGACAAAACCACCATGTTAAATGTTAACGTGCTTTTCTTCTCCCTCTGGAGGTAGAGCTCAATAAAATGTATAACAGTTTTAAATCTTGTTCCAATACATTTTTATGTGAAAATATATGAGGTATATTCTGAAAGGACAAAAGACAAGTCTCATTTGTCCTTTAGGCAAAGGTTTTTAAGTGTTCATATATAAAATATGATTGAGAATACCAGGGACATTTCAACTAGAGACAAAAACAAGGTTAAAAACATTCTGGATTGTCCTAAAAGTGGAAGTTTCATTCCTAGGTTCTTTATGAAACCTAATAAATGAAGTGGTGTGCAATACAATTGAATTGCTGAATACAAACCTACCAAGTTAAAGGGAGAGTTCAGCTAGGCAACAGTGGCTGTATGTGGCTGTATGCAGCTCTCCGTGATGTTAGTGGCACTGTGTCCTGGTTTCTTGGTGGTCTTTCTCTTCCAAAAATCAGACAAATGTACAGATTTACTTTTGCAGAGGAAAGCTGCCGCCTTAACTGTAAATTCTTAGGAACAACCTCTGCAGTTTGGTTTTATCATTTTAAAAATAAAGCCCCAGCCCTGGATTCAGAACTGAAATATGCAGGTATGACTTTCTATCCACCTGCTGCAAAGAATATTCCTTGAATGTTCTAGAAATGAAGAACATTTCCAGAAACAGCAATATTCCATCAGAGGGGGCTGTATTTAAAAAAACTGCACAGATGAACTTTGGAGTGTGCATCTACAAAATAAAAGATACCCTTTGTGTTTCAGGCACTTTGTGCCTCAGTGGCTATAGCTTTGCTTGGTGTGAGAAGCAGTTCTTGCTGTTTCATTGCTGCTCTCTAGATTTGGCTAGTCATGGAACAGTGAAGTGCAGAAGTGAATAAACTTCGATTTGTGCCTTTTCCTGGGAGAAAGAGGAGCAATGTACATATGTCTCGGCCTGTCTACGTGATGGGACTTTCATTCCAGCTCACTCAATCACCAATACCTGTTGCTGCAGAGTTTCATGCTGGCTGCAGCAGATTCCAAGCAGAAGGATTGGACAGGTGGATTTATCCGAGAGTCTAATCAGACATTTCTCTCTTAGTGTCTATTACATTGCTTTCCCCTGACCAATGCAGCTGTGGGAGTGACTGAGCCCCTGATGTTGCAGGCAGGAGATGCATGTGGGCAGAGAGGATGGAAACTCTGCAATTCCACTAGGTAAAGCAAAATATTTCAGCTTTGAGGTTCTGTATTTTCTCTCTTCACAGATCTGCACTGTACCTTGGGACAGTGTTGGTTAGCAGTGTGGAGCAGTCTGGTGTGTGCACTCTTGAACACTGATAGTGGCACAATGCATTATTTGTGAGGTTTATTTTGTTTGAGAAACCAATGTAAAGACTGCAGTCATTAGGGGTTTCATAGCTACACCTGTAGCTCTCCAGAAAGCCAACTCTCCAGCAGGTAAGATCTTAGTGCAGGCCACAGCTCACTGACTGGTTGGATGGAATAATGAGTTGCTGGATAAAAAAGCCCCTCTTTAGATGTCTCCCCTGAATTTACATTTCTACATGTGTGATACCATGTATGCTCAGATTCCTTATTCACATTTTATTTTGAACAACTTTTATCCTCTTGTTACCATAATTTCTTCTTCAGAGCAGTAGCTGTTTATTGAGATTTTTTTTGTGTGTGTTATTTGCAATCCAAACTGACCTTTTTGCTACATAACCACTTGAAAAAGAGATGTCCTGCTCACCTAAGGAATGCCTCAAGAGAAGGGCAGTCTTGCATAATTTCCTGTTCTCTCAGAGAAACCCTTCATATTGGAGAACTGGGGAATATTACTTTCTGGCCCTGCACACTCTCCAGGGTAGAAGGGTCCTGAAATACAATTTATTGTAAAACACACAGTGGTTACAGAGCTAGCACAGTCAATGATATTCCTTTTATTACCACTCAGATGAGAACACAAAATGACATTGGAAAGCACTGAACTCACCAGAAGGGCAGAGAAAGCCATTAAATTCAACACGCATCATATTTCATAATCAGAATCCTGCAGTCAGAGCTGACACCACTGAATGAGTTTGTTGCAGTCATGATAATATAAAACCTGCTGCATCTGCTTCCCTTGGCACTTTTCTTTGTAGCCCCTTGCAGTGTATGGGCTATTAATCATCAGTAGCCAGGGACACTGCAGACCAATGCACTTTGTATTGCATAAATTGAAAATGCATCACTATTAGAGAGAAAACTGCCTTCCGTACATCTCTATTTAGATAGGCAGTTTCCTGAAGAGCTGCCATGCTATTATGGCTAACCACTTAATTGGAGTTCTTTTCACAGCTTGGTAATTGGGGTTGGGGGGGAGGGTAATGCAATCCCTTTGTAGCATGTATGAGAACAAGGCAGGGAGAGTGTTCCTTGCCCTACGTGGGAACCCCGACAGAGCTCCAGCTGGCGGTGAGAAAATCTAGTCAGAAAAACTGTGTCATTTAACCTCGCTAAATTAACGTCACAAATGAGAGGGCTGAGCTTACCTGTGAGGGGAGAGGGCTGCTGTGCAACTGGCGCCTTCCTGCGTTTTCAGTGGCTGCGTGGAGCCACAGCTGAGCCAGAGCAGGGCTGTTGCCTTTCCTTCCATTAGTTCTGTTCCCAGAAGAGGGTAAGACAAGGTTTAGGAGGCTAAAAAAGTTTTAGTGGCAACCTGAGAAAAGACAGTTGTAAATTCAGCCCTCAAAGGTGCTCTTTTTAAAGAGAACCTGTTTTATTCTACAGTAATTTGTCCAAGTTTTGTACATAAAGAGGAAAGATGAGCATCTAATGAAAATGGGACATATAAAGTAATTTTTAAATGAAAGTATAGCTTTTAAACTGCATGTGTTTAACTGTATATTGCTTCATGGTTTGAGTATTTTGTCTTGAATGGCTGTGGCCAGTGTTTGGAACTTCATTCTCTTTGGTTATAACTGCCCACACTTAATTCTCATTACATTTACTATACTCTGTGGAACCTGTTTCTCAGTATGTGCAGTCAGTGATGTGTCAGCAGGACATGAGTCTGAGCTGAAATTTTATGAATTTGTGTTGAATTCCACATCTTCAGATACTTGCTGCTCAAACACAGGTGGATCAGCTGAAGTGCTCTGGCCAGATCCAAATCAGAACCAAGTTTAAATTGGGATTTTTGCACCAAGTTAGTTCTGAACTGTGATCTTCAGCCTCTCCCAGCTGCTCCCTCACATTGGTGTTTTTTACATTTCAGCTACATTTTTTCACTTGACTTTTCTTTGGACAAAGTTCTGTAGAAAGTTTCAAATCCAACCACAGCAAAAAAATATTTCTGTCTTGATTGATCCAAGCAGCTCAGAGGATCTCCTGTCACTCAGGTATTACATCAAAGAAATTGGAACTGGGAGATATTTCCTGAGGCATCTGTCAATGAGGTTATTTGGCAGAGCTGGAGGATGTGGAGAGCCCAGATTATCAGATACAAAGATGGCACTATATTGACAAAAGGATGAAGAGGGAAGGGCCAGGCTCCAGCCCATCATCACAGGCTTTGCTTTGGCTGCACATGAGCAGTAAGACATGAGAGTGGTGCCCTGCACTTGAAGTGGGTAGAGCTCCCTGATTTACCTGATTGGCACCGACAGCCTTCTCAAGAAGGTGCTAATTCCCAAGCCTGACAAAGAAGTGACAGAGATCTGAGAGGCCCCTTCACACAGAAAAGTAGAGAGGTCATGGTAAAGTCATTCCCAGAATTGCACACAGTAAGTGTCATCCTCTTTCAAGTCCTACCAGTTTGTGCCTTTTGATGCTGGGATTTAATCCAGTTAGGAGTTAGGATGATCAAAATCCATGCTGCTGTTGTCCTGGCCTGCCCTTCGCTTTCAGCCTGCTCCTGGGGCTCTGGTGCTCCTCTGCATGGCTGAAGCTAAAAGCTTTTGGTATACCCAGTCTCAGCTGAATTAGCTCTCAGCACTGTCTCAGGGAATGTGTGTGTGCAATGGTGGTGCCCAAAAGGGAGGAAAAAGGGCAGCACTTTACTCCAACAAGTAGTATTCAGTTTTAAGCTCTCATCACTGGATCAGAGGTGGGCAATGGGGACAGAGAGGTCACAGCACAGGAACTGTGAAGGAGAACAGTGTCTCTACAATGGATGACAGCTGACTGCTGTGGAGAGGACATTAAGGATTGAACTTTGAAGAAATCTGAAAATAAATCTGCTCAGCTAAAGAAGGAACTGCTTAGACATTGGCTAGTTGCCTGCATCTTGCAGTTTAATCAAAGCTTCCTTTCAGTCTAGGTAAACCAGTGGTGAGTTATAACCAGTGCTAATTGTTGGCTATGGGGTAAAGCAGTCAGCTTCTTGATGATGAACATGGAATCATAGAACCATGGAGCATCCTGAGCTAGAAGGGACCCACAAGAATCATTGAGTCCAGCTCCTGGCCCTGCACAGACACCCCAACAATCCCACCCTGTGCCTGTGTGTATTGTCCAAATACTCCTGGAGCTCTGGCAGCTTTGGGGCCATGCCCATTCCCTGGGGAGCCTGAGCAGTGCCCAGCACCCTCTGGGAGAAGAACCTTTCCCTGAGATCCAACATAAACCTCCTGTGACACAGCTCCAGCCATTCCGTGAGGAATGCTGTTCAGTGCCTGACCCTGCTCTGGGGAAAAAAATGTCCTCATATTACCATCTGTAACTGGAAGTGAGTGTGTGATATCTTAAAATAATTGGGTGGCTTTCTGTGCTGTAATCAGGAAAGGAGGAAAACTGTATTCATGTGAGTTCAGCACAGGGCAGGCCTGGTAAGCAGAATGGCTCTGGGACTGATGTCTGTGTCTAATACTCAAACATTAATTCTACCTATAAAAAGAATAAGCAGAAATGCATTTAGGGAGATTTTGTAGGCTCTCTGCTGTCTATCACAAAGGACTCTGAAGTCTCGAGAGCTACCAGATCTGATTTTAAAAGGTAAGTAGCTACAATAACCAAATTCAGGTTATGAAAAAGCCCTTTTGAAAAACAAGCAATTCTGTCTGCTCAGACTATCACTGCTGCTCAGTATTGGTTTCTACAAAGCTACCTATTCAAAAATACTGAAAGTTTTTCTCTTAAAAAAACAAGCATACAAAATCCCCGAATCCACACATTCACATTTGACATTATCTGTGCATGGAAGTATCTTGTTGAAAGAAATAAATTATGCAGAGGATTCCTAAATAATTTAACTCATACAGTAAACAAAAATTATGAGTTCTTACAAAACACCCTCAACTTGCCAGCATTTTTTTCCTGTGGTAACACGTGTGGGTTCTGTGTTTTGAGGCTTTAATTTTAATTTGGTCCTTTATCAGAGCAGTGTTGCAGATGCAGAGTAATGTCCCAAAACCCTGCCAAATGCTGTGCATCCTTCCAAGTTTCACCTGTAAATTAAAGAAGCTGTATGCTAATGTCCTAATGTTTACTGTAAAACTGTTCCTGTTATAAAATAAAATAGCCACGTGTCAGCCAGTGAGCGTGGCTTTGAAAACAAGATCTCCTTATGTTTGTTAGCTAATGTTGTCAACATGATGAGGGGTTAAAAACAGGAAACCTGTTCAAATAGTCAGTACAGCTGACCAGAAAAATTACAAAAAACCCCATGGTGTGGAAACCATGACAGATTTCTTATCTGTCCTACTTTCTTTAGATGAATTTTTCTTAGTCAGCAATGCCTTTTCTTAATACCTTGATTTCACTAGGGATGTCCCAACCCTTGATTCTCTCTGCTGATATGCTTTTGTAAATATTATTTTATTTTAAAATAGCTTTGATACACTGCCCTTGCTAAACACAAAGTTATATTTAATATCACTTTAAATTCTCTCTTCAGTTGTAAGAGCTATTCATTAGAGAACAAATATCAGGTAAAATTAAAAGCTTCCAAAGGACAAGAGGTTTTCATTCTTAAAGTATATAATTAGTTTTCTGTGTCAGTATTGGAATTGCACTTGCACTCTGTTGTAAGACTTTGCAACAGGTAGAATAAGTTACTGCAGCAAAGCCAGGTTTTACATTTATTTGGTCCTTGGGGGGATGCTGGAATTAAGACTAGAAGTAAATGAGGCCTCACTGATTTAGTTTTGAGTGCCTCAAAGTGGTAACCACTTAGTGTGTGATTTATGTGTTCCCTTCATCACACACACCCTCGACAAAGGAAAATCTAATCAGGATTTAGAGTTATGCTGTATTTGTTGCTTTGATTCTGGTGAATTGTTTCAATTTCTAATTATGTGTGAAAGAAAAGCTAAGCAAGGTGAATTAAAGCTGGTTTTGACCCATAATGTAGTGCTATGTGTTTCATACATTGTTTTTCATACTATTAACAATATTTTTCATTGTGAATGTGATTGCAGTTACTGCTCCCTACAATGAGCTGGTATTGCTATGGGAGGGGATGGGCAGGAACTTCTGGATTCACAGTTTAGGAACATATTAAAGTGAGCTGGGGAGTCAGACAGTGGGTCAGTGCCAGAGTCAGGAAGAGAAATCGCCTTCCCTTGCTCATTTCAAATGCTAAAAATCGTGACTCATATCCATCTGCACAGTATTTCTCTAGGGTGACATGTCCTGCTGCATCCTTCAAGGTGAACCACATCAGAGGAAGTTCCCATTCTTAGCAGTGTTGCAGAGAGGAGAGTGGACTGCACAGCCACTGGCTCGCTTAAGATCACTCAGCAAACTTTCTTTTACTTTATTTTCTATCTGGATATTGTATTAATTTGCCTTTTCCGTTCCTGAGTGTGCAAAATCATAGGAAATGGGTTCATCTGCCTTGGAGCACAAGAGTGGAAGAGCCTTGGCCTTATCCCTGGCAAGAGGCAGCACACAAGAAGAGGCCAACAAGGTCAGACTGGGTGTCTGCCAGCCCTGGCAGCTCTGTGGGTGTAGAAGGAAGGAAAGAACAGTGCCTCCAAGGTACAATTGCTTTACATGGTACTAACAGTGTGAAACAGTTTGTATAACACCACCTGTCTGCCCAAGGCTGTGTTAGAGACACAAGAGGTGTAGTTCTATACATGGTGAAACTGCTTATGGATTTGATTTTGCTCCCTGTGTTGGAGCAAATTTAGGTGAATTCAGTGCCACTGCCCTCTTCCAGACAGGGTGTTCAGCCTGGCCTGCTCTCCTGGGCAGGGAGGGTGAGTGGTGGCAGCAGTGGGCAGCAGTGCTCACTGTCAGCTGGCTCAGCCTGGTGTTTTACACACTCGAGGGGTGTCAGTGTGGATTACACACTAAAACATCCCCTCTGATCTGCCTGGGAACAGATTGTGTTCTGAGAATCCTGCCTTCTAGCACCACTGAGCCTGCTGATTTAGTGCCATTCCCCAGCTCCAGGGGACACAAAGTGATTCCCTTGCAGACTGCAGTTGTGCATCCCACTGGCTCTACAAAGGCTGTTGGGAGACAACTAGCTTGATGTAGCCTGCTATTTTCACTGTGGGGTAAACAGCTCTAAAATCACCTAGTCATTTTTGTGAAACAACAGGTTCAAGATTGATTACTTGCTTCTGGAAGCTGTTGCAGCTGAAAGTGGAGCTGTTTAAAGACTTCCAGGAGCAGCGAGTCGGGGTCATCCATGTAAATCATGGCCTGTTGACAAGAAATTTAACAGTTTGGCTTAGTTGTTAGGAAAGCATGCACAGCTGGATATGTTGAAATCTTAATGGTGCTTTTCCATATTATTTGATACAGCTAGTAAAAAAACCTCAAACAATAAAACTCCCTCACCACAAGCTTTAATTATTTTATGAAGTCAGCAGAAATGGCTCGAGACTTTACATTTGGAAAAAAGCTTCAGTTGATCAAAACCAAATCCCTCCCTCTGTGTATGCACAAATACTTGATTTCATTTAATATTTTCAGCTAGCTATATTTGGAAAAATCATTATCACAAACTTCCTCACTGGTAAAGGATCTCAGCAGAACAGGAAGATGACAGGGAATTAGAGGTAGCACTTCAAGGATGTGAAATGAAAGACATGCTTCATCAAGTTAAGGAAGATGCCTCCAGTGGAAGAGCAGGAGACAAAATCCTACTCATCTCCCTGGTTTGCTGTAGGACAGCTTTCCATACTGCAAGCACATGAGCTTCGTCCACCCTGCCTTCTGGAGTGAGCCCCAGCTGGTCCTAGGGAAGACATAAATCTATTTTAAGAGGCGTTTCTTACAAACTCTACTCAGACTCTATGGATATATCCAACACTACCCTGGCTCTTCCACCCAGGAGAGTTCTTTGCTACCATCCCAAGTAGTTGCTCACTGTTTAATGGCTCCAGACTGAGTGTGCTCCCTGTCTCACACTGTGAAAAGCACATGCTCACCCCATGCTGGCAGAACCCACAGCCTCAGGGTTCACAGGAGCTGCTTTCAGTCTCCAAACACACACCCTAACCTGGAGTTCCTGGCTGCGTGTTTTTCTACTAAGGGAGCTCTTTAAAAGAGCTTAAATGCTTAAAAGCACTTCAAAAGAGATTTTATAACTCTTCAGAAGAGTTGTGTGTTTTGACATAGGGAGGAAGTAATACCATTTTTGTGGGTTTATAATTATAGTAATCAATACCTTTTTATTTGTTTATCAAAGTCACCTTTGAGATTACTCCTTCATCCAGTCATTTGTCTCAGCCAGCTCTTTACCAAAGCACAACTAGACTATTCTTCAGCACTAAAGAAAACTTTATTAAAAAAACTATTTTTTACAAAAGTGTCCTTCAGGTGAAGATGGAAATAATTTTCAAATTATTCCATTGAAAGCTTTCCATGGTATGTCAATCAGTAATCTCTCATTATTTAAGAAATCCAGAGAAGGTAAGAGATTTTAAAGATGTACAGTTGTCAGCACTGCCTGCCTGTATAATCACTTTTTGTTGAACAGCTTTGTATAAAACAGAAGACCCCCCTGCCCACTGATGGGATCTGCAGTCAATAGAGCTGGAGGAAAATTAGTTACTGAAGTTTGGTACCTCTCTCTTTTTGAAATCAAAAAGAACTTCTGAAAGGTTTCCATAAAAACAGAAAACATGAAAGAAATTATCTGAAAACATTTTCAGAACTTAAAATTTGAAGGACTTTGTCACAAGGCAGGAAATTCTGCTCATGTTGATGGAATGTTGAAAGTCTTGATTAAAAATGTTTTGTAAGTACAAGAGTTTCTTTTACAGTTGTTACTATTAGGTATTCTCACTGCAGAATGTAAGCTTGAACTTTTAGTGTCAATCAAAACTAGAAATTTCTTTGAAAAAAAGAAACAAAAACTGAAGTATATAGATAGGTGCACACATGCATATATGTGGGACCTGTTGCCAGAAATAAGCAGTTCAGAGAGGAGAGTGCAGAAGGGCTGTGTTCCTGTGTCCTACCCTTTGCTGGTGTTAAGAGTTCTAAGATGTATTTCCTGGAGGTTTTTGAGGAAAGTCTTGAGCCCTGGTGATTTTATGCAATTATTTTGAGTCCAGCAGTGCAGAAGTATAGATTACCATACAGACTCATCCATCAAATGCAAGGAAAATGTTGGTCTTTGGCAAAACTGAAAACCAGCCCTTTCAGAAAAGCTACCCGGAGTGCTGGGGGTTTGGTTCTGTAACAAGATCATGAAATAGATTCTATTGCCTCTCTCACTGAAAATGAAAATAGAGATACAGTTTTGAGCTAAATATTGAGCTCACCACTTGTGTTTTTCATGTGTATGGTGCCAAATCTGGTCACAACCGAACTGAAGGTTGAATAGTTATTTATTAAAAAAAACCCCAACAATTAAGATGGGAAGGCAGAATTTAGAATCCTGAAATTCTGTGATTTATGGGCTGGAAAGGCATAGAAACAGATCATGAGTGCTTGTTATTAGGCAATAACAGTTGTGGCACATGTACCTGGAGTTGTGTGACTTTTTTCTTTCTTTTAGCCATGTTAGCTAAGGGGTCTATTTCAATAAGTAGTAACCTGAAAGCAAATTCAATGCAAAGAGTGTTTTCTATGACTGTAGTAGTACTACTGGTACCACATATTTTAGTCTAAAAGCATTAATGCAGACACTGAATGTATTTTGTAGAAACACCAGACTTTTTTTCCTATTCTGCAATTTTTTTTTTCCATTATGGAAGGCATTAGGAAAAGAATATTTAATACTAAAAATATAGTGACTCCTTTGAACTCAAATAGGATTGGCAGTGGGAATGAGGTACCATTTTATTTTAAATTCATGTTGTGACTGAGTACAATCCCTTCTTCCAGCCATAACATTCATCCTCAGGCCCCCAGTATAATAATGTTGTTTGATTTGTAAATTTTTAACAACCTGTGGTTTTGCAAATATAACTCCAATTCCATGTACTGGTTTGAGTTAAATTTATAGTATAAAAGAAATTGCCACTTTGAATGAATTTCTCTTGTAGAAATTCCAAATGTGGGTTTTCTAAAACACTAAATTCCCCCCCTCCATTGTGAAACATAACATGTGTTTGCAAAGGAAAACCATAATTATAACAGCAGTTTTTACTGCTCCATCTCGTAGTATCACTGCAGAGAGTATCACAAGGCTCATGTTAACCAGGCAGAGAGGAAGGAAAGGTCAAAATTTTCCATGAAACAACTTTTTCTGAAGTAACCCCCACAAAACAGAACAAAGAATGTTGTTGGGCATAATCACAGATCAGTGTTTTCTATTAACAGCAGTTTGTAGCAGTTCCAGGTACCATGGCAGTGCTCATTAGAGAGAAACTCCAGCACAGAGTGTTTTGAATTCCTACTGCTGCTGTTTACACTGTGTTTTGTCAGGGGCTTTGTCAGCTATTGCTCTGCTGGGTTTTCCTTGAGCTCTTTAAAAATCCCTCTTCAAAGTTACTTAGCTCTTAAAATCATAGTAAAACAAAGACCTAATATCACAGTTTAATATTTCAATTAAACTACACAGTAATAATTTGCATTAATTGTCGCTTATTAATTGCAAAGGACAACATCTTGTTTTGTTGTACTTAAAGATTTTATTAGTAACAGACACTTTTAGTTAGTGTTTGTTGCCCCAAGAGCTTTAGAGGAACTGATTTTCTGTCAGAAAAGATTGGAATCAATTGCATTCCTCCCTTCCAGATAGTGCTAAAACATTTATTTAAAGGTTTATATGCTCACCCTGCCTTATCTGTATTCCAAGTCACTTGTCCAATGAAATAAAATTCATTCATGCCTTCCTTCACTGTGTTATTGACAAAGTAAGCTTTATGTGGCTGGAAGCCAGAATTCTGTCTTTTGGGAATACCTCTCTCTAAACTTGTCCAAAAGAATTATTTTATTGCATTTTTCATGCCACTTCAAGTGTGTCTGGATGGTAAATCCTAGAAGCTGGGCTGTCTGTGACCATATCAGCCTTTTGAATTAGCAGCATGCACAGCATGATACAAGTATGAGATTGTCAGGAAGGAGTGTGTGTGGCTACACAGATTTTTAATTGAATATTTTTTTTTCATGTATTAACCTACATGACACTACTTGACTCTACTATTCAAAAACTAGGTCAAATAATTTTTTTTAAATGCCTGGCATTAAGCTGATGGAAGATTTGCCATCAATTAATGTTCTTTAGCCCATTCTCTATGCAAGAGCAATATGTGGAGAGCAAGTGCTAAAAACTGGTTGTGCCATGTTTCATTTGGGGAAAAGGAGCATCTGCAGCTGCTGTGTCCAGCCCTGCAGCCAGTTCTGCAGGAGCCACATCCAGCTGGCTGTCAGGGTGGAATACAGAAAAGCTGCTGTGATCCAGGTGGTTTCTCTTATACAAAAGATAGAGTAGGTCATTGCTGAGTTAAATACTTAACAAACCAGAGCAACCTGGCCTGGCAGCCACAGTGCTGCTGAAAGAGCCCAGAAGTGAGATACGTCCATGACCCAAGTGTCATTTCCCTTCTGTGTTGGGATAGAGATCTTGTAAAGCCAACCAGAGGGAGAGGTAAAAGTAGAATTCAACAGTGGTGTGCTGATTTGAGACTAGAATGTGGGAGAGGGAAGCAATAAGGTTACCATTTCCTCCTGTCACTCAGCAGATTCACAGAGCTGACCCTGGAGAGAATGATGTGCATAGAGGCACTAGGATATTACAGCACTTAATTCCACTACTTCCACCACAAACTAATTAAAAACCCTCTGATTCTACCAAACCCCTTCCTCTCTCTTTTCATTTCCTTTCCAAACAGGAATTCAGTTTAAATTTGACATCCTTTGGGGACTCTGAAATAAATAAGACTATTTGAGTTGTTCTAGACCTTTCTTAAACTTTCCTCAGAGAAACTATCCACACATTCAGAAACATGGATGAACTGAGAATTGAAAGCTGAATAGATCAAATTGTTTAAGTTCTCACAGCTAAGGGTGAAGAGGAGGCCAGGAAAGAAGAATTAATCCCATTTCTCTTACAGAAGCTGCCTTCTCTCTAAGGATGCTCATGAGATGAGCCAGCTTGGGGAAGCCCAGTTATGGGAAGAGGCCAACCCAGCAGCCCCCACAAGCCCGAGGTACCCTGTGCAAAGGACCTGGAGTGCAGAGAGTGGGAGCTCTCAGGTGTGCAGGCGAGACAAGGAAGAGAGGTTTGTTTTCTGTAGGCAGGACCTTGTTTTGGTCAGCCTGAAGTGGTCAGGTGTTGAGACTAGATGATTGATGTTGGACCCTTCCAGCTGTAATTCTACTATTCTATCCCAATTTTCCCTTTGCACAGCAGTGCTGTTTTGGGAGTAAGTGATATTTTCTACAATTGTCAGTTGCACACATCAGTCTAACACAAGCTTATGTGAGGACCTGAAGAAAAGAAAATTTGGCTTTGAGTAAGCAGCCTTCAATTTATCAGATTTGGACCTAAAGGTAAATGCTCAGTTCTATGATAAGCATTTCTCATCCTGCTAATGGTGTTAATCAAGGTATTAATTAGGTAGCAGAGTCTGACCTACAGCTTTTCCATGTCTGGCTTATCTGCCTGTGGCCAGTTGAGTCTGAACTGCTCTCCTGTTGCTACAAACAGGAAGCTCGTGAAGCCAGTAAGAAAACTTTCCATTTCATAGCAACAGTCCTGTTTCGTTTGCCAAAGAATATGAATAGCATTGCAGGCTCCTGAAAGCAACTCCAGCAGAAATGCCTGTGGATTTTGTGCTGATTCACTTCTGAGGTCATAAAGAAAGTTGGGTTTGTGACCACCCTTACTTTCTTTGTTGCCAGATGAAAATATAATAAATGGATCACAAATTTGGATAGCAAAGCAAATTTGGTGTACTAAGTAATGCTGAGCAGCAATTACCTTCCAGATTCTGGTTCTGGCAAGGAAGTTTTACAACTATTATATTAGTTACAGAATAGTCAGTCTACTACAGTTCTGAGTCATTCTGGGCTTTAAAAATGCCCAGCTCCAAAACAAATCTGCAGCACAGAATAAAGCTATTTGTATAATCCTATGTCAAATGCAAGCCAGTGCTGTCACACAGAAAGCAGACCTCAAACAGGCATTCAAGGATACTTTACCTTGTTTTCCTCCTTTCAGACAAAGACCCTATATTTAGAAATGCTTTTAATTAGTTGTAGAAATTATCTGAATGCTGGGGAAATCGGTCACAACTCTAACGCTCAAGGCTCTTAATTTTGAGCATGCCATTGAAGGCTATGTGCTCTCCTCCCTTGGCCAGCCCACTTTTATAACACAGCCCCATGAAGATTCACCACCTTGAAAAACAAGCTGGAGAAGTCAGTCACCCCCGGTGCCTTTTACTGGGAATATTTCCAGGGAAGCTTTCTGGACTTCATAAAGACAAACGTAAAATCAAGGCTCGTCAGCCCCCATCGGGAATGAGTCTCATGCTCAGCCCTACACAAAGCCACCAACACCCAACTCCTAAACCAGGATTGGCACATCTGTGCATCTCTTTTGTCAATTCTCCTTTTGGAGAGTTCCCCCACTCCTCCTGGAGCTCACAGGGAGCTGTAGCATAAATATTTCATAATAAATTGGCCTCTGCCTCAATAAGCAACCTTTTCCTTTGGTTTCTGTAAGCTCTCTGAGGTGATGCAGGTCTTGGCCCGGCCCAAACCCAAGTGACTCCGATTAATAAGCACTAAATACATTTCTCATAAGGTGAGAGAAATGAAGTCTTCGCCCCAATCCCTGCCCTTGGGGCAGACACCTTGAGGGCACACAGTGCTTCTCCAGCCCTTGGGGTGAAGGTTAGTGAGTGATACTGAGGGGCCTCCTCCTCGTCCTACACACAGCCATGGTACCGCCAGGGTGAGAGCTCAGGGCACAGGTCCCTCCTGCTGACCCAGGGGCAGTTGTTTCCCCAGCAAGCGTGATCTGTCTGCAGCAGGGAATGGAATTTCAGTGGGAGAATGGGAGCTCCTAACAGAAGTTGAACTCATTCACAAGCCAGGAGCTGTTTTGCGCTGACCTCATTTGCCCTCTGTTGTTACACATTGGTCCCAGCAGTACTATTTCACAGGCAGCAAACATTTAAAAATAGCTTCAGATATGACTAATCGAAGACAAAGTGTTGCTTTCAGCTGCCACTTGGCAGCTTTCACCCTTGTGGTGGGTAGGTGGTTTAAAGAGGTAGAAAGCAAATATTTGGATTCTGAAAACACTCTCACCGCACCTTTTTTATATTTAGATAAACTACTAGCTGAATAGAGGAATAAGATAGAATGTAAAAAAGATAATTTTGTGTTCAAGCCAACTTGCTCATGCAAAGGTGATACTCTCCTGATGGGCCAAAGTAATTTTCCCTATGACTATGAGGAAACTCAAACATGTTTATGTGGAGTGAGGACTTGGTAGTGGTTCTTTTAAGGGAGGAAAAAGAAAGATAAACTCCAGTGAGTTCTGAAATCTTTTTGTACTGATATTATTTATATGACCATTCTCATCATGTCTAAGAATGACAATAGAGGGAGAGGAAAAAAAAATCTATCAGGTAAGTGTAAACATGCTCTGAATCAGACATTTCCTGCCCTTGCTCACATGGGGATGAGCACTGGTACAAACAGTCCTTTATACTAGGGTGGGACAATACAAGTGCTTCAGACTTCTCAAACATCAGGACCTTTGATTGCTTGGCTTTCAAACCAATTTTTTCACCCTTGTACCAGGCTAGAAGGAATCCCCCACATTCCCCAGGATTTACTTGCAGGGCTGGGTTTCTATGGCCTCATGACCCTCTTCAAAACAAGTGATCTTTTTTCTTAGGGCAGGTCCCAGCACTTTTAAGGTTTCTTAATTTAGTTCACAGCCTGGTTTTTCAGATATGTTTATTGCAGACAATGCTCACACTATGAACAGTGAGCTATATAGGAGCATCCTCAACAATCAGTACAGATGAGACTTGCCCCTTGTCTTGTCTGGAATCAGTTCCTAGACAACCTTTGGCAAAATACAACGTTTTAGATGGTGAGGTTTGCTAATGGAAAAACCAAGCAGATGGTTAACAACCACCAGGAAGGACCAAAATCCTATTCAGGACAAGTCTTCTATGGGATGAAACTGCAACACTACAAGTCAGTCCTTCCCTATATAAGCGTTTGGCTTCAAATTCTACATTACACAGAGAAATTTGTGTTTTGACAGCATCTTCACTTATGCAGATGTGCCAGACTCTTGTACATAAAACAGACTATGGATAGGGTGAAACAGTCCTTCCCATTTCAGTGGTCTCAGACATGAGGATCATAGACACATCTGAAGGACTGTAAATTATAAAAATAAACACCTCACAGACATGATCTTTGGGATCCAGGAGGGAATCAGCTGCTCCTGTGTTCCCGCAGACTTCTGAGTCATCAGGTGTGCACAAAAATAGCTTTTACTGGAAAAGCAAAAGCCTCTCCAACTTTTTCTCTTAGCATTTCACAGACATGCCTAACCTTTTAGCTGGGGTGATCCTCTATGCTTCAACCGTTTTATGTTTTGTAATGAGGTGAAAGTGTTTCTCTAATTTACAGACATCTTCAGGTGTTAACTCTAGTTTTGTTTTCTGAAGTTTTGCTTATGCTTGTTTTCAGCTAGGAGAAGAAGCACTTGGGAAGTCTCCTAAACTCAGGTAAAATTTACTATATATATATTTACTATATATAACAAGAGACTACAAGGTAAAGTTCTCAAAGAATTGATTTGTTAGCTCAGTTTCAGACAGGACAGTTGAAGTGGCAAGTGAGAGTGGGACCAAGGAAAAAAGAAAATATTTCTTTAGGTCATCTGGAGCTCCCTTGCCCTACTACATCCACAAACTTCATGAATCGAGTTTTTTTTTAAGAAATACATAGCTCCCAGTCTTAACAATGAAGACAACAACTTAACAAAGAAAAATCAATAGTTAAGAACAAGTTCTTCTGAAAACAGACTTAAATTCTGAATGGTGTGTTTCTATATCTCATTGAATCTCACCAGGGCTGCTAAAATTGACTTCTTGTAACAAGTGGTACGGTGGATCTACATCAGAAAATTTCTGCACTGAATCCTTTACTTATTTTTTCTCCCAGTAAAAATAAAAAAAGGTAAATTTTCCAATTTATAACCTTAGGGAGGATTTCAGCACTGAAAAATAAACAAGTCTCCCAGCCTTCTTCCATAACATTTGGCAAACAAAGACCTGTCCAGAAACTACATTGCCTGTGTTGTTTTTGCTTATTTTATGAGGGGCTCCTCTAATGTCCAATTAAGACTATAAGATCTGAATTTGAAAGCCCTGAGTGCTCTTTGCTGTGAACGTGCTGAGCCAACCTTGTCTAACAACCTTTGACATATAAAGAGGGATGGTAATTGCCACTTTCATTTCTAAATGTTGTAAATGACAGCAAATTTGATAGGATCTACTGTTAGATCTTACTGTGAAAGGCAGACAGTTTCAGAGAATAAATGAATTTTCTTCTCCTGTACTTTTGGTTTACACCCCTTCCCCCCAGCAAATGTTGAATTACCTTAGATAAACATCTGTAAACATGAGCCTTCCTCTCCATTATCCACCTCCTATGTTCCTGGTTTATACAGAAATTAATAAACTCAGTCTATTTACCATACTACTTAAATTAATGCTTTTAATGCTCTATGCAAAAAACTTCATGGTCTTTTACTAGGAGTAAAAAAGGCATGGAATTAGGGAATGATCATCTTTAATGGGTCTGAGTTCAATAACAGAAACTTCTAGCCTATGAGTCTATGAACAGAAATGCCAGTAAACAGATTTGCAGAAGTGCTTGATTTGTTTTCCAAGAGCATTAATTTTCATTTTTATCCTGTTTATCCTTCTGTGTAATAATTCCTCATTCCTGATTTGGAGAGGAGACCCATGCATTATCATTCAGAATGCCACAAAATTCAATTAAGGGCTGGCTGCAGCATCCCTTCTTGGTTTGTGAATGATTCCAGTGAGGAAAGCGAATGACTTTTTCCATAACAAAATGTGCCTGCTAATTTTAACTGAGCAGACAGCCTTAAGCTATGCAAGCTATCATTAAACAATAAAGAAACATTAATAAAATGGCTCAAGGGGTAGTCTCATTCAGCCAGGGGTAAAACTATCCTTTGAACATTTTAGGGACCAAGGACATAAAGTAGTGTCACATCTCAGATAATGTTATTCTGCAGCCACCAGACTCCAGCCTCTGGAAGCCCAGCTTGCTTTCCAGGCTGGATCCAAACTGCCTGGCAATTCTGTCGTCTGTCAGTCAAGTGTCACCATTCTGCTGACAGCATTACAACCATCTTTACCTCAGAGGTGTACAGGCACCTGTCAGCTTGATGGAAGCAGTCTGTATATAATGATATGATGAAATGTTGATTCTGGTCCTCTGTCATCATTATTATCATTTTTATTATGTATGTTTCAGTTTACATTTCAAGATGACCAAAAGTTTCCAAGGCAAACTTTAATTTATCTTATTTAGAAACCCTGAGATATCTGTAAGCATCTGGAAAATGCTTCACTTTCCCCACAAGTACTTAATGAGGATTTTCTGACTTCTACTCGCATGATACATAGTCAGGTTTTTAATTCTTTACTTCGTGACTCGAGGGAGAGAGGCATGGATTAAATGTTCTATTTAAAAATACTTTGACACATTTTGTTGAAGCCAAGACAATTCTGTTGAAGTATTACCATGATTTACTTGAGGTAAATCAGCAAATAAATCATGTTGCCCCATAGGGCCACTCAGCTGAGCGTGTGTTTTATATACACAGAGCCCTATAGCGGCAGCAATTGGCACATTTCCTTCAAGTCAGTGAGAGATTACACAGTAAGACAGAGATACTTAGAGAGCTGCTGCTGGTGGTGTCTGAGCCCCTAGGCTTTGTTCAGGCAGCTCCAATCTGAATGGATCACTTCCATACCAACGGAAACAACAACAACAAAATCTCTGGAGTGCAATGTGAAGTGTTTTCCATTAATGGCAACATGAATGTTATTGCCGAGCCGTGTTACGCCAGATGATTGTATCCAGCAGAAGGTAATTTAATTCACCAGAATTTTCCCTTGCTTCCCCCTCCAGGTTAAAAGTCTGATCAGATGCTGGCTCTACATGCAAAATCATCAAGTGACTGCAGCAGCTCCTCTGAGAGCACAGAGCTGCATGAGGCAGCAGCTGGAACGAGCTCCCACTGCTGGGGAAGCAGACACTGGGGCTGTGGTTCCCCACTGCTCTCTCCAGCCCTTAGTTGGGGGGGGAAGCAGGGCCCAGAGCCAGAAGGAAAAGGTAAGGACAGCTGGAGGCTGTTGTGCCCACCATGTGTGTGCTGGGAACAACCTCACACTGGTGTGGCACATCCTGCAGCTGTGACATCCCTGTGGTGTGAGTGAGGCTGTTCATTCACACCAGGATATTCCTTGCACCAGTGGCCCCATCACCTGGCTCAGCACCTGCTCTGACAAGCTACAGAAAAGGGAGGTTGCATCCTGAGGTCAGAGCAAAAGCTTCTCAAACTTTTCCCTGCCTTCTGGTGCCCTAAGGAGGGTGAGAAGAGGCTTGCACCAGGACTTCTTTCCCAAGGTAGTCCCAACAGGTTATCAAACCCAGCCCAGAAGGGCCCTTGGCCACAAAGAGCCAAGAATCCTCTGAAGGGGACTACTTCTCATGACTGTCCTCAAACAAACCCTACCTGCTCTGGTGTCAGACTGCCCAGGCCTGTTGGGTCAAAAGCTCCAAGCCCCGCCTGGTCATTGCCTAGGTAACAAACCTGAGAGTTGCCAGCAAAGGGCAAGGGGACAGGGACCACACCAAGGCTGGTGCTATTCCTTAGTGCTTTGGCCTGCATCTGAGACAAACTATTTCTTTGCTCATCTACTGCAAACACTTAAACCCCTAAGGTTGAGTTTCTGGAAGGAGAAACCTCAGAAAGAGGGTGAATGCTTACAGAAACGTCCTGAGATATGCAATCGAGCTGCTAGGAATGATTAGAGTTGTCTTTGAGGTCTTTGATGCTTCATCCAAACTTCTGTTTACCTGGCATGTGGTGAATACTTTGGACACATTCATCTACCTGGGTCTGAAAGCATTTCAAAGAGCAGGTGTAAACGTTCATAAGCAAGGGATAGGTCAAGTCACTTGCCAGCTTTGTTGCTTCAGTGGATTAGAATTCAAGGGTGGGGTCCTTCTTTCCCCAAGTATTGAACTAAAAATTCTTGTCTACTTTCTAAAGTGATCCAAATCCTTTAAATTGCAGGTAGGAATAGATGAACAAAAGTGTTTTCACCTGCACACAGTTGAAAGCTAAAAGGGATCTTCAGCAACATGCACTTTCTCCCTGTCTTGATCAGGACCTTCAGATGAGAATTCAAAGGCTAATTTTCAAGGCTTTCCTCATGTGTGTTTGTGTGTGCCTGTGTTTTGGAGTGGATTAATCTCTACTGAACCTGATAAATCTTCTCTGAGAGAAGTTGATTTCTGATTTACACTCAGCTCCTGTCTGCATTATCAAAAGTACTCCTGATGGATCCTCCACACTCCTGAAGTCTTTCAGAGGGATTCAGTGACTCTCACCAGTTACTGGCAATTGGAGATCCTGCTAAGGGCAGTTTCCAGGATCCCACCCAAAGCTGACAGGATGACTGGACATGCACAATCAGTTCTGACTTGGGACCTGACATTTTCCAGAAAGACTTAAGCTTGGGATTTCTCTGGGGGAATTCCTGTACATAACCTGAGATACCTGGGCTGAGTACATCTATTCTGATAAATGCTTCCTAAAGTGGAAGCATTTCAGAATATTTCAGAATAATTCTAAATTATATATTTGGATAACTACATCACAAGGTGTTTGAGAAATTTCAATGAAAAACAAGTGATTAAAAAAGTCAGGAAAAAAGAAAGAACACATCTAAGTGTTTAGGGGTGCTGGTTTGCCAAAGTTACTGGAGAACCTAAATATGCTTTCAATTTCTTTGCCATTTTGAAGCTACTGCAACTCCAGTGAAAGTTCCTAATGTTATTTTTCCTCTCTTAACCTAATTAACAAACTGAAAATTTATGCAGTCCTAAATGAAATTGCTTTCTTCTAAGCACTGCAGAAGGAGTTATTGCTCATGTACCTATTAAAGCTTGGGTATCACTGCCAACGCTCCCCAGCAGCTGCAGTACCTGAATTCCCTCCCTGGGAATGATGCACTGACATTGCCCTTCTGAGGCCATGCTCACGCAGGATGCAAGCTGCTGACGTCCATTCAGGACAGTATCACCCTGCTCCATTATTCTTATTTTAAATGTTGAATTGCAGTTGTAAATTTTAGCATATTTACCTGCTGAACATTTAGAAAATCCTTGGTTTAGATATGTTTTTAAAGAATGAATAAAAAAGCTATCCCGAGATCCTTGGTTTTCATTTCATGAAAAGTTTAGGAACTCTTTTAATTAAGTTATTAAAAAACAAAATAAAATTGCTTAAACCATCTGAGAGGAATACCTTTTTTTTTCTTAAACATGATTTTTTGATTATAAATTTTTCAACAGAGTTGTATTAAAACAGGATTACTTGTTAACATGAATCTGCCATCACTTTTAGAGTGATATTCTAGAGTATTACTAGTACTGTGCTAATAGCTTCACAAGCACTTAGTTTCTCAAAAATAGATTTAACACATTTCCAAACAGAAAATGTGTGTATTATTTTGTGGTTTAAATCTGTTTTATGGTGATATCACTTCTAAAATACTGAAGGCATAAAATGGTTTATAGTCCAAAAGATAAACCAGCACAAGCTGCTATGTTGGAATATAAGGAAAGATCCGAGAAAGTGCTAAAAGCATTATTACAGCTACAGAATGGACTCATAAATCCTTTATGCAACTTGATCAGTTCCTCTTGGAACCACACTGTATTGTTTTCATAAATAAACACCCCAAGTTGCTGTGCACAGTTTTTCTGGGCTATCACACACTGCTTTTGTGCTTTAACAGGGTTTGTGTTAAATTGTAAACTACAAACATTCCCATGAAAAATTCTTGTTTCTAGCACACTGCCTGTGGATGCAGGCCATCCTTCCTGATGATCAGCAGGGCCCTCACACCCACCAGTCAGGCTCTCCCTGCTCCATGAAGTGCTGCACCTCACAGCCCCACTGGGAGTAGCTGCCCAGCGAGAGACTGGTTTCCTGACCTTGAGTTTGTCCATGGTAACGAGATTTAGGAGATAATTCCTCTCCACCTTTGTTTCTTTTTACAAGAAGAAGCAGTAGAGAATAACCATTTTTATCTGCTGTACTATTACAACTCCAAAAGCCTCCATAGCGTGGCCTGTCTTTTCCTGACTTGAAGGCAGTTCAATTGAACTGATTGTCAGCTGTGGCGGCCGATGGGCTCATTGATCAAGGGGCCATGAGGGCCCTACAGAGGAAAAGACTTTAAGGGGCATCCCCCAGGTTAGGGTGGCAGAAAAAGGCTTCTCCCACAGGATACCCTGTTCTGTTATGTTAATGTACCCCAGCTCTGTTCCCCTGGCTGGTTTACTGCCCCTGGTTCCTCAGTCACTCCCTCCCTGTTCCCCTGCTGGCTCCCATACCCTAACCCTGCCTATGCACCACCCCCTGCCCCCAAACCATTGCTCCCTGATGCTCTCTCTGCCCCTATCGCCCCCCGTACTTAAACCTGGACCCTCGCCTGATGCTCGGTCTTTGTCCCTGGAACCCTTCCTGTGTGGCCAGAATAAACCCCTCCGTGGAGCCCATACAGAGAGCCCTTCCTGCCTCTTTGCCATGACTCACATTTGGAGCTATCCGGGGTGAGCGTGTGTGTGTGCGTGGCATCGCCGAGAGGCTCTTTGCTGCAGACACAGAAGGTAGCTGCACCTACCACCCCCACACCCCCCAAAGCTACAGTCAGCCAAAGAGGGCAGATAAATTTGTATTTGTCCATTTTCAGTAGAATAGTTTAACCTTAGGCTAGACCATGACTTTCCAGCTCATTTTTTAAATGGAATTCTCTCCAGAAGATCAGCTGTCCTGCACTGGCTACAGCTCAGTGATTTAAGAAGCACAAAGTTGTACATCCTGTAGACTGGAGCCCCCAGAATGCCCTTGTTCTGGCTCTTCACACTTGTGTCACACTCACCCTCCTCCCCACTCAAGAAGATTGCAAAGATACCTGACAGAGAAAACACAGTTTGTCCAAAATATTCTAATGGCTTGGTTGAAGCTCATATTATGTGCTCCCCATTAAAATACAATCTGAGATTGTTAAACTTTAAGCACTGCTGTGGATAAAAATGAATTTTTTTTAAAAAAGCTGACAACTGTGTGAAGATGTGGAAGATGTGAAGATGCACTCTGGAGAACAGTGTGAAATGGAGTCACACAAAGGTAGTTTCAGATATAAGGACTCTTGAAAGGAATTACTGGAGAGTCTGTGGAGTCCAAGACACATAAAAAACATCTAGACTATAAATATTGAAAAAAATCTTCTGGTAAGAGAACAAAACATGTTAAGTGTTGCACCAGAAAAGAATGGAAATCTGTGCAGTATAATTATGCAGTTTATAATTCTGAATTAGTGACAGAAAGGTAAAAAGGGAAAATTAGTGTAGTTATCTTTTCAGGGCACTGATGAGAGGTATTCTTTAAATGTTCTTCCATGAGTCAGGATACAATATTGAAGTCAAGTAAGACAAAACCATTTGCAGCTCACCATTGTGCAGAAAGTGTTTCAGTCTAGGGAATAGGACAATTGAACCCATCTTTTTCCAGAAGAAAAAACCCATGGCTGTGTACTATAGACCACTTGGTACACAGATGGTGGTACCTCAGAGAACAAGATGTGAACAAATGGAAGGTTTGGCAATTGTGAGAAAAACATCTGTATAAGCTCTGAATGAACACTGACCTTGCTGCCATGGAGTGGCAATAATCTCAGCATGCAGCAGCAAATAATTTGTCCCAGAATGGTTTAAGTTTCTTAGCCTGAAGCAGGAATACCAGTCTCCACCCCTGAAATGACTCCAGGCTGTTCTGTTGCCCAGAGTATGGGGACTTCATGGAGAGAGAGACCAAAGAACTGTGAGTGCATGAGGATCAGCTGAGACTGAGGCCCTGCTGTGCTGGGATCCAGATGTACATGGAGTAGTCCCAGCTCTTCTCTGAGTCTCCTGCTGTTTACAAAGAGAGGATCATTATCTGTGTCTTGCAGAAGAATCAAGAGATTTGCTGTGAGTCTCAGATGGGCTGGAGCCAGAAACTCAGTACAAAGGCCTGAAAGTTGAACTTCAATTACCTAAAACCCAGAGCCATCCAGAACAGGCCAGTGGATGGAACACAGGACTTGTGGCAGAGCTGTGCTGGTCTGAAATGGCAGCTGGAGGAATGTCTGGAGTGACATTTGTGCAGCTGAGTCACAGCCTTGCATTAGGGCCCTTTTTTTGCCTCTCAACAGAGAGTTAAAGACATACTTTCATTTCATGTGTTGCAGGTTACAGATACAAGCTCTGTTGCTTGAGCACTAATCCAATGGTTTTGCACCTCCACTGACCACAGCAGGAACCTGCAGGAATTCAGACACAAACCAGAAGCAGTTTCTTTTGTGCCATAGTTTGAACCATTTCTGAGCACACAAGAGTCAAGACAGAAAAATGAGCAGCCATTTAAAGCATGTGCTGCTGTTAAGGCTCATGGGCTCTACCCATGCAGCAACTCTTAAGGATATAGTATAAAGTGGACAATAACACAGGATATTTCCTTGCCCTTGCATGCCACAAAAAGTAAAGTTTATAAAGAGTCTTTCCTTAGAAGCCATGCAACAGTGCATTGCTGCTGTCTCATTACATATTTAGAAGGATTCCTTCATAAGGGAATGAAAGAAAATTTAACCTTTTGCCCCATAGCCAAAAGGAAAGTGCATACTGTTTCCTGTATGAATGGAAAGCAAACACTGAAGAAATAAAACTGGATATATAGGAGCTACCATGGCATATGCCCATGCACACTGACAAGGCATAATTTAAAGAGCTGTGGGGCTGCTGAAGCTGAGGTCACTTTTGTTGATATCTGTTGAAAATCACTATTACATAACTCATACCACAGCACAGAAAGATGTCAGAGAGCAGCAGCAAAAACACAGCTTGGAAAGATTTGTCTTCACAGATGGTCTAAATTGTACCACAGAGCACAGACTGTGTTTTCTCCTACAGCATTTTGCAGGTTGTGTATCCTGTATTCCCAGCTATAGAACTGGGAGATGGATCCTGAAATAACTTCTTAGTGCAAAGTTAGCAAATATAAAACTAGTAAATGAGCCTCGACTCAACATGACTTTCTCTGGGTACCAAACCATGCCTTATGCCAGGACAAGCTAAGATCTACCAGTTCTGTTGTGACATTGCAGATACCACAGAAAACAAACAAGCAAACACTGAAGGAGTGGATATATTGGTCAGTGTTCATCAGGGTTGGCTGACAGCTTTTTACTGAGACAGATGTGCTGAATTAGGTTTGGTATATTCAACTTTGTTTCAAAAAAAATGGGCCTGCATTGCAGCTACATGAACATGAAGGGTCATGAAGCCAGCAAAGTCCAAGGAATTACAAGACTTTTTTGAGGACTCCACACATATTGAAAAGTACCTTGAGAAATCTGTGCCACCCTTCATGGCCTCCACAGAGTCATTCTGTTTTCCTCATGGACCTTTCTTTTGCTCACAGATTACCTTTAGGATTCATATTACTTCCTCTGCACTGATTTTACCCATGAAGGAGTATGGCTCCCTTCAGCAGCTGGTTTCTTTCTTCTTCCTCAGCAGATTCCTTAGTATGTTCACATTCTAATGTGATGCATTATGTTTACTTTGATTGTCTACTCGTCAGAAGTAGTTTTGTCCACAATCCTGTGAATGTAACACTTCCCACCAGCTTAGAAAAAGAAGAGCAGAATTTGCTAGTACCTTTTCAGTAACCCATAAATATTCCTTTGACTTTTATTTGTGTAGCACCCCCTGAAAAGTGTGGGGTCTGAGAGAAAGTTAGAGCCAGTCCATAGTCTACTATAAAAATTAATGGGGAAAATAATGTTGCTTACAAACCAAGGAAGCTGCACTGTATGGGAAATAGAGCATGAAAAGGATTTGTGCTGTGATGTCAAGATTAGAGAGAATAAGCAACATGAATTAGCAAGTGGAATGCAAATATTGTACATTCAAATGTAACTTCAGTGTAATATCAGAGATATGGGTGAATAAGGAATTAGAGCATTTCTAAAATAGGATTCAAACTGCTCCTCTCTGCAGGCTGGAGCCCATGCACTGTGGCATAGGTGGCCCCAGCCTTCACTGATCTAGAACAGATGCTTCCTCCTTACTCTTTTTTATCAGAATTTATTGCATGAAATTAGAGATTTTGTTTATGCAGATACATTAAGGTCAGTGACTTGCTCTCAAGAACATGTGGAGGTGGACATGTCTTGGCTTTGGACAGAGAGGGCAGTAGCAAAGCAAAGCTAAACCACAGGTCCTTCTGGAGGGGTGAGGGCTGAGCAGCTCCTCTGTGAGAAGGGGAGAGTGCCAGTGAGCACCAGCTTGGCTGCTCTGGGTGCAGGGGGAGCAGTAACTACAGACTGCATGCCCAGCCTTCAGCAATTCTCTCTGCACTGCCTCAGAAGACGAAAGAACAGGGCATCTTTTAATTGAGATGAATTTTTCTAAAGCACTGTTGTTTAGTTTAAAGACTGCAAGGCCACCTTGCATCTGAATGTGGAGCCCAGAGTTTATATATATATATCATGGTGCACTTACAGAAAAGCAACTATTTAAATGCTTTACTGAATCAGGGCCATGATATACTAAAAGCTTTCCATAACTGGAGGGGTTGGACTAAGAACCTCCTGAATGCAGACAAGAAAAATAAGTTTTTTTATGTAAAAAACACATTTTTTTAAAGGCTTTACATGTCTTATGGGCTTGGAGGAAGGAGTATTTCAAAGTAAGAGAAAATGTTCATTTTCCTTCAATTCTGCATGAACAGAGCCTATATTTCTAAAGGAAAGGCTCTAGGTCTCAGCTTGTCTGTGCCATTCACGTCCAGTGGTAAATTTAAGGATGATCATCATTACCTCCTCTTTGCCAGACTCTCCACTTGTCTTGATCTGTGAACTCCAGACTTGAATACAAAAATGAGAGATATAGGGCTCACACCATAAAATTCCTTCCTATTTTCCCTTAATTTGCAGGTTTAATGGCACAGAAATTGTCTTCTCTTACCCTTATTACTTGCCCTTTCCCCTGTAAATGGTGTAGTTGGATTGCAGTGACTGCACTTGACTCAACAGCTGCTTTCTGTGTGCACTGTGCTTCTCTACTCGACCCAAAATCATCTCAGTACTTCGTTTTTGGAGGTGTTTTATTGCTTTTCCTTAAGGAAATTAATTCCTTCCTTGTAGAAGAAAGCCAGCTTCTGTTTTCCACTTGAGTACTTTTTTGGGCAGAGAGGGGAGGAGGAATGAAGTGGGTGATTTGGGTTTTTAAATCAATAAACTGCCAAACTACAGTACTAGTTCAAAAGGGCAAGTAGGTAATTTTCTCAGTAGAAAATATAGCTACATGTATCTAAATCTGAGACATTCATCAGCTCCTTTATAGGATAAGACAGGGCTCAGAAATGATTTTCTGTTTAAGTACGTAAGATCAAACATGTTTGTCATTTTAGCCTTCTCTTTATTCTATCTGATTTCAACATCTTCAGACAGACTCTCTTTAGATGTCATTGCTTCAAGCTTCTGCTTTTATCACATTAACCACTCTTCATGAGCTTTTACACATCAAAATGTCTTTAGATACATTGTTGAAGAGAGCATACTTGTGAAGACTTCAATAAAAAGTTAAGTGAATCTGTGCCTGAAACTTTGTACAAACACACTTAAAGGAAATAAAAACTTGAAAAAAAAATGAAACCCCAAACAAAAATCCACAATGCTTCACTCATATTTTGTTTTTTCAAGAAGAAAAAAGATATTTTCTTTATACACAGCTTTGTGTGCAAAACCCCAGACACGGCGAGCCATCTTGTGCCTATCAGATCCTTATGGAGCTTAATACTTTTGTGGTTTTGAATTCTTTTCTTCCTGCTCTAGGCAGAGGGTTACACCAAACTCAGTAGTTAGGAAGACCTGCATATTCTTATGGATTGTCTAGGCCCTTACTGAGCCACACCTTCAGGTATGTATGGATCCTGCTTCTATTCAAGTTTTTGACTGGAGAAAATTCTTCCAAGCTAGAAGAAAGGGCTGGGATTTCCTCTACATTGTTTTAACTGAGGACAGACTTAGCCCTTGAAGGGTCCTTTGGCCATTCCCTCACTGGTTGCCATCACTTGTGCTTCACCAATATCTTGCAATTAACACTAACAAACTTGGAACAGTAACAACACGGGCATGGCTTTGAAGCTCTCTCATCCCTCACACAAGTGGGTTTGGACTCACCTCTGTCAGAAGAGTGTGTTTGTACTTGGGAACAGACTGGTTCCAGTGCACACTAGCAGTGTGGGATCACAAAGGGACACCAGCAGGATGTTTCCTTAGCAAGCGTTTCAGACTGGCAGGTTTCTTATCAGTTTCAGATTAACTTATTTTTGAGATAAGGCTGCTGCTTTTGCCACAGCTGCTTGCAGTCAGACTGGAGTGAAGGACTGTTAGAAATCAGCTCCAGAAGCATTTCAGGGCATGTTTGTGCACATGCAGGTAGATGGACTGATGATGAGCTGACCAGCCACCTGTCACCTGTGGTGGGGAACTGTAGCACCAGGATTTGCTACAAGACAAACTTCCTCTCTTTCATCAGCATCCCTGGGGTGTTGGAATCTCACTGAAGCACACTCCATGACACTGATATGACAGCATGTTAAATAAGACAAAGACCAGTCACTATATTTGCATCACCAGGTCTAAGGGTCAAATGCACCCAGCTTGCTCAATACATTATCCTGCATTTCCCTCAGAATAACTGGAGCTTTGTTTGAAAAGTGTCTACTTTAATTCCTTGCATTAAAAAAAACCAAAAAAACAAAAAACCAAAACAACCACCAAACAAACAAACCAAAACAATTAGAAAAGAATACTCACACGTATCTGGTCATCTCCCATGTTCTGCTGTGGAGCTTGTCACTCAGAGGAGGGAGGGCACTTGCGAGTGGGTGAGTGGAATTTGTGAGTAGAACAATAAGCACTACAGGGGTATCCAAGATGGAAATCCATAGGCTTCCTTGTTAGAAAGGAAGGATGCATCTCCTACATCTTTGGCAAATATTTTCTTCCCTGTTCTGTAGGTGCCTGAGGAGCACACAACCCCCTGCTCTCAGCTGAGTCCAGCTGCACAGCCCACTCCTCCCATACACTATTTTCAGAGTGTTGTTGCCTGGAGGAAATATAGAGCAAAGGTGTTATTAATCACTAAGAGCAGTTTTCCCTCAGCCATTTCAAATCTTCCATTGCAGAATGTCCCATAATGTCTCAGCTGTTAGCAATCAAGTCCCAAAATGACCAATTCACAGTCCTAAGCAGTTCTGAAATTAAACACCCAACATCTCATCCCTCAGAAACAAGACTAAAAACACTATTTGTCAAAAGTCTAACAAAAACACCCCACGTTCTCAAATTCATGCAGTGTGATGATAATGAGCAGTACTCTATTTTTTTAGAGTTTAATCATTGATGTCCCTTAAATATAATTGCATAGAACAGAAAAATCTTGTATTTAAAATATTGCCATAAATGAGACCCAAAGGAACCATTTTTTCTTAATAAAATGCAGAAAATCTTTGAATTCAGAAGACCTAAATGGTTCAATCGTCTTCCATTTTCATGCTATGTAGAGAAGACTTGGAGCTCAGAATGTCATGTTTTTTCCGCTCCTCTTCCCTGTTAATTTGATAGTTTAATTGTGTGACATACATGAAGCACCTAGGACTAATGGTAAGTAGTTTAGTGTTCTACACACACTGTGTTGACTTACATAGGGATGGGTTTGTAGATAGAAACAAAGAAAAGGACATTCAGTGGCTTCACAGACAAGGGCACTTGGCATGCATGAGAAAGGCACAGTAGCAAAGCTTTCTTTTTGAGAGCTGTTTTCTACCAAGTTTCAACCTTGATCACAAGCAGTTCTCAATCCAGGCTGATACTGTTTAAAAAAAGGGTTGTTCCTGATAACCTGGTTCCTTGATTCCCAAACTGGGGAGGGAGGAGGTGTAGGTGAGCCACTGGGACAGAAGCAAAATTTCCCCCTGAGACAGGGTGAGAGACAACAGCCAGTGCAACATGACTGGTCATCACCAGTTCTCGGGTTTGTTTACAGCTGCAAGCAAAAGTAAAACCAAATTGCATCTGGGAAAAGCTTAGAAGAAATCCCTAGGAATTTAGCTGGAAATAAAGGAAGGAAAGGTCTTCATAAGTGAAGAAGGAGTTGTGGTGACACTGATTGCTGAGTTCACCCAGTAACAGCCTGCTGGTAACAGTGTGCACTGTACTCTGACACTGGAGACAACATCTTGGTTATATAAGATCACTTGCCATTTCTTGATAATTTTTTTTCCCAGATTTACATGTTTTTAGGCTCTGAATAATCTGTCTCGGTGATGTGTAATCCCAGTTAGGTTTATGTGCAAAAGGTGATTTGTATATGTATGTGTGCATCAGAGGTTTTGTCTGTGCTGGCCCAGAAACTGCACCTTTGAGGTTTGCTGTCCTCAGCAATGTCTCTGTTCCCCATCCTGCCTCTACTCCCAAGGGTGCTCCCATGCTTCAAGGCCAGCCCCATCAGGGACACACCTGACACCAGTGTGCTCATATGGCTACCCAAGACAGCTGATCATCCATCAGAGAAGTCCAGAATCATCCTCACTTACACCTTCTTATGAAGAGTCATATGCCAGTTAGAAAAGGGGAGGAAGAAAAGGAAAATGGAGAGAAAATAACCTGCAATAACTTAGGATAAAATTGTTACCTTACAAAGAAGATGTGTGACACCCAGCACACCAAAAGGTATTACTTCCTTAAAGAAGGCTGGTCTTGAATATCATGCACTGAATTTTGTACAAGATTAAATGCTAATAGTCAGATCAAATGTGGATATATGAGATGGGAGATGAGACTGGGAAATTGCTTGCCAGACTGAACAAAGAGGAGGACAGCAGTAAAGTTATTAGCTCAATTAAGGAGAAAGATGGTTTGATGAAAACCTATACTCACAGAAATAAATCAAGTGTTTAGAATATTAAAAAAAGAAAAGACTTAAATCTGTGGACAGCTTTTCTCTGACATCCTCTATGCCAATGTAACCTAAAGAATTCTGTGTTTGTGAATGAGTATTACAAGAAGTTATCTGCAAAAAATAAATACAACAGCATTTAGCAGCCTTTCAGTATTTTACAAAGAGTTACTCAAATGGATCACACAGATGGGAAATTGCTGTTATCCCTGCTTTTTATGGACAGGAAGGGACAGCACTCATGGCTGCAGCTTTCCCTGTTCTAACCTGCATCCCTCAGGCTCAGGGCAGTACATGGCTCTCCTGATGCTCATCCCCTCGTGGGCCAGCTGTGAGGCCATGAACTCTGCTTTCAAGATTGATTTCAATGCTGAAGCATTAAAGCAGCATTTTAGGTACCAGTGATCCCCAGTGTAAGATATTGGTGGATGTTTATGAAGCATTTTCTTACATCCCAGTCTGTTAACTTTTCATTAATTCAGGGATAGCACTAGAAACATAAAATGTGTAACAATGGATTGCCTACGTGATAACTGAAAAAGAAAAGAAAATAAGTATCTTAAACTCCAGAGGCCTGCACTAATTGACCTGACATGCTTATTAAGCAGTTTTGATCAGAAATAATTAACATAGTCCAGCTAGACCAATTAGAGCTCAGAAAAGGGAAAAAAAAAAGAAATTGGAACATTGTAGAAGCTTCAGTTTGAAGAGCATCATTTGCAATATGAAATACCAGCTGATTCAGCAAACAAGTAGGAGTTCAGGAAACAAGTTATAACCCATGACCCAAGGAAATAGTAGATAAACTGAAAAGACATGACAAGACGTTTTCTTCATGGCAGACATGCAGAAGACATTTAAAATGTATTATCACCTCTAGAAGAGGTGGGCAGAAGACAGAGTAGTTTAGCTAGTGCAGCAGCACTAAGAGAATGATCTAAGTGTTGGTTCCACACTGGAGGCCCTGTGGATAGGTGACAAAAGCAGCCTGTGGGAAGCCTGCTTTGGAAATTTACCCCTGAGAGACACTATTAGGGATTACTCTTTGTTGTTTCCACTGCAGAAGACTGGAGATCTCAAATCTAACTATCCTAAATGCAAAGGAAGAGAGAACTCTACTCACACACCAAACAGCGAGTGATATCATTGCCAGACAGAAAAAGGTCCCCCATATGCTTTAATTAAACAATCTCAGTATCTCTGCTGATGAGTTTCCATTCCTGTTTTCAGCTGCAGGATGGCATGGCCTGTCCCAGGCACACCATCCCCAGATTCACATTCCAGACAATCCCCAGCCATGTGGTGCTGCTGAGCTGTGTGCCAACGTGCCCCTTCCTGAGACACCTTCTGTGAGGCTGGGCACATGGGAGGGACGAAGGAGCACTTGGATATATTAGCAGGAGGAGTATCAAGCTGCTGTGACAATGAATTGTACAGATTTAATTTTTTTCTGGCAGAAAGTTGTCTTGAGAATTTGAGCAGGTGCACAGAGAGACTGATTTTCAGCACAAACATTTTGGTCTGTAGAGCTGAGATAATATGGCCTCAGGGAGAACTTCTAGTAAAACAGTACATGAAAACCTCTGTGAATGGAAGGTTCCTGCCACAGAATATCACATATATAATGTCCTATTTAGGAATTTAACAAATGTCAAGGGGATTGGTTAGAGGTTTTGTGCTTTTGTTTGTCCCACTCATACCTGTTTTCACAAACAGGTGTATTCCTGTGTGGATAACACAGGAAGTTGTCAGATCCTGTAGGAAACTTACTGCTAATCTCAGCATCTCAAGGTGCTATCTTGAAACTTCATCTTCTCTTAGTGGCACCAGAAAACTAATTCCTCTATGCACAAAATAAACAGCTTGAAAATCTCAAACTTCATTTGAACATGAAATAGTCAAGGAAATTTTTTTCATCTTAAACCTTGATGCACACTTTGCATTCTTGCACATCCCCAAAATTCCTGTCATCTCAGGGAATGTGGATTTCAAGGCTTGGATTCAGTTGGACTGACTAATTACTTGTGTTGTAATGATCAACCTGCTTAATTTATCACTTCTTTGAACATTTAATTAGCCAGCAGTGCAAGACAATTTAGTTCTGAATTAGGATAAATTAAAATGCTAGCTTTGCAGCTTTAAGGATATGTGAACCACCACCAATTGCTGCTATGAAAACATTCAACAAAGCAGAGAGAAGAATGCAAAGATCTCAGCCAGGTTAATGATTCTGAAGTAACAGCCTTTGAAAAGCGAGCTGTGAAATGTGTCTGTTCCATCACATGTCAATCTGCCTATGCTGAAAGATAAAAACAAGAAGCAGAAAATGGTGATTTCCTCCTCCTCCATGCTCGGGTCCAGCTCCTTCCAGTGCAGGAGGCTCCTCAGGCCACCCACTCATCCACTCCTACCTCTGTGTAAGTGGGGTCCCAGTTCAATCCCTGCACGCATCCATTTGGGGCAAGGTCCATGTTTTCCTATAAGCAAAGCTGTAATTCATATTTATAAGTACTCTGAAACTGCTTTGGAACCGCCCTGGGATCAGACAGCTAAATGTTCTCGAACTGATAGAGAATAATAAACCTGAATATAGAGCTTTAATAGGAAAAATGAGAAGTGGAGATGGTTTAAGATTAGTAATCCATGGAAACGCTTTTGTGCAGATACCCAAACTGCTTCCATTATGTGTGCTGTCATTTGGCTTCCATGACTAAGCCATTGTAATAGACTGAAAAGGACCATGGATAACACATTTAAAAGTGCTAAAGAAACCAGCTCTAATTCTTGCTGGTTTCTGAGAGTCTCATTCTCAGCCTTGCACCTGCAGCACACATTCAGGTGCCTTCTTCGTATTTTTTCAGAATTACTATGGAAAGGATGAGACTCTTGATATCTTTTTGTGTCTTGATATCTTGGTCAAAGCCACGAAAGGAAGAATTGACTGTCCAAATCCTTGAGCTATTTTGACCTCTGAGAGTCTTTGTTCTTGAGGTGTTTATTCAAGTTGTGAGTACACATTGTTGGTAGAACAGAGATGAGGACCAGTGAATGCATTTCTTTCTTGTCTAATGAATATAACTCTACAACTACAACCACCAGTGAGATGCAAATGCATTCAGGATCTCCTGAAGAGCTCTGAGAGATGCCCACATACATCAGTATCAGACATCAACTGATACAGAAACCAGGGGTGGCAAGCAGCAATACCAGTTCAGTTCCAAATGATTCTGACTACACTTTTCAATGGTGTATGTAGGGCCAATTAGTCCATTTTTAATTGTTTGCCCAAACTATACAATCATATAATTTCATTAAAAAGGCTTCAATTAAAGAAGAGAGAAAAAACTTCCCATCAGAAAGCTATCTGTACACATATTATATCTGCACACCCCATACATGCACACTGTATAATCAGGCATGCTCAAATTAGAGATGAAATTACAGCTTTTCTGTTACCATGAGAACAGCAACATTTCTCACAGCCTGTTAAAATTATTAACTCAAGGAGCTTATATCTTTTTAAACTTCATTATTATTTATCTAGGGTTGTACAAGCTTTGTCTGTGCCCGCACTAGCCAGCATTAATCACATCTCAAGTGAACTACTGCCAGCATGGAGAGAGCCTCCACCACTTTTTGCCAGCCACTATAATTAGCTTTTATCCTTCTGTTGTCTTTTTTTTTTTTTTTCAGTAGCCATGTCGGACATTAGTGTGGAAACTCCTACAGTGAAAAAAACCAGAAAAGTTCACAGGAATCTTACTTGCTCACAGCAGTGATCAAGTTCAGCGGTGTGGGGAAGAGGGATGACGATGAGAGCCTGAAACCCTTTCCTCGCAGGCAGTAGCGGTGCAGGCCTCAGGGAAGGCATGGCCGCCCCAGGGCCCGCGGTTGCCATGGCAATGAGCAGGGAGGCCAGCCTTGCTCCGGCAGGACCAGGCCTGTGTGCTCTCCCGTCTGGTGGTGACTTGATCCTCTGACGCACAGCCTGCCCTGTCCTCTCCTTCTCACCTCAGCAGCAATTGGAACAGTTTCTTTCAGCAGAGAGAGGGTGAGGAAAAGCCGCTGTGGGTGTTTGGGTCAGTGCAAAGGAGATTAACGGCGGGAGCTGGGTCTGAACCAGAGCTCCTGTGGGCAGCGGGTGCTGGTGGCAGAGCTGGCCTGATTCATGCTGCACTTCATAGGCTTTACGTGTCCTGGTGACTCAAAGGAGATGGAGGGCACATTTGGAAAAATGGATTCCAACTGCCTTGTTACCTGCTGACACCGGAGTCACTGTAGCTGCCTGGGCAATCCATCACGCTCTGGCTCCCACCTAGCTGCCAGCTGTCAGGTTATTCCAGGAAAAGGGGACTCATTTGGCCGTGTGTCAAGAGGAAACACAGGTGAATTCCAGTTTGCGGCTGCTCGGCTTAGAGGTGTTTCAATCTTTCTTCATGACATGCTCATCATTAGACTCCTGCTGCCATTTCAAAGCAGGACAGATAAAAGTTTTAGGATTTCAGAAGTCAAATTCACAGAGTTCCTTGAAAATTCTGATTCTCTTCCCTGTTTAATTGCTACTTAGATACAGTCAAACAGATGAACTGTGTTGTCTCCTTTGGTTTCTAGCTGTGACTATTAGACCAGCTCAAACAGAGACAGTGGCACAAGCCCTGGAAGGAAAGTGAGTGATTGGCAGCACACCTTGGGACACCCGAATGGCCTCCCTGGCTCTGCAGATGCTCAGAGGGACCACTAGACATGTGCAAAGGTTGGGCCACACACTACAGTCTTGCATTCTGCAAGTTCAATATGAGTTAGAATCACCCTGGATTCCTATTCTTTCTTTCTTTCTTGTTTTTCTGGGGATGAAAATAATCCCTGTAAAGAGGCCCTGCACTTGTTGGTTTTCAGACTCTCGGGGGCTTTGTGCCCAATGTCTGCACAGCAGGGCCTTCATCAGGAGCTGAGCTGGAGGCCACACTCAGCTGTCCTGCTCTCAGAGCAACTCTTGTGCTTGTAAATCACAGAGGTTAGTGCAAACAGCTCAGAGGTGTTTTCCAATAAATCTTTGCAACCTCATCGTTTTAGTTTTGCTTGGGTCCTTAAAAGGTGCAAAATATTCCCAGAGGGAAAAAGACCTTATGATTGGAGAGCAGCCCTTTAAGCCTCACCATAACCCATTTTTAAGTATGCTCAGGCATGAGGCAGGTGGACATTGGTTCCAGTACAGCCAGGTTATTACAACCTGTCCCCCAACCATGTAACATTTGATGTGTGCACTTGACGTGCATTTTACCTGTATGAACAGGGCCCTGTGTATTTTCTGCAGCATTCACGATATAGTAAACTAAGCTGACACTTCTCAATACTACTGGAATCAGCAGTTTTTAAATGGCTTTGTATTACTTGGCTATCAGATTTTTGGTTACTTGTAAATCCAAAATTTCTTCTTACCCAGTGCTTCCAGTATTTCTGCTGCCTCATTCTCTAAAGGCTCTAAGGCTTTTGTGATCAATAGCCACTTTTTGTTTTGAAAACAGAAGTAGGATAATGAAGATATGTTCATACCAAGTATGAGGGTAAAGATAAGATGAAGGAGGAATATCTCAATAGATGAAAATAGTTTTGAAGATAAGGAATGCCTGTGAATTCAGGGGAAAATAATAAGATTCCAGAGATAAAGTAAACTATAACAATCTTTATGATAATGGGAGAGGAACACATTAAGAATTTTATTAGCAAGAACTACAAAAATTAGCTCTCTCCATTTTCATCTTAGAATCAGTGAACATTTTGTTTTCATAATAAAAACAGCAATGAAAAGAAAATTGGACACAGGGCATTACACTTTTTCCTCTGGAGGGGAAGATGATTTCCCCTCTCTGAGGAGTAATGTGGACAATTAAGGCTGTAACTCTGCAGGACACGGTGCATGTCATGGGTGTGCCATCTCACCCACAGGTCCCTCCACTTCCCAGCTCCCAGTGCATTTGATGAGCATCACCCTGGGGGAGCCCATCTCCCCAGCTAGCCACCCCAGAACAGGAATCATCAATATACTGATAGACGAAGGGGAAATTTTTCCTTTATTCCTTTTCTGTGCAGTGACTACAAATGAACCTGGGGCAGGAGTCTGTATCCACAGGGTGTTCCTGGCAGATGTGACACTGCCCAGCCTGAGCAGGCTGTGGAGTACCACAGGATAACAGACACGGTACCTTGAGCTCAGGGAGAAAAATGCTGTGCCACACTGACACTGCAGTGAGGGACTTCTTATGGCCTCCTCCCTGCCTGCTTTAATAATCAGATAAGGACTTGGGGATTGCAGAGGAAGTATGAGTGGCAAAAAGACTCGCTGGATGCAGTTCAAGATAGTAGAAAAATCCTAGAAACAGAGCCACTGGTAGACCTGAAGGGAGCAGAAAACATCTGGGAACAGCTTTGGATATGTTCCCGAAGCAGAGGGGAGAAATTCTGCTCAGCTTGACTGAGTCATAGGTTCAGCCTGAAGAGCCAACATGTTTGGCACTTTAGGTAGTGACTCAGTTACTAGAGTGATTTTCTTAATCTCTGACAGGAAATGTAAATACTATAAAGCATTTGGTGCAAGAACAACTTGCACCTCAGTCAGATAAAACCTGAGAGAGAATTTAGAAATTTACTGTCAATTCACCATTAACTTGAATTCAGACCCCTGAAGTTTTGCAAAATGACAGTCACCACCTGGAGCTGCAAGGCTGTAGCTGTGATATGCTTCAGGATTAGAGATTCCTACATCTTTAGATTTTTTAAAATACTTTTCATCAATCCACATCATCTGCGTCATCCCTTCTCAGCCCCATCCTAGAGATGTGGAACTTGAAGTTCATGAATGCATCATTGCCAAAGCCCAAACCGGGTTCCAGTTGGCTACTGAAGCCTCACTCTCTGGGATATTTTCTCCCATCTCAATAAAATGTGCATCGTAGTTCAAGACCAAAATGCATCCCCTTGTAATGATCACTATGCTGCATTTTGAAGCCCATTTATCACTTCTCAGGAGCCATTTGTAATATTATAACTTTGCTCGCTCACTCACTGTAAAAAAAATTAGCTGTTTCCAACATCTAATTGTGCAAGAGTAGACTGTGCTCAGTGATTGCTCCAGCTGCCTTGCCAATGAGTTGAAACACTTTTTGCTAGGGCCATTAAGCAGACTAGAGGAACATTCAGGTATGTTTAATGCTCAGGAAATCAGTACAATTGAATTCCAAGGATCAGAGAGAAAACAAGTAAAATTAGAAAGGTTGATGAAATGAACAAGGGAAAATGCTCACATGTTGCTCAAGAACCTGAGCTTGTAAAATGTGGCTTTGGAATTTTTTGCAAGCTTGAGATGTAGGAGTCTTATCCTGGATCAGTTTATCTACTCTATAGCCTTGGTATAAGCACTAGCTCTAAACCAAGAGACTGCATCCAGGGCCATTACAGCTCCTGAAAAGCTCAATCAACCAAAAGGACACATTTAAGGTTTCAAGTTAACTGAATTCCTGGATTCCCAGCACTGAAGAGTTAACTGAATGTGGCATCTCCGCATTGCAGAGGCCCAGTCAGTGCCCAGGCTCAGATAAGATTCAGAGTATTAGTTTAGATGTCGTAGGTACTCAGTGTTGTAAGTGCTTCGAGCTGATGTTGAATGAGGTCAGTTGATAAAGACTGGTTTCCTGTTCAAATGTAGACAGTGAATTCTGGGGGTTTCTGCAGTGAGGCATGAGAAAGACCAATTGACTTCTAAGCTACTACAGAACCATCCTGTCAATACTCCTTCCCTTTCATTGCTCTCCTTCCTTTCCAGATATGGAGGAAGAGCTCACATCTATGTTTTGGGTAATACCAGCTGTGGCAACTTATCCCAGAGAAGGATGTCCTCCTTCAAGTATTCCTGCCAGCAGGATTGTGTTGGGTGAAGGCCAGTGAATTTCTCTTCAGGCTGCTCTGTGATGTCCAAGAGAAGCAGTGCCTATTTGCTCCATATCTGTGCCTCCAAACCCAGCACTGAAAGCCATCTCATGGTAACCAGCAAGGTTAACCATCCCCTCTTCTCTTTTGGGAGCCTTCTACATTTTAAAGAAGTCACAGGCTGGCATACATGGCTGCCATCCCTTTGAATCATTAAACTGCTATGGATCTAATGTATTGCCCTTGATTATGAGTCCTCTCTCTTCACCAAGCAGTAAATAAAGGCTTTTGACTTTAAACACAGCTCAGATATGTCATGACTGCAAACAGCCTGCTGCTCTCTCAACATGTTTATCTAATTTCTGCAGAAGTAAGAACAGAGAGCAAGAGAGCAGATGGTGCAGCTATCTCAGTGCAGAGAGTACAGGCTATGGATGCAATATGTACACAGACACTATTTTCTAATTCAACACTACAATTACTATGGAGAGGATTTTATTTTTAAACCGCAGCTTAAATAAGATGATTGCTTCAGACCACATAGGCTCAAGTGCAGCTAAAATAATAGCAAGCCTTTTCTCCAGACAGGAGGGATAATCCCAAATAGATGGGCTAAGGTGAGCAGGAACGTGGGACAAAGCAGCAGAGCAATAAGGTACTGAAGAGAAAAGGGATTTCCAGTACCACCTGTAACTGAAGTGTCCCCTCAAGAAAAATGTTTCTCCTCCTCTTTAGAAAAATATTGGAGTGGTGGGAGAGGGCTGGTGTACTTTGAAAAGAATATCAGCACTTTCTTGAAACTGCTCAAAAAAGGTAAAGGAAGTGTAAAGGAAAACTGCAAAACGAATGCGAAAAACAACTCAAAGCAGAGGTAGGGTTTTTCTGGGGGAAGGGAACCGATGCAAGTAAAGGTCAGCACTTGGACCAGGTGGTAAACAGCTAGTAAGCAGCTATTGTTCCATCATCCAAACGCTGCTTTCCCCTCACATGGCAAGCATTATTCAGTAGGAGCAGAGTTTCAAACACATAATCTGTGCAATTAAGTAAAGTTTTCAGCACTTAATTCTAAGTAAAGTGTGGTATTTTAGTCTGTTTCAATAAATAGCCTGTGTCACTTATCTCCCTCTCTCATGCAGAATCTCTGAAAGATTAAATTGAGCATGCTGGAATTTGTTTAGTGAGAAGGTTTCCTTCAGAAATCCTCTCAGAAAATGAGGCAGGAGCACAAGAAGGTGCATAGCCCTTTGAAAGGGGACTGGGGAGTATTAGTTATTTTGGTATAAAAGGGACAGACATGGGGAAAAGAAAAGGTTGGACCATTTGTCAGTCTTGCCAGTTTAGAACAGAGATAGTGAAGGTGCTGTGCTGACTGATGGGTGCCATACAGGGAGAAAAAACAGGCTCAGCCCCAACAGCCATGCTGTGTAGTCAGGGGCCCTGGCAGAAGTGCCCCACAACACCCTGTGTGACGTGATCCACCTCAGCATCGAGGGCTAGCGCCTGCATTTAGGCAAGAAGCAACCAAAATAGCAGCAGGACTAATGGAATCTTAGCATGGTGACACAACAGAGGAGCCACAGCTCCTCTGTGCCCTCCACTAGTCACTCCTGCCAGACAATTGGAAAGCGTTTTCCTTCTTCACTGATCTGAAGCTTTTGAAATGAATATGCACTATTTCCCCTTCCTTCCTGGTATACCAGAAAAAGAATACTTAGTGATAATGAATACTATTGCTAATTTTGCACGGTCTTCAGTAATTTACTTTCCCTGTGTCCTCATTTTCTCCATTTGTATAGAACAGCTTGTACCTACATTGTAAGAGCTTTAAAAGGAAAAATGGGATTTATATTAGACATCATACTAATCTCTTTTGCAGCATATAAAAATAACTTCTGCAGGGAAAATTCAGGCCTGTATCTGGCATATTTTTAATAATAGTTTTTTAAACAAAAATGTATAAAAAAAACTACAGAACACTTGAAAATAAGTGATTGTTCTCGGACACATGATGTGAATTTTGGGGCTTTCCTATGCAGGGCTAGGAGCTGGACTTCAATGGTCCTTGTGGTCCCTTTCCAGTTCAGGATAGTCTGTGATTCTATGATTGCCTTTTCTAACAGAAAATACTTGTAAGTGAAAAATTGTTTTACAGTTTTATAATACGGCAGAGATCTATTGAAAAACAATTATAAGAAGGTGTTAAGATTTTATTATCCTTTTATTTCTTACATGTTCTTATAATGTTAGAGAGCCAAAGCCCTGAGAACAGAGAGCAGAAAGGAAGCTCTCTGTTGGTACTTGACAGTGCAGAGGCAGGAGAACCATCTCACAGTAGCATCCCAGCAGGACAGGGAGGAAAAGTCAGGAAAGTGAATTTGGCTGAACCACACAGGTCTTGCCTGCAGGAAAAGAGCATTGATATTTTCATTAAAATGATATGCTCCCTTCAACTTTATAGTAGTATTTGCATTGGTCCTTGTGAATGTCTGGCCAGGAGAACTAAGGTTATGTTACCTGACTAGTATGGCATGTCTGTCAAAGACTGAAAACTGCTGAAATATTGTGATAAAAAACCATAGAAAACTAATTTGTTTTGGTTATAGGGATGTTAAGCTTAGGCTAAGGAACTTTTAGGCTACTGTTGCTTTTCCAGAAGAACTAAAACATCAGCAGAAGGTGCAACAAGAAATATCCCCTCCATCCATAGCAAGCTTGATGCTATCACAGCTTCTGCAGCAATGACAACCCCCAGCAAGCTGGGGCTGAGGAGCTCCATATCCAGCACAAAGCCACAACCACCTGTGGGAAGGAGTGTGGTCCAGAGACTCCAGACGCCTTCAGAAGCAGATGGTGACTACTGGCTACCCCAGCTGTGGAAGGAGACATGGATCAAGTCTCTTCTCAAAGGCTGTAAAACTTCTGTGCATGGCTGGACATTCAGCTGTGTTACACTATGGGCTCTCTTCAGTGCCCCACACTTGTTTAAACCCCATGTGTAAAGTCACTGTTTGGTAGTGAGAAAGCATTATTCATTCTTGAATGTTCTGAAAGTACAATTGAAGTCAGCAGGATAATACAAAAACCTTGAGCCTTTGAAATGCAGTGACCCAATCTCCTCAAGAAAACAGGCCTTGGTGAACATGTGGTCAATTTACCAACAAGCCAGAATAACCCTCCAGGAACTTAGGAACCTGGTGGCCTATTTCAACAAATTTTTATACAGAAATAGACAATTAAAAATAATCACATTCCTACAAAGTTATGGACATTAGTATCTAGATAAGGTAGGGACCCAAATAAGCACTTATGCCAGGGAAAAGGCAAGTGGATTTTAGTTGTTCAGACTCTCCTTGGTGGTCACTGGCTGGCCTGTCTTCCTCAGTATGGCTCTCACAAAGGACATGTAAAGAGGCTGCAACTACTCTGTGTAGAAAAAGAGAAAAAAAGAACAAAAAGCTCAGCTTCATAGGAAGCTTGACTCCATTAGCTGTGTTGTTCACAGAACAACTTGGTGTTTTTAGAACGCTATAAATCAAAGCTTTTGGTTTTAGTGCCAGAACAAATGGTTGAAGCAGCTGGAAATTTCTGAAAATAATAATAGTGGTAGTAATAAAGCACAGAAGGTTCACTCTGTATTTGGTTCTTGTTCTAATGAGTTCTGAGTAGAAAAGAATATTTTAATCATTAAATATTTTAAAGTAGTTCATAGGTGTTGTATTTTTATTATTATATAGTACAGTGGTTCATCTTCTCTAAAGCCCTGAATCATTCAGGGTGAAAAAAAAAAATCCATCCATTATTTCCCCCACTGACTCCAACAATCCAGGGCTGAGCTATCACATACTTTAGAATGAGACTATTTATTGAAAGCCTTAGTACACAGTCAGCTGGCAAGCTATGTCTGCCAATAGTAAGTAGGGTGTTCTGCAGCCAGAACACCAGAAGTCCCAGTCATCTGCATGATCTGTGTGACCCAAATTAACAGCAAAACACTAGATAAAGTTCATAGACTCAACTGAGCTTACATTGACAACACCGTGTTTAAAGAAATACTGAAGATTCCAGTTGTTTCTATGCATTTGTAAAAATGAAATGACCTTTCCCTGACTTTTTGCAGCAAAAAATAGGTATTAATCTGCAGTGTTTTGTTTTGCTGTCCTTGTCTCAAAGGGAGCAGTCTCTGACACTGCTCACAGGGGAGCTGGGGCACCTCCACTGTCCCATCCAGAGCAAGGCTGAAAACCACTCACACAACACTCCCTCTCTTCAACTGTTTCTGCACTGCAGAAACAAGATCTTTCCAGGTCCCATGCTGCCCACTGTCAGTCCATTGGCATCCAAACCTCTCTGTTGGCTTTTTTTTTTGGTGATATTTTTGCCCCTTTCATAGTGAGTGGTAGACAGGGCACAGTTGGGAGCTGTGGAACTAGGTCTCCATGTATTACTGCTGCAGTAAACAACTGGTTTAATTTCTCACACTAAAGAGAAGCAAAAGTAATCTATACAAGGTGATGGATGATTGCACTCATCATTGGTAACAAGTTTTAATAAAATTGTAGGAGAGTTTTTCCTCCCCTACCACATTCCAACAGAAGGTAATTTTTTTTAATCTCTCTCAGTGTCACAAATGTTACAGCCTTCTCTTTAGCTTAGAGACATTGCTTTTTTAACAGGTACTTAAAAGACACAGAGGTTTCCTTTCAGGATGGTAAGGTTGATGTGTCGCCCGCATGACTTGCTATGAAACACCTGCAGTGACCACACCACGCACCCAGGATTTCCTGTACTGTGCCTGCAGACACCTGCAGGGGCACATTTCAAGGAGCTGCACTGTGTTTTGGGGGAATTTCAGACTCAAGGCTGCCTGGTGGTTGTTTTGAGAGTCTGATGTGTGGCCGGGGAGTGGCAGAGGCACAAGGCTGGGCCTAGCTTGGTCTGTCATGGCAGTGAGAGATCCCTGTGCGAGGGAGAGGGAGTGTGCAGGTGGGTGGGAGGCCAGCAAACCCTGGGGTTTGTGTTTTGGTTTGCTTTGGTTTTTTTTTCTTAAGAAAAAAGTAAGAAGCCCTCATCTCACAACAACTCCAAAATGTGGTGATATAAAATGTCAAAGACCCGAGTCATTTGTGGAAGAATTGATATAACTAATGATTTCTCCTTGGTCCTGAGGCTGGAGGGGCCCGTGCAGGTCCATGGGTGCATCCATGGGTGGATACAGAAGGAGCTCAATGGCCTCCGAGTGCCACAGCAGGGACAGGGTGAGATGCTCCTGCACAGCATGGAAGTCACAGCTCTGTTCAAACAGCTCTGAGAGACAAGGGCCAGGGAACCACAGGCATTGCCAGTGGGGAAAGTGAGGGAAGTGAGCCCTGCTGAGGCTGGTGCGACCTCGCCATGTGGCAGTGGAGGAGAAAGAGAAAACACCATCAAGGTGTTTCCTAGAGAAAAGACCGCAGTTTTAATTATGTGAAACAACCACCTCAAACTTCCTAATGAGGATAGGAGAATGAAGTCAGCTCATACAGGGGGGAAGAAGGAGCTTTACAAATTCTGTAGCACTGCTAAGTGCTGATTTACAGTAATTCCTTTCATTTCTTTTCTAATTAAACATCTCCTGAAGGATCAGGCCTGTCAATGTGATCTGAGGCCTATAGCCTGAAGTGTAAAGTGAGGCAAATTGCCTGACTTACTTGTGATGATAGAGTCATTTTGGAAGGAGATTGAAAATCAATACTTGTCATCCCTGTGCAGTGCTCTTTATTCAGAGGGGCAATTTGTAAGTGTAATCTGTATGAGTGTAGTGGGAGCATACAAAGTTACAGTACTAGTCATGCAGAGTGAAATGACAGAATATAAAATATAGGCTTTTTGCCATTTTATTCATATTAGTGTCAAGGAAGCTTATGAATAAGTGCAACATTTTAATTCAGTGCTATGCAGTGAGGCCACTTGCTGCAGCTTTTGACTTAAGTTGCAGCCAACATTACAGGTACCAGAGTTTGACATGATTTCCCCAATGTCAGGCAGCACCTGTGTGCAGCTGCTTGCAGCCACAGCAAGGCAAACAAGGGCTAAAAAAAAAATAAATGGATCAACCCTGTGTATGCTGAGAAAGCAGCAAACAAGCTCTCAGTGATCACGGGGCTTAGTCAAACTCCAAGAGGATGGCAGCACTGGAGTGCAGATGCAATCACAGAGGACAAGAGGCACTCAAGATCTTGTGCTTTTCTCAAATGAGAGTACTCGAGAGCAGAAGACTGACAGCTCCTTACTCCAAGCATTATACAGTCAGGTGCCTTGTTAGCTCCCCCTTGCAACTCTGGCAGCTCACTGTAATCTGTGCTGGTAACTAGGAACTGTTTTCCTCTGAATCTCTCCTGGAATGAATTTGCCAGCTATGACAATTATTGGGACAAATTAATTTGGTCAAATTTGGTCAAATGGGCTTTGGTTGCTGATTGCTCAGTAACTGTACAGCTTACTTTACCTATCCACTGTGTCAGAGCTAGAGGAGTGAGCTGTAATTCTGGCCAGCATTGCTACTTCTTTGCTATTATCCATCCAAAGTATTCTCTCATGCTGAAAAAATCAGTGACATCATAAAATGATCTATGTGAAATGAGTTTTAAAAAAATAAAATGACAATTATTCAGGAAAAAAACTGAGTTATTTTGAAGAGAACTTTCTTCTCCTCAAAGAACTACTTCCCTCCCAAGAGAGAGATGTTAAAATTATAAAGATTATGAAACTGGCCTAAAGACTTCCTGTGAGGGGTGTGTGCCCAAGAATTATCCAGTGGAGGATAGGGGCTTCCTATGGACGTGCATTTCACATCTCATCTGGCTAGAAGTGGATTTTAAATTTATGTGTTTGGACTATTTTTCTGAGGGTGTTTTCAGTTAACTTGCACCCTGCCTTAGCTCAAGAGACAGAGTGGACAAACAGAAACCAAATACTTCTTGCATCACTTGCCAGAACTCCTAAACTGCGTTATAATTATTTTAAACAATGAAAAGCTTTCACTGCCACTACTTTTCAATTTAAAGAGTGATACTTTACTAACAGGCCTGCTGACAAAAGCTGATATTTGGAAATGGTGTAAATTGCCCAAGTTTTAAAGCACAGTCGTACAGGATTCCCAAACTTTACAGTACTTAGGTGGGAAGAATAGGAAAGCTCAGTGACATGCTGGTCGTGGTGCTGCATGCCCTTGCCAGCCCTCCTGAAATCAATTGGCACATCACATTTCCTGCAGATGGACCACAAATGGCACAAGTACAGCTGATGTGCTCTGGCACTCGGGGAATGAGATTGCATTTGCCAGTTAGCTTGCCAGCCAGAAGCCAGATTTAATTTGGAAGAGAATGGTCCACAGTTGTTTAGAAATAGCAAGGAGCAGATTTTTAATCATCCTCTGTTCCTCCCTGTTCAGTCTCATCCTCTAATTGGTAAATGAGAGACCCAATCAGCTCAAATCATGGGAAAAATGTGTCTCAAGCAGTCAGTGAGACAGAAAACAGAGGTACCCACTCCTTGATACCATGATCTTGCAGCTGTTTGCGAGTCAGATTTAGCTAATCACAGGGTCCCAGGGAGCAATTAGTCTCTCTTTCTGGGTTCCATGTGTAAATTCTAGTAGAAAAGAGCTTTTTTCCTGCTTGCTGCCCTGTTTATTTTTGCATGCTCTCAACTCTTTGCCATTTTATCCACCAGAAGGGACATATAATGTCATTTTATATGTTTGTAGATAAACATAGCTAGACTAAACAGAAAACATTTTAAATTGAGTGTGGTAAAGTGCTTGGAAGAAGTAAATTTTCTGTGTTTATTAATCATGAAGGTTTTCACTTCCCTGTACTTCTTTGGTAATGTACCATGCTTCAGTCTGAACAAATTCCTTAAGCCATGATCCTTAAAAATGAGTTAAGACAGTCCCAACCTCTAGACTTTGAGATGCTTGCCCAGGGCTTGTTTTCAGATGGCACCAGCTCAGTAATCAGCTGTTAATCTTGAATCTTGGCAACTTTAAATTACATCTCGGTTTAGAAATGTCTGGCCTGATTGTGGATGATTGTTCTTCATAAGGAGATGGATTTGGATAGTGCCCTTCCCCAGCTAGGGACACTCTGTCCTGGGAGAGATGGGTGGCAGAATGTAGCCCTGAATATGTAACAGAGTTTTTAATTTCTTGAGCATAATTGTTTAGTTCTGTATCTTTAGTTCTGTCAAAGATCTTGCTTTCTGTCTGATGGAGCCCCAGACATGTTGCAGACATCAAAACATGGTGCCCTGGTGCCCACATGTTATTTGCACTGACTGATTTCTGTAAGCTCTGGTATTTAGTGCCTTGCCTTCTGCATCTCTGCCCCACAGGCTCCTGTCCTGTGGGCTCCAGCTGTCTCCTTGGTGATCTCTGGTATGCCAGATTATCTGAACTGGCAGCTGTAAAATACATTAGACCTATTTTTTCAGCTGTTATAAGGACTTTTTTATATATAGTTATTGTGTCTTCGCTTACTGTTCTGCTATCTGTGAAGTATATTTAAAAGTGTGCATTTTACAAGCTGCTGTGTGTTTCTCATGTTTCTTTATGCTGCTTTTAAAGTGAGTTTTCCTTGACTTTAGTGTGTCAGGCTATCTGGAGCTTCAATATTGGACTTGCAGAAGTACACTGATGCCCGAAGGCCTTTGAGCATGTTGAATAAAGCTCTGGGCATCACTGGCCCGGGCCTGAGGTGCTATCCATGGCCTTGTGCTTCTCTTGAAAAGTGTCAGGTTTATAAAGCCATCAGTAAGTACATCTTAGCTGAAATATGATTCAGCCATAAACAAAATCTCATTGCCTCCCACCAGGCCAGGTTTGAGCCTTTCACACCTGACCTGAGGTCTGCCAAAGCCCCTGTGGTATGTTTTGAACTCAGTGGCAAGAGCCATCCCTGGCCATACCCAGAGGAAGACAGGTCACTGCAGGAGCTGCTCAGTGAACCTCTGGGCCACACCTGGGGTGCAGCCTGGGAGCACCAGGGTGAAGGATTAGGGTTACACTGGCTGTCCTTGCTATATACCTACTAATCCAAAGGGAGATGATACCTTGGTGACAGCTTGGGAAAGTACCTGGCGCAAACTGACATAAGTGACTGGAATTACACTTTGGAGATATGGTAACCATGGAAACATGAGGGAGAAACAGTTTCCCAACTTTCAGTGCCCGGTGGTTTAAAAACTCTTCATTGATACTTTGAGGTGAGAGTCCGAGTACCAGATACGAGCTCTTTTGGGGGTAAACAAAAGCACTGAGATTAACAGAGGTCAGGTTGTTACATCATCAGCACAGGGCGCATGGGCTCAGATGAAGCAGTGCTGGTTGATTCAAGCTGGTGCTTTCAGATAGTGAAATGATACTGTGGTTTTGCCTGGTCTGTGTTCTACCTCGTGCCTTGGAGATTTCAGTTTGGAACAGGTTACAAATGTGTGACTTGATCAGAGCAGCTGCCAGTACAGGTAGGGTTACACAGCTATAGAAGCATTTGCTCTCTTTAAAGAAATGATGATGATGTAACTTGTAACTATGTGAGGAAGGCAGACTGTTCACTTCTGAAGTGGTATAGCTGTGCAAAAAATGCGCCACAATTCAGAGCACACTTGAATTCCGTGAAGATAGCAGCTCAGTACTCTATAGCTATCAAAAGAGCAAACAATAAAGCAAAAAAGAAAGGAATAGATAGAAAATAAAATTATTAAAATCATTAAAAACTGTAGCAACAGTGTTGAAGATGAACACAGTGTCAGTAGTCCTTTGAAACTCTTGCCAAAGACTGCGTTTGCAAAAAGAGCCTGTGGGATGCAGAGCCTGCACAGCGTTTGGAGAAGACATCTACTGAGCATTACCAGACAGATAAACAATATTAGATTCAGGAAATAACTTCAGCTGAAAATGGTCAGGGGCTATGAGAGTACTTGGGAAATGCCAATATTTGCCTAGTTCTTACTTATATCTGGGTGTCAATTTATGGTCCTTAAGAGAGGATTCTTGGCTGAATGAACTCAGGTACAGCTGCTTTCATTAGCTGGCTTAATCAGAGCATAAATGAATAAGCAAACATACAGATAGAAGTGCTTGTTAACACTGACTGATGTATACTGCAGGCACTTCTCTGACAAGTGTAGTTCCATTTTTAATTGTTTAATTGTAATAATACTCATTGTGGAAAGTGGTGTCAAATCTTTACTGATAATCCAACACTAACTTTTTGTTTGCACAAATAATAGGGTATATGTGAAGTGCAGGACTGCACAGTAGTGATGATCTTTTTCTCACAAAATCGTTCCTCTTTTCAGAGAGACATGTAGAAGAAGATAAATGAAATGACTCTGCAGACGTATTCTAGTATTCTTTCCTGTAAACTGCTGCTAAGTTTTTTCCCACTCAGTTCTGTCCCAAATTCTTGGTGCTGGTTCCTGCTATACCTTTATTATTTCTAATTCTGTTTACACAATTTTCACATACTAATTTTCGGTTCAAGGTAATAATAGAAAGACGGTAGAACATTTCCATGTTTGATTTCTTGCGGGGTTTCTTTTACCATGTCACACTGTCACAGTTAGTGCTCTTGTCAGAAGCACAGGCTGGCTGGGCTGGGCTGTGCTGCTCAGCAGAGCCTTGTTGGAGCCTGGAGGAACTGTCAGAGCTCCAGGTGGCACCACAAGGCGAGGAATGGCCCTTCTGGGGGGAGGGACTCCTGGGATCCCTGCCGAGTCGTGCAGCAGGAGAGCAGGTACAGTTTAGGCTTAATGTGCTGGGGGATGTGGTTCTTCAGGACCTGTCTGTGGGCTCAGGCCAGGGCCTTTTCTCATGCCAGGGAAGGTTCTTGTACAAAACCGGCACCTGCTTTATGCCTCTTGGGCCTGAAGCAGCGAGGAGAAAGACCAAGATGTGCCTGGTGTCCGAGGTGCGAGGCAATGCAGCCAGCAGGTGACAGCAGCAGGGGTGTCTCCAGCCACTGATGATGAGGTGAGCTCTGTGGATGCCCTGTGTGACCCTGCTTGGGTCACTCCAGGTGCTGAGGCCAACCTTCCCAAGCCAGGGTCCTGCTGAACCTGACACCATGGGGTTCAGCTGCACGATCTTCTTGGGCTGTGGAGATCCCCACGAGCATGAGCCAATGCTGATGAAGTAGCTTGCTTACTTTTACAATGAATTTACTGTTAAAGGAGAATTATCCCAAATCCAGTACAACCTCTAATGTGTTTATGTCCTGGTTTTGGCCAGACATTTTTTGCAGGAGCCAGAGAGGGCATGGCCAAGACACAGAGATTAACCTGTACCACCTCAGAGCATTGCTGGAGGCAAGGGACAGGGACTCTCTCACCTGGGGAAAGAGACTCCTTCAGGGCCAGAGTAAACATGGTGCAGGGAGCACTGGGAGCAGTGGGAGCAGTGGGGTAATGCTGGTTCTGAGCTGGAGGGAGCAGCTGGGTGGTGTGGTTGTGGTTGGGTCAGATTGGGCTCTGTGGTGAGCATTTTGCACGTGATTCACTCTTTCTTTTGTACACTTTTGTTATTGTTGCTGTTACTATTCCTTTTCTTATCTCATAGCTGTTTCCAGTAAATTGTTCTTATCTCAACCCGTGACCTTTGCCTTTTGTGTCTCCAATTCTCCTCTCCAGGCACAGGGCAGGAATGGGATGAGAAAAGGGAGTGAGTGGCAGCATGGTTTTAGTGGGAGCACTAAATTGGAGAATACCATTCCTAAACCATGACAGTTTAATATTTTAGAGTCAGTTAAAATAAACAAACACTGAAGCTAATGTTCCCAGCAATCTGGAGGGAATTAACAGCATACTGCAAAGGGTGTTTCAATTACTTTTAAAATTCTAATTAGCCCATGAACAGCAGAGAGTGTGGGACAAATTGCCTGGCTTCAAAACAAGACAATCAAAAAGTGACCTCAAAGGAAAAGCAAAGGATAGACGATGTTGTCATGAAATAAATGAAAATGACCCCATAGGTTTGTTTAAGTAATGGCCTCTTTGGAGTTTTAGGTTGCATTGTCCCATATTTACAATGCTCTGGGAAATCAAGAGGCAGAGGAGAAGCTTCAGTGGGATAGAAAAAGCATTTTTGACTACTGAAAATGATGACAATAAAATCCCAGATGCTTAGTTGCAATGAAATTAGCTGGAAACTGGTTTGAGGTGGTTACGGTTAAAATAATAAAAACAATTGTTCTCCCTTAGACTCCACCTTTCCCACAAATATTTTACTTCCCCTATTCATATATAAACCAACAAGAATTTAGCTGGAAGCATGTGTGGCTTTTTAAATAAACTCTCCGCCTAAAAATTTGGACTCCAAGGCTTTTTTTACTCTGATATTTTTCTTTATTGTGGCTGTATCAGCATGTGGTAGAAGGCTCTACCCTGGAGCATGATCCCCCATGCTGGAATTGTGCCTGGTGCCAAGATCTGAGATCTTGTTAGGAAAAACATCCAATGGACAGATTGTTGTTCTTTCAGAGCTGTCTGCCTCTGTTATAGAACAGTGAACCAAGGCAGTGTCAGTCTTGTGCCACAGAACTTGAAGGGAAATGTTGGGGTTTTCATCCTTTGCAATGACCCATAGTTTTCCTTGGTGAGTTTTGCTTATTTCAGCTTTGTTCTGCTGTGTAACTGTGACCCTCCAGGAATGAACAGTGGGAGAACAACAAGTTTGCCTGAGGATTCCCAGGATTTTCCCATGTGTTTGTTTCCCTGTGTTAACCTGAATCCCTCTGGGTCAAGAGAACTAGGAGGACAACCTGCTCCATGTTTTCTTATATGGCATTTTTAAAGTTGCCTTTCAATCACAAGGAAGCAGCAGGAGATATTAAAGATAACAAGAACTGTGAGGTTTTATGTAGCTAATTTCTGTTTATTTAATTGAAGTCCTCAATTTATTACATTTGACTCATGGCATCACTGGTCTAAGTCAGGTTCAGAGGTTTTGACCTTTCAAGTGAAAAAGAACCATTGAGTGATTGGACTGCCTGAATGTTTCTAGGTGTCCAGTAATAGTCATTAATGTAAATTAGCTATATGTTTCATTAACTAAGCCAGAATTTACACTCTGGCCGAATGCTGACAAAGAAAAAATCCCTGTCTGAATTAGATCAAAGGAATTAAAACAAGAACCACTCAATGGTAGCAGTTAATGAACTGTAACTAACGGAGAAAGTCTCCTTCCAGGAGCAAGAGAGGATCAGTTTGGTCTGTAAATGCTCTGAACACACAATTTGCATTACCCTCCACCATTAATTTGTGTGAACATCCCCAGGTGTGGCCTGTGTGCCTGCCAGGCTGCAAATGCACCTCAGCTGTGCTGCACTCAAGGGAGTCTCTCCAGGTCTCCTGCATTCTCACTGCCAGACCCAGCCATCTCCTCAGGGGTTGCATGTCATCAAAAGGTTTTGACTCACAGGTTCTTCTCACTGAGTCCTCTAGCACTGTCTGGGAGGTAATTTTTATGATGAGTTTTTACTTCTTGAAAATACCAATGTTAAAGTATAAAAAAAACCCTAAATTACATAACTCTCAAACAGTCTGTGAAAAAGGATAATTTTTTAAAAACGCTTAGTTGCTTATACAAAGCAAAACTGGGAAATGTGTGTGCAAGAAAGGCAAAATAGATGCGTACATAATAAAGAGAAAAACACAAACCAACTGTTTTTCTTTGCTATGGGATAAAGACTTAAAAAAACCATATACAGCCTGGGGAAAAAAAAATTCTTTTTCAGCCCTGGTAATAATATTTCTGTAATATTTTTAATCATCAAATTAGGCCTGCTAAGAAAGCTAGGGCAGAGTCTCTCACTCTGAATTAAATCCACAATGCTGGCATGGAACAAGATGTGGAGACTTACCAAAGACCAAAAGGAGTCCTTGGAGGTAGAGGTTGCAGTTCAGGTCCTTTCTGTTTCCCTGTGTGCTCCAGCACTGGTTTCTGCCATCTCAGCCTAGCAAGAGATATTTTAAAGGTACCATTTGGAGTGTGGTATTGGTTTCCAGTATAGAAAATGCCAGATCAGAAAAAAGTTTCTTCAGCTGACTGTCTAGCTTGGATTCACTCAATCAAGCATCTATTCATCTTAATTTCTTCCATAGAGGAAAGTTTAAAACTACAGAAGGGAGATAGGAAAAACCAAACAAAAAAAAAGCCAAAGAGGGGAAGCATCTATATGGAGCTGACTTGACTGGCTTTACCAAGGTTTTCATTCCTCATGTTCCTATATGATGGCTGGGTTTCTCTCCCAACTGATACACGTAAAAAATCTACATTTGCTTTCCTGTGATATCGAAATCACTAGGTTTTCCTCTGCTTACAGTAAATATAACTGTAAATATTCAAAATGTATCTGCAATATAATAGTTTGCCAAAACCTCATTGAACCATGTCAGAATCCTGGATCATATCACATTCTTTCCTTTCTGTCTCCCAAACATTGCTTTCATCCAGCTTCCTGATGTAGACTTTCATCACCTTCATGTGGTATCTTTCCCCATGTTGATCACATCAATGATAAAACAACTGATACTGGATTTCTCATACAAGAACAGGCCCCACAGTCTTGGGGAGTCCAGGTCTGTGTGGAGATTGAGTCTGAAATCCTTTGAATTTGGATTTCCCAAAAGGCTGTTGTGTTTTATTTACATTTCCTATTTCCTGTCAGACTGTTTTCTGACTTTCTCTTCAGGAGAAAAACAGGAGTGTAAGATGCGAACTAAACCTAAAACTGAACTGTAAATTGTCAGCTGCTGCCAGGAGGCAGCCTTGTGCTGATCCCCCGTGCCTGCAGCCAAGTTTCTCCTCCGTGCTGTTCCTGAAAACACTTGTCTCTGCTTGCCCATGGGGTTTCTTTAAACTCCTAATTGCTCCTCATGTGCCATTCATTCCTAGGGCTCTCTTCCAAATCCCCCTCCTCTACCTACAAGATTAAGTACAAAGGCTTGAAGATGGATGGCCCTTCTACATGACACAATGGCTTTTTAATTTGACATTGAACACACTGAGAGCTGTTAAAGTGCAGGCAAGGGGATATGTGTACAAGCTGTCCTTCCCAAAGTGTTCCTCAGTCACTCCAGTCTCCTGCCCTAGACCTGTGGGCCACTTGCTGCAGAAAGTATGGAGATGCACTTTAAACCTCTCTTATTCTTTCAGTGTCAATATCCAAGAACAACTTTTTACCTGTAGATCTTTCCCTTCCCCCTATAGAAGAGGCTAGAATGGGGGGTGGGGAATCCCACAGCTTAGCTGTTTGGCTTTGCCTCATTGCAGCAATCTCAGTGGGAGCTATTTGATCAAAAATTTAACAGCTTCATGTTCGTGTATTTCTAACACAGGTACTGGAAAGACATTGTTAAATAATGTGCCTGCATTTCATAAGGTTTCTTCTGAAGTCTTTAATCAATAAAATGTTCTTTAGATCAATACAGATGTTATTTCACTGCTTGGAGCCATTTGTAAGTATATGATGGAAGTAGTTACAGCCTAGTCAGTGCATAGTAAGGATAGCTCTTGGGCACAATGTAGTTATAGCTCCACTCATACACAGCAGGTATCAATATAAAACTGGACACACGGGCATAAAATCACAACATCCTCTCTGCCAAGAAACTCCAGATAAACTGCACTAGGGGAATGAGGGTTGAGTGTGTTTAACATTGTGTTCTGTTCCCTATCAACAATGTCAGCAAAAGAGTTTTGCAGATTTGTGTTGATTATTGTATCAGTACACTGTGACATAGTCCCTTGCTGAAAGGATGTTTGTAAAATGTGTCTGGTGCCTTGGTAATGTAAAATCTAGAGGATAATTGTAATTCTGCCAGCTCATTTAAAACTAGATGAGTTTTAGGCCACATGTCATGGGTGGAAAGTTTGGACATTGCCGATGGTGAGATGCTGTTGTCACAGTAACGTTGGTGCAAATAACACTTAAAGTGCTGCTGAATGAAGGCTGGAAGATATTGGAACTCAGTTTATAATAATTTTTAAACTCTGGGATACAGCTTGTGCCTTCAAAGTATTGTACAAACTCTGAATAATTAAGTATTTGGGTTGGCAAAGTAGATAGTTTGAAATGAAATCCCAGGTTATGGGCAGGTCTAGCAGTTTTCCTTTCCTCTTGTGTCAGGTATAGGACTTTGACTGTCTGCTGGAAGCAACCCTGACTTTTTGAGGAGGTCAGTGTTGGTGTTGAGCCAGCTCATGCCTATTTTTGATCTCTGCACTCTAAGCCATGCTATAAAATCTTTGCATGCATCAATAGCAAACTAGGGGACCAGTTTGTCACAACATCTGAAGAGTTCTCAGATGTGGCTGCCAGACAGAAGTGTGATGAGTGAACCCCACGGGAGAAGGGGCAGCATCATCTCCCAGACACAGGGGCCAGGGCAGAGGAGCCTGGGGTTGCACCAGGACTGGCCCGGACAGCTTGTGCCAGGGGCATTGTTACAACAGGAATTAGGCATGCCAGAGTTATGCAGGAACACTGACTGCCTTCCAAGTGCTTAATTTTGCTATCAATTTTGATTTTCATATTAATTGCCATTAGTTAAACTGATGTAATGAGCCTAGAGTGGCAGATAAAAATGACAATGGGGGAGACTGAATTCTGACTCCCACAAGTGAAAGTAGCAGCTTGTTAAGTGGAGATCTGTATGGGCTATCAGCAAACTCACAGTTAAAGCCTCAATTCAGCCTCAGTTCAGTCTCTTCCTGTTGTGTTTTGAAACCACTGAATCCCTCAGACAAGTAATTGTTCATTTTGGTGCAAACTCCATGCATTCAGACTCAAATCTCCTGTTTTCAAACCCAATTAGGAGATGGTAATTACCTGTGGGACTTGGGGCTTTGTTTGTCTGCTGGGGCAATGCAGATATTCTGTTTGTATCTCCCCTTCTAGTTATCAATAAAACACTAGAGCAAAACAGTGTTTTCCTCTCAGTGTTTTCAGGCAGTGTTATGCCAAATGAAGGCAATATTATGAGATTGCATGTGTTTGGGAATAATCATGCAAGCTATTAGTAATCATGCCTCACTGTTCTCCAGCGCTGCTTGCCCCCAGCTTTTGTGTGACACACAAGTAGCTGTGTGATAATTCCCATCACTAGCCCTGGAATGGTGGAGCTGAGGTCATTGGGCAGCCAGTGATGCAGTCTGAAAATGAGTGCAATCTCTTGAGCTCCAGTACAGCTGTACTTCTGTGAACTCAGACTTTCTGAAAAACTTGTCTATAACATATTCTCTACCCTGGTATAAAGCAGCCACTCCAACTCAAGGACAAGTTGAGCAGAGGAAGGATATTGCTAAGTAGCTGTTCAGTAAAGGAGACCTGCAGAACATGGAGAACACTGATTTCTTTTGAAAAGTGCACGGAAGAGTGGATTGGGAATCTTTTGTGACATAGTCAGCACTCAGTTGCCAACCACTCCAGTAGGTGAGAAGAGATATTCTCAACTCTCAGTATAATTTCCAAAGGGCAGAAAAGGCAGTTGTCAGCTCTTTTATCTCTGGATGAAGATTTCCTCTTCATCTTCCCCTTCCTAATGGTCCCAGCCCTGGTGAGGCTGAGAGTGTTAAGGAAGAGAATTGCTTCAAATATGCAGGTGTCTGAGAAAAGAGAACACTTGCCATCTGGCTACCTATCTATTTGAAAATAATTTCTTCCTCAGTGTGCTGATTAACTGCTGTGATTGCCAGGAACTGTGGTAGTATTTGTCCTACAAAGCAAATTTAACACATTTACTGCTGCTGCAAAAAGTCCAGGAGTTCATAAAATTAATTATAAACACTATTTGAATTCATTACTTTTGTTTTTTCCTTCTCCTAAGACTTGTGGTGAGCTTGGACTTGTGATGAGCCTGTGACAAAGGTAATCATTATTGGGACCAGAATGAAAGTAAATTGAGCAAGAAAGTCACACCACCACTCCCTGAATCAGCCTAAATGTTTGAATGCCAGTTCACTGTTTTGATGCTGAAATTAGAGCATAAATAAAAACAAACAGCAAATAATTTTGTTCAGTTGTGAGATTTCTTGTTGCCCATGCTTTCAAGCATGCTCACAATCAGAATTGCTGCTCTTGCCTGTTCCTGCTATTAATCCTGATAAGAGTCAGATTCTGGCCATGGGGATGAAAGAGAATAGTTCAGTATTTAGCATGGTGACCGAGCAGATATTCATGATGTAGGAAACTGTCCTTGCATCTGTTTTACCAAAATCTGTGTCCCCTGGTTTTGCAAGCCAATATGCAAACAGTACACATGCTTTTTAAACATTAATTCTCAAAGCTGGTATCAACAGAAATTAGAACGGCAGGAATACCATCCTGGAGAGAATTATATTGCTGTGACTCCACTCTCTCCCTTCACAATTTTCCCAGCCTCAGCTGCATAGTTCAGTTGTGTACTGAGGGACAGTTATCTTTGCTGTTGACCTTCTCTCCCTTGTGCACATCATTACCCTGAGACTGGCTCAGTTGGTCAGAACAAGGTGCTAATAGAGCCAAGGTTCAAGCCCTCTGTGGGCCAGTCACCAAGAGTTGGACTTCATGGGCTCCTTCCAACTCAGAATATTCTGTGATCCTGTGTCTGAGAGGAAGGAGACCTAAACGGAATCTGTGCCAAAGAGATTCTCAGGTTGCCTGAGGCACATCTGGGGTGCAGTAAACATGCCCTTCTCCCTTGTTTAATGAGGATCATGTTAATTTTGAAAGCAAGAAGTGCCAAGCAGAGCAATACGAATACTTGACAAAAAGCTTGAAGAAAGAATGGTGAAGTTGGGTACCTTGTCTTAGATAAGTGAATTCCTTTAAACCAACCACTTAGTGTATAAGGGTCCAGGGATTACAGAGGAGCCCTGAACTGGGCCAGGAAATCTTTCTGGTATGGAGTATTATCAGTTCCTCCCCTGGGAGACATTCACATGAATGAGAAGGCATCTCTCAGTTCAGATCACCTTCACTATCCAGTAATTGTCAGCCTGCCAAGTTTAAGGCTAAGCAAGTGATGGAAATTGATGACAGAAATCAGAGAACATGCTGAGTTAGAAGAGACCCAGGAGGATCATTGAGTCCAGCTTCTGGCCCTGCACAGCACCATCCCCAGGAGTCACACCATGTGCCCAAGTATTGGCCAGCACCATCCTCAGGAGTCACACCATGTGCCTGAGAGCGTTGTCCAAACACTCCTTGAGCTCTGCCCTGGGGTGTCTGTTCAGTGCCCAACCACTCCCTGGGGGAAG